>JAJSOF020000036.1:28623039-29024112 GCA_025594305.2 Periplaneta americana
GAGTCCAAGTTTCACAACCATAAAGAACAAACGGTAATATAACTGTTTTATAAATTCTAACTTTCAGATTTTTGACAGCAGACTGGATGATAAAAGCTTCTCAACCGAATAATAACAGGCATTTCCCATATTTATTTTGTTTTTAATTTCTCGAGTATCATTTATATTTGTTACTGTTTTCCAAGATATTTGAACTTTCCACCTCTTCAACAGATAAATTTCCAATTTTATTTTTCCATTTCGTACAATATTCTCGTCACGAGACATAATCATATTTTGTCTTTTCGGGATTTACTTCCAAACCTATATCTTTACTTGCTTTCAGTAAAATTCCCGTGTTTTCCTAATCATTTGTGGATTTTCTCCTAACATATTCACGTCATCCGCATAGACAAGCAGCTGATGTAACCCGTTCAATTCCAAACCCTCTCTGTTATCCTGGACTTTCCTAATGACATACTCTAGAGCAAAGTTAAAAAGTGAAGGTGATAGTGCATCTCCTTGCTTTAGCCCACAGTGAATTGAAACGCATTGATTCTTTATTAATAACTAAATATTAATGGTTTAATAAAAATTATATTTATTGGAGATATTGATATATTTCAATTGTTATTTCTGTAGTACCTGAAAATAGTATACTGAAATACAATGGTGAGAAGTGCATTATAACAGAATCGAGGGTAAGTTAGAAAACACGAGTCCAGATGGAATCTTATGAATTTCCGAGAATATGTTACGCACTTAACACATGTGTACTGCGTACCACACATTTTTGCACTATCATATTTTTATTATTTGCAAATACTGGATAATTTCTACAATAATTTTTGCATTGAAAATATATACCGTAAATAGCCTATATTTTTATACGAATTTGCGTTTTTTGTTCCTTACCGTTAGTATTACCATGGCACGGAACTTCAAATTTCCAAACGATTTTCTGTAACTGCAGCAACAAAGAAAAACAATACTGTTATGAAAACATACATAGAAGCACAACTACTTTCCAGCCTCTTCAATATCATTCTAGGCTTCGAGACTTGGGACCCGATACAATAAGTTTACTGTGCATCTACTAGGTTGTTGACTCGATGCAGATACTGAAAGGTAGAGATGTGTTGAGGTAACAACGTTGTTGTTTAGAGTAGAGTACGGTAGTATGGGAAAACAGACACATACAGTGATGGACAAAAGTATTCGGGAAAGGAATGATTAGTTCTTTAATTACTTGTAGGTGAAAATGTATGAAGAGAAAAGAGAATGCTTGTGAAAATAAATAATTGTATTGTCATATGCTATAAATGTATACAGAAAATAATCAATTCATCAACTCTTCAATAAAATAAAAAAACATTGTTCGATTCGGCTACAAGAAGCTTGGACAAAAGTATTCGAAAATAGACACAAAATACAAACAAAACAACCTTTAGTACTTAATTGCCTACTCTCTCCTGCGAATAACTTCTTTCAATCGTGCAAGCATGGAAAAACTAATTTTTCAGTGACAATCTGCCTATTTGATGCCATTCTTCTAGAAGTTTTTGTTTGAGATGATTCTTTTGGATATTCGATGTTTCCGGACTCGTTTCTCCAGTTCAGACCACAAGAGTTCGATTTATGAATCAAGTCAGGGGATTGAGGTGGAGTGTGCAAAGTATACAATACACAAACGAACAATTTCTGCGGTATGTTTTGGGTCATTATCTTGTTGAAAATAATAATCATTTCTGAATGACCAAGTTTATCTGCACTCTTTTAAAACTGTCCTAAAATATCTGCTTATACTTGAAATTTTTTCCATGGTTAAATTGTCAATAGATACTAGTTCTTCTACACCGTTGGCCGACATGCACTCCAACCTCCATGCTGAACTGCTGATAGAATATTCTTCTGGTCCAATTCTGTGTTCGGTTTTCTCCAGACTAAAAGTCGCCCATCAGAATGAAATATATTAAATTTACTTTCTTCTGGAAATATAACCTTGTTCCAGAACCCTAAATCTTTGTCGACAAATTCATTTGCGAACAGAAATCTCTTCTTTTTATTCACCTTGCTTATACACAGATTTCTCCTTGGCACCCTGGCATTGTACCCGGCCCGATGAAGAGCTCTGGTTACCGTTTTAGGATGAACAATTGTACTAAAATCGTCCTGTAAATTAGCTGCTATTTCAGATGCACTTAACTTTGGTTTTTCTTTACTGTCTTAATAACCTCTTTCTTCCATGTTGGTTAGCTTTCGTGGACGACCTATTCGCTCTCTATTTATTAATGTTTTCCGTTTTTCTAACATTTTTATAATACTGCAGAACAGATTCTGTTGACAGCCTTAGCAATTTCGACATTCGTATTTTGTTGTTTGTGTAAATTTATAATAATTTCTTCTTTCTTCAATAGTTGTCCTATTATACTAGCACGTGTTACAGATTTACGTATCAGGAGAATACTGTGACTCATTCGACTATCGACTGCATTAAAACGATGCGGTTTGAAGCACTAGTGAGGGTATACACAGATGCTTACTGTGTAGTTTGTCTCCACGACTGCAATATTCGAAAACTTCTGTCCTAGCATACTATGGTTCAAACGGTTGCCAATCTCTTTATATACAGTTCGACATCGACTCTCTGTGTAAACACTAACAATAAGAAATCATGTTATGATACAAAGAACAATTAATACAATTATAACATTTATTTCGTCAGAATGTTGAATTTAATATCGAATACTTCTGTCCATCACTGTATGTACATTCTGAAAGTAAATATACATTACACAATGACAATGTCAAAAGAATGTGAAAACATTTATTCTCCTGTCTTTTATAAGCATTTGTGTTTAATTATACACAGTGTTAATGGTGGAAATAAACATGTAGCAATTTTAATTTCTTCATTTATCCTATTGGTCGTCTTTAGGAAGTGCAGTTACAGTACCGAATTCCAATGTACTACAACATACATTTTCAGTGTTTCAAACGTAAATCTTTTTCGCTTATATGTCAAATACAGTTTGTACTGTACATGCGCTCTACGTCGCATGACGTGATAGGAGCAAAACGAAGAAACCTAACATCATTGCAGTCTCTAAGAGATAGTCCTTTATTCTCGGGTGGCTCTATGCCCACTAATTTGCTGTTTATATTACAAAACGTTCCATATCCGTTATTTTTACATAAAATTGATTTCCACTTCTGTTTTACACGTTCAGTACCCGGTGTACTTGCTGTCTCATTAATTCTCTGTGTCATTTCCTCAATTAATTTGAGGGCTTCCGGCATCTCTTGCTCTGACTTTAGTGTAACACTTTCAGACACAGTTTTAAAACAGGTTTGTATGAAAATCAAATTATTCGTCAGAACCTTCAAATCCAGAGCGTTTTTCTTTGTGTAGGCTATTTGTTGGCATTCATTCTACAGTACCCCCACCCACTGTACGCTTTACCACTATAGTCAGTACGCCGTTATGCGGATTTCTCACTGAACTGCTCTATTGGGTCCGAAGTCTCGAAGCCTGTCATTACATTCCATCGCATCAGCACAATCGTTACCTACATTCATTTCTGCCATGAATTCTACTATTAATATCAGAACTGACAGAAAATAATTATTATAACTTATGCAAAAAGACAAAACAATAATGGAGTTGTTAGTACGTAACAACAGTACTATCAAAGCAACAAAATTCGAAGTCCTGTTAAAATATAAATCCAAAAGAAATAAAATCAATCTATATCTAAAATCAATATGACATTAAAAATTAATTAATTAAATTAACGATCGTCCAAACATAATAGTATGCAATACATGCGTATGAAGTGCATAACAAAGTCTGGGAAATTGAATTTTCAAACTTTTCCTCGATTCTATTCAACACTTGTATCGCAGTATACTATTTCAAGAGTTTTGGGTATGGTTTCATTATAGAGCAGTAGGTAACTAAGTAACCCCATTCTAGCTAATGTAACTATTATACAGAGTGTTTCAGAAATACTTTGACAAACCTAAAGGGCATGTTCCTCACACCAAAACAAGAAAAAAAAGATCATATAAACATATGTCCGAAAATCCTTAGTTTTGTAGTTAGTAATGAAAGATCATAATGAAACATCTGTTAGTTATTGTGAGCAAGTGTTGCAACTTTAATCAATTCAGAAACTCATAACAAATGTTCAAATGTTCTCTTTTTGCTTCCACGTTCATTGTTATGACTTTTCTAATTAGTAGGGATGACTTGTATTAATTATTTGTAATGTAATTGAAGTATTCGTGCTTTTTAATTTACAGCAATTTGTGTTATATTTTTAACTACACACGTTTGATAGAGTCTTGGCTCTTAACTCGCCGTAACTCGAAAACCAGTAAAGATTTTCAGTAGCGAAAACGTTTTAAAAGATAACACAGGAGAACTGAAAAACTTGTAGCCAAAGTTCTGGGCGAGAAGTACATACTAGATGTCGAAAGGAAATATTATGTGAAACACTTTGTGCACTGATAATAATTAAATAGACCGTTAGCTTTGGTTTCTGCGTGATTTTTAATACTGTCAAGAGCTAAATATTTCTGCATCATTACTCACTGATAATAGAAATCGTAAGTTAAGCTAGTGCCAAAATCGGATTATACAATCTGCTGTATTGTAATTATTAATTAAAACGTACGTATGCAGAGGTACGAAGTCCAGTAGCTACAGCACGCTGAACCAAATTGACCAAAGTCATATCCTCAAATTTAACAGCAGCTCATATAATAAACTTGTTAATAGCGGCTTTGTAGTAGTAATCTTCTTATTTCAGCTGCATAGTGCATGAATTTACAGTATTGGTAACTCATGCATAACTTTTATAACTGAATCAATTTTGCTAATGTTATTAAAATTGTTTTACTAGCTTTTAGGTGGTTCCGTTATTTAAACTGCATTTAATTGCTTTAAAATCCCGTAAAATTAAATCCAATACTCTAGTCACAATTGAACCCCCAACCCCCCCGCAACAACTGAGGCGTAATTCTGTACCAGCAATTAGCAATTAATGTGCACGTTTTTATCAGAACTTCATCTGCTGGTTATAGTACTTACAAGCAGGAGGGCTGGTGACTACTAGTATGGAACTGCGAGTACGTAGGCTATACAGTACGTTATTTAAGAGATGTCTTTCTGTATGTCTGGGCTTCGAGTTAAGAATATGTGTAATTAGCGAGCAATTAGAATGATTGATCCCAATGAAGAAGAGCAGGGAATAAATCCAGAGAGTTTAACTGACATTTTTCAGAGCGAAATCAATGTATGAAGTAAATTTTCGCATTGCAGTACCATTTACTTGTATGTTCAGTTGTTCTCTTATACAGGGACATCATTTTATTTTACTAACATTTTTAATATTAACCTGGCTATACCTTTGGATTAAATTTGAGGACCGGAAACACCGTTTGCTACCCCCTTCCACGACTGGAGTTCGATGATGCTGGCGTAAAATACAAACAAATCACTCTAATAGGTATAGGAGGGAATAAAAGTAGTTCATCCATTTACGGTAAACTAGGAAATATCGCAATTTTGAGTTTGATAATTTTCATTAGATTTTGTTTAATCAAAATACAGTACAGTATTAACAATAAGTGTTTTTACTCACGAACTGAGTTATCCATTCGAACGTATTCATTATGCGTGTATATTACGTATACTATCTATAGCACATTAGCGTACGATATAGAGAACGAAGTTAAAATGAAAAATAATCATAATATGAATATTTAAACACATTTTTGAAAATAGTGGCCGGTCATTTTGATACAGCCTTCAGTTCTTTTGTGCATATTGTCGCACTGTAGACTATTGCATCTAATTCCAATTACCAGTTTCGTCCTTCGTACTAGTAACTCCTGTTGAAATAATTCTGTACCTACTCTATAAAAGAGTACCTTACGTACTGTAAATTCAGTCTTCACTTCTGCCCGACCCGCACAGATGAAATTACTCAGACAAGCTACTGTATCTACTGTCTGTCCAAGTGGATCGTAGAAAGGGGGGGGGAAATCACGTCACAGTTAATTACTTAACGAGGCCTTTTTATTTAAGTTACTTTAAACAGTTGTATAATATTACGTAGACGTCCAATTAATTCCTAACATAAATTAATGTTTTCAGAAAAGAGCTAAGACAGCCCAGCCACTAGTCTTTACAGTGGAGCGAGCAGAAGCAGGTGGGGGAAATCGGGATGCGACGTAGGCAAACGGACGACAGTACCTGTGCGAAAATATGATTCAATATTGGAAGTTTTCGTCACTGGAAAACGCGAACATATTTCTGGAACGTACTATACTCACTAACTCAGTACTGCTTACTATATGCGGCCTTGGTTCTGTGTGGAGGGCAGTTGGAACTTCGTTAGTAGAAGGGGTGGGAGTGGAGTATATTCAAAAACTCAGGTACAATAAAAATAGAAGTAAAAATAAAATGATGTCCCCGTATATACAAAAGGTTGGATAAAAAGTAATGGCAACAGTTCGATATTTCTGACATGGCTTTATTCACAGGGGTTCAACATTTACGTACCTTCTATATAGTCGCCCCCCCCCTTGTTTATTACCTTTTGCCAAATGTTTGGAAGACGTCGTACGTCCATGTTTGTTGATGTTCCGTATTGACTGCTCTATAGCACGGATAAGTTCATCTCTGGTATTGTACCGGGTGCCTCACAGTGGTTCTTTCACTTTGGCGAAGAGATCGTAATCGCATGGACCATATCGGGTGAGTACGGTGGATGTTCCAGAATCTCCCATTGCCAGCGGCGCAAGAGGTCCTTGACAGCAGCAGCGGTGTGACTCCTTGCATTGTCATGAAGAATGATGCGGTTCTGTACCACCAAGTGTCGTCGTTTTCTCCTGAGCGCTGGACGAAGGTGGTGGTGCTTCACACAGTCCATGATAGCATTCTTGTGCGTCAATTTTGACGCAGGAACGTTGCTCTAGTTTTGTAAACATGGTCTTAGAGCACTCGCACTATCCCTATGAAGGTCATCGTTTTACACACTGCAGTAGATTGACAGAGTACTGTCGCCGCTGGCTGCACTAACTCATCTAACAGTCCTTGTTCATGTCCGCGCAGCTGGCAGCTCTCGAACGCATCGTCATGTGGCAGCAGTGTTGCCATAATTTTTTATCCAACCCTTGTGCCATATTCATTGTCACACGTTATTACATTAGATTAATTGCATCATGATGTATAATTGTTTTTGTGGATGTGTTGCATGTCTGGTGATGTGGAAGAGAAAGTCTGATGGCTTTAACTCCACTAGATTAAGTAAATAAATAAATTATAGATAGATAGATAGATAGATAGATAGATAGATAGATAGATAGATAGATAGATAGATAGATAGATAGATAGATAGATAGATAGATAGATAGATAGATAGATAGATAGATAGATAGATAGATAGATAGATAGATAGATAGATAGATAGATAGATAGATAGATAGATAGATAGATAGATAGATAGATAGATAGATAGATAGATAGATAGATAGATAGATAGATAGATAGATAGATAGATAGATAGATAGATAGATAGATAGATAGATAGATAGATAGATAGATAGATAGATAGATAGATAGATAGATAGATAGATAGATAGATAGATAGATAGATAGATAGATAGATAGATAGATAGATAGATAGATAGATAGATAGATAGATAGATAGATAGATAGATAGATAGATAGATAGATAGATAGATAGATAGATAGATAGATAGATAGATAGATAGATAGATAGATAGATAGATAGATAGATAGATAGATAGATAGATAGATAGATAGATAGATAGATAGATAGATAGATAGATAGATAGATAGATAGATAGATAGATAGATAGATAGATAGATAGATAGAGATAGATAGATAGATAGATAGATAGATAGATAGAGATAGATAGATAGATAGATAGATAGATAGATAGATAGATAGATAGATAGATAGATAGATAGATAGATAGATAGATAGATAGATAGATAGATAGATAGATAGATAGATAGATAGATAGATAGATAGATAGATAGATAGATAGATAGATAGATAGATAGATAGATAGATAGATAGATAGATAGATAGATAGATAGATAGA
The DNA here is from genome assembly GCA_025594305.2 of Periplaneta americana. Classification (NCBI taxonomy): domain Eukaryota; kingdom Metazoa; phylum Arthropoda; class Insecta; order Blattodea; family Blattidae; genus Periplaneta; species Periplaneta americana. The sequence goes on from JAJSOF020000036.1 coordinate 28,631,161, forward strand.
TAGATAGATAGATAGATAGATAGATAGATAGATAGATAGATAGATAGATAGATAGATAGATAGATAGATAGATAGATAGATAGATAGATAGATAGATAGATAGATAGATAGATAGATAGATAGATAGATAGATAGATAGATAGATAGATAGATAGATAGATAGATAGATAGATAGATAGATAGATAGATAGATAGATAGATAGATAGAGATAGATAGATAGATAGATAGATAGATAGATAGATAGATAGATAGATAGATAGATAGATAGATAGATAGATAGATAGATAGATAGATAGATAGAATTGATAGATAGATAGATAGATAGATAGATAGATAGATAGATAGATAGATAGATAGATAGATAGATAGATAGATAGATAGATAGATAGATAGATAGATAGATAGATAGATAGATAGATAGATACAGATAGACAGATAGACAGACAGACAGACAGACAGACAGACAGACAGACAGATAGACAGATAGACAGATAGATAGATAGATAGATAGATAGATAGATAGATAGATAGATAGATAGATAGATAGATAGATAGATAGATAGATAGATAGATAGATAGATGTTTCTTTTATTGTTATACAACTTAGAAGAAAAAGATGGATGTGTTAACGAATTAGACTCACAAAATAATTATTTGATTTCAATGAACACGCTGTAACTTTTAATTTTATTTTGTGGCAAAATAATGTTTTGCTAAATTGCCAAAAAAAACCTGATGTGATACAGCAAAACAAAATACATTTTTGAATTCAGCACACCGAAATTAGTAAAAGTGACATTTATATTTCTACAGCAGAAAAAGTTTTCATTTGTTCCCTAGTGTAATTTGTTTTTCTGTAATCTAGTAGTAGTAGTAGTAGGTTTATTTTGCCTGGCAGAGTTAAGGCCATGAGGCCTTCTCTTCCACTCAACCAGATTTCAATAATATACATGAGATACAAAATTTGTTTACAAAACAACACAAAAGAAAATACCTTAGAAATTACATAAAATATAGTAGGAAATTACAATAGACAAGATCAGTTACATAATATAGAATTACAAATAGTCGAGATCAGTTACACAATATATAAAAACCAAGCATTGATGTTCTAATCCAACGGCGAACAGTAGAAGAATGATAAAGTTGTTCTTAAGAGAAACAGAGTTTGAACGTTATGAAGTCGCAAGATCCGAGACGTTAATAGTTTCCTTTCCATAACTTAGTTGGCTACGAAAATAATGGCGGAATATAAATTCACTGTTTTATATTATGCCTGTAATAAAGTTTTCAAGCGAGAAATTGGTGTGTGTTCAGAATGATGATGTCGTAATAGCTGGAGCGTGTCAAGGTTCCCATTTGAGGCGCTAGGTGCAGGTCGGGAGGAGGAGGAGAATGAATATCCTCTTCCGAGCTTTAACTCTACAAAGATTTGTCACAAAACATTATGCCCATGCTTGGGTGAATCTCTTATGATGGCAATTGTATTCTCTGCAACCTGTTCGTCTGTCTTCCTCCATTAAACAAGTTGGATCTCACAGTAGGCTTTTCAAAGTAATTCCTATTTTTTCCCCCTAAAAAATCTTTTATCATAAATGTTTTTATATTCAGCTCCACAATTGAATCTCACAACAGAGAAACATTTTTACATTTTCCATAAGTAAAGCTGTCCCGCTTTGCGCCCTAGCGTCGTGGTCTAAGATACAGTAGAGTCGTGCACAACTGGTTACGAAAAATAGAAATTATACAGGATGTTTCCGGGCTGGTGTTACAAACTTTCAGGGATGATGGGGAGGGGCACATGTATCAATTTGAGATAAGGAACCATGATCCGGAAATGACTGAGTCGAAAGTTATAAGCAAAAATAGTTGTGTGGAAATAGAATTGTAATTTCGCACCACGTGCTCTCCTTCCCGTAACCTTTGGAACAGTCGTGGAAAGATGGTATGGGCCGGATGTCTCCTACGTTGGTACTTTGCCCGATACAATCTGTGAGCTTGTCTACTGTTCCCATTGGCTCATCCGTATTCGGAAATCATGTCTGCATATTCCGCTCTCGTGTACTCCTCCATTTCACTAGGCCTGATCGACTGGACACTGCAACTTGTACACATACACTGCTGTCTACAGACGTGTATATCAGGACCGACCATGTCCGTTACACATTACTCTGTCTGCATTGCTTTAGTGTAGTTTCCTGCCCCCACCCCTCAGACAGCGCACTGAATGGAATACTGTAAGTAGACAACGTACACAACGTCAGATGAATACAGTATGTGTAAGATGTACAGATAAATACACATAAATAAGTTGTGCAGAGGAATAAAATTATTCCATTTCCACAGACCTATTTTTGCTTATAACTTTCGACTCAGTCATTTCCGGACCAGGGTTCCTTATTTCAAATTGATACATGTGCCCTTCCCCATTATCCCTGAAAGTTTGTAACACTAGCCCGGAACAGCCTGTATATTGCTATTGAACGCCTGGCGCTGTAGTCAGTATGCAAAGGTCTTCCGTTTCGAGGAGTGTCTCAGGTTCGCTTTAACGAATATTCGAGTTGTTTCTCACTCTTTGTGGGTGGAAGGCAAAGGCAGACCACATTGAGCCATTCAGGAGTTCCAAAAGACCTTGCAGGACGCGTTTATCATCGTGTAGGGCTACTATTTAATTAATAATTCTTCTTCTTTCACTACAATCAATCTGTCATCAATCCATTGACTCATTCATTCATTGTATTGTATTGTATTGTATTTATTAACATTCCATGGTATTCATACATGCTTACAGCTAGAATATGGAACAAGTCAAAAAACTTAACACTATTATAAAATCTTAATTTATAGTCACAGTCTAGATGAAATATATACAGACGAGATTTACAATATAGTCTACTAGTACAACACATAGTTTTAGTATCAATTTCATGGAGTGTTATTGAATGTCATGAATTCACCTACAGAATAGAAGACGTGAGAAATTAGGTATTTCTTTAATTTGGCCCTAAATAATTTTATGTTTTGAGTTTCATTTTTTTATATCAATAGGGAGGCTATTAAAAATTTTTACTGCCATATAACGCACTCCTTTTGATAGCACGATAGACTTGCCGATGGAGTATGAAAGTCATTTTTTTGACGTGTATTTATGCTATGAACTGTTGAATTAGTTACAAAGTTTTCACGATTACATACGAGGAAGGCTATTAATGAAAAGATATACTGACAAGCCATGGGCATTATTTGTAGTTTTTTGAAAATAGTCCTACACGATTCCCTAGATTTGGCACCTACTATTATTCTAATTACTCTTTTTATAATAGAAATATATTGTTACTATCTGTGGAATTTCCCCAGAATATTATTCCAAAACTCATTACCGAGTGGAAGTATGCAAAGTATATTGTTTTTAAGGTATTGATATTTACTATCTTTTGCATAGATCTAATAGCAAAACAAGCTGAATTTAGTTTGGGGGTAATTTCTTTAATATGATTTTTCCAATTTAACACATTATCGATTTTTAAGCCAAGAAATTTTGTTGTTGTTGTTTCTAATAGGGATCTATTGTTAATTATTGCGCTAGAAATAATTCATTCAGGTATTAGAGTTTGTATCGTCAGGAGCAAAACATGTCTTCTTAAAAATGATTTATTAACGAAATAATGCATCTGCTTACAGTAATTAAAAGGCATTAAGAACTACTGTTTTAGAGGTATGCATTTTGGGTTTAAAGTGTAAACGTTACAATAGAATGTAATATGTACTTATTTTCTCTTCTATTTAGTAAGTGATTGTAATTTATTCTATTCTTACATTTCTTTACACATCACATTTCATATTATTTATTATATTTATTGTGTTTGTTGTTACCGGTGTCCATTTGTTCATCTAGACCTATATATGTTATAAAGGTAAGCACAGTCTAGTAGGCCATATACAGTCACGAAACTTGAGTTGAGGGTACTGGGAACAATAGACTGTGCCGGTACTATTTCGCATTGTCTGTGATATCTATGGCTGCATATTCCCTACGTGTTGAGCTTCGTGACTATATATACTAGACTGTGAGATAAGTGTAATAAAGTATGTAATCAATAGTAGGCCTGTATTAAGCAAATACATTTTTTAAATTACACATAGTAAATTTCTTTCGTTCTGTCTAGCCTGCAAGCGGTTGAAATTCGAACATTCCTTCAAATGCTCTCTGACCGGTCGAATGAAAACGGGTTGTAAGCCCTATTTTGCAGCTCTCTAGTCTAAGGCATCATGCAGCCGCTTCTGTGGCCCTAGTATTGACTTGTTGGTTTTCCAACTAGGCGGACCGGGTTCGATCCTGGTCCAGTTTCTGCTGGACTTTGTGGTGGGCAAAGAAGATTTTTTAGAGAGCTATATCATTCCACCAACACTCTCCATCTCCACCTCCACCTAATTTCATATAATATCTGCAATAGTGAAACTAGACGGGGGCAAAATCTTAGTTTCCGATGTTGAATTTATGTCAACGATACTATTGTAATGTTCGAAATAACTTTTTTTGCAGAATTTAATCTATGATATAAGAAGCAATGTAAATAATTTTGGTAGATAATAAATTTCCCTACTGATACATTTTTTAAGTTGCTTGTGTGGCATTTTATGTGTAACGTGTTTCTCTGTTTCTTTGTCTGCAGACGGTGTCAGTTGCAGTGTCCGTTCTCACCTTGACCTTCATCTCAGTAGACCGCTGGTACGCCATCTGCTTCCCGCTCAAGTTCAAGTCCACCACCAGTCGCGCCAAAACCGGCATCTTAATCATCTGGGCCGCCGCTCTCCTCTTCGGTGAGTTTCTAATCTCTTTCCATACTGTTCTACAACAGATTTAGTAATAAAAACTTAATTATACATCTTGATTACACGCTTTTAACACTTAGGAATATATTTATTTTAACACCTGTTAGAAATAAATATAAATAATTACATAATTTTAGGACGTTTGATCCAGGGAATAACTTTTACAACAGCGCAAGATAATCTGCTTGCTCATTACCCAATTTTTTGCATTGCATTTATTGCATATATATTTTATATATTTTAACACGATTCAATTGAGCATAGTTAAAATTTGAATTATAAAATAATGGATTGCTAAAACGTACTATTACTGCATACTAACACTCTCGTTGTTCGTTAATTCTCTGAGATTAAAAAGTGTACATAAATATTATTTTAAGAAATGCAGAAAAGAATAAAAATGGCCTATCAAATTTTCTGTGCATAAAACTATTTTAATCTTACCTGTCCTCGATTTACTCAGACGTTACTGTAATAACATTATAGTATTATGTCCATCTAGAGAAACAAACTTTCAATGGTGAAATAATAATAATTAATTATACAAATCAGTTAATTTAGCTTCTGATATTATAACAAATGCAGAAACATTCTCTGTAGGCTATGCTTTCGATTTTTGATGTCCAAGGCCCCTGTTTCGATTGTTGTTGTTCAAGGCCCCTTATAGACGAAGTCATTTGTTCTTAATTCATTGCACCATCTTAGATGGCGTTATTTTAATTTTAAAACTCATTTATCTCCTTAAATATCAGTCCTATCAAAATTTTGTAAAGAATAAAATTTATCGAAAATGATTTTTAAAGAACCTTTTGTTATGTAACATTTTTTACAAAAATCAATAATAAGCGAGATATTTGATTTATTTAAAGGCCTCCTTATAACTCCTTTCAAATAAAGTATTTTGAATGCCATATAGCCTAAAATCTAAGTTACAACGAACTTAATTTATATTCCAATTTTCATATAAATCGGTTCAGCCATTATCGCGTGAAAAGGTAACAAACATACAGACAGACATACAAACAAAAATTTCAAAAATGCGGTTTCAGGGTGGTTGATTATATATGTTAGACCAATTATTTTTGGAAAATCGAAAAACCAGAAAAATTTCGGTACAGATTTATTAGTATAGATAATCACTTTCTTGTGTTAAATGTGAATTAAGTTTGTAAGTACGTAGTTGAACACATAAACAAAAGACACTCAAAACTAAACTACACATTAAGAAATGAGAATAAAAATCCATAAACTTCTTAGACATCACAATAACAAAAGTAGATAACAAACAAACTTTCAAAATATACAGAAAACTTATAACAATCACACACATAAGGCAAACTCGGCTAAATTCGCAGTATTAAGGTTTTCTGTCTGTAGTTATAACCAAAAAATGCTTGAAAAATTCCCGTCATGCAGCAGTTAATTGTTGTATTGGTTGGTATAAAAATTTTTATTTTTAAATGTATCCCAACAGGGAAATAGCTCCATCTAAAATATGAGATCATATGTGTGTGTTTCAGGAACTCGTGTAACTTCGCAGTACTGCTCTGGTAATTTCGCAGTAATACTTGTGCAATTTTCAAGAATACTCCTTTTAGCTCAAAACATGTTTTAATGTAATCTAAACATCAGTACATGTTTACACACATGAACTGAACACACATAAGCAAACTAGGCAATAAATATAGAACAACTGGGCTTCAACTATTAACACTAATTACAGGAAAATGCTTGCATATTAATTGTGAATTAATAAATTTATCTAACACATATCTGCATTATACCTTATGCCAAAAATGGAAAAAAAAGCATTATGAGAACTATTTAGGCCTAATCTGAATTCGCTTCCGCTGGCATAGCAGTTGTATCTCCTTTCTCTGCCGTTGTTTGAAGGTGGATAGACTTTGTTCCTTTTGGGGACACAATTTTGTTAAGTTTCGTAACCAATTAAAACCCTGTTTCATCTAAATTGCAAATGAGATTAGGATTGGTGCTCAGGCTTGCCTTCTCATACACACTTCCTAGCACATCATAAAAATCGTTCAAATTCGAACGAGTTGAGGCTGTTACTCTATGGTAGGACAGATTTTGTGCCTGGCGCATACTTAGGCCATAGCGCTTCTTAAAAGAAGTTCCAATCTGCGTGCCACTCGAATTATTCTGCCGGCAACTAGCGGAAACTTTTTAATAGAGTACCGGCAAAAGCACATTACGAACAAACTATATCAGATAAAACAACAAGCAAGGGTTCAAATTAGTCATAAGAATATGGAGAATTCATTAACCACAGTGTGATACTTACAGATCTGAATATCTCAACGATAAAACGTCCAGGGACACAACACTCCAAATTTACTCAATCAATCTGAGCAAACACACACCTACTAAAGCAGATAGTTGTATAACGTTCGCCAGAATGCGTTCCAATAGGATCTTCCTGCATGAAACTAATTAATATATGAGATACTGCGAAATTAGACGTACTGCGAAATTAGCCGAGTTTGTTTTACACAGCATATTCAATCATCCAACACAACACAAACACGTTGCATTTCGAGCCATGGTACACAAACTGCTCAAAATTACCTACTAGCCAGAAAGACTACAATGAAGAAATAAATACCACGAAATACATAGTACAAGAAAATGAAAAAAAAACAACATAACAGACAACATAATAAAAATACAAAACGATTAGAAGAAAGAAATAAACACAACACACACAAGATCGCATCTTCATTCAGGAAATTAAATTACAACATCGTTTACAGAACACAAAACACTCTAAAAACATCTCAACACACAAACAAACAAAAATACAGCATAATAGAAGTATACAAACTCACATGCAATAGCTGCAACAACTTCTGCATCAGGCAGAAAGGGATATCATTTCAAAGACGTTACAAAACACATCGGCCATAACCAAATCACACAACACTTTCACATACGCAGAACACATCACAAACACCAACCACAGCTACAGCAACATAGACACAGACGTGGAAATTCTACATATTCAACCGAAAAACCACAAACTAAACACACTAGAACAGTACGAAATATGGAGAGACACAGAAACATACTCAGAACAAATCCTGAATACACAACTGAATTTCAGAACATACACACTATTTGACTCCACACTACCTAACACAAACCCACCCTCCAACAACTGAAGAAACCGAAAGAATAAGGTCCTCACTAGTTCTGAAGTTGGCTGCCACTAATCTGAAACAAGTTAACTGCGTATGTACAAACTTAGTTTGCATTTAATAGACGAGGGTGATTATCATAAATACAGTCCTAAGTAAAAACTTAACTACATTTCCTTCTAAGTATTTCAAAATTTCAGAACTAAATAAACAAACTGAGTAAAATTTGATGTTTAACGTTTAATATTTATGAAGGTTTTGTGATTAAAGTGTAGTAAATCTGTGACTAGGAAATTAAGAGAGGAATTAAGAAATGCAGAATTCGAATCTTGGAAAGTAATGCCTGGAAGAGGCAGAGGTGTAGAATTGTACAGCCAAGTACCTAAAGCCAACGCCTGGATTTTTAATAAGTCTGGACTATCTACATCTGAATGGGTAACCTGCCTCAAAATGAATGCCAATTTAACAGCAGTTAGAGGAGTACCTGGTCGCTCTTTGGACGGATCCCGGTGCAGACATGGCTGCCCGGAGACTGAAACCCTTGCCCACGTCCAAGGTCAGTGTAACAGAGGTTTACTCCTCCGAAATGCCAGACATCATCATGTTCGATCCTTAATTGCAACTGCTTTAAGAAAAAAAGTCTTGGACAGTAGAAGAGGAAGTTTTTTGCCTTGCTACTAATGGCTCCTCTAGACGTATTGAAATCATAGCGTATTCCCAGACTACCAAGAAAGGATATATAATTGATCCTATCATAAGGGTTGAAACGGGGAGTAGCCAGCCGGAGGATGTCAATCAAGAAAAGATCAACATTTATCTGCCAACAGTTGATTACTTCAAAGCAAAATACCAGCTTGAAGACATTGAGGTGATTGTCTTCTTATTGGAGCTCGTAGTGTGATTCCCAAGTTCTTTGAACGCTTCAGGAAGACTTTTGAACTACCACAGACACTTACTGCTGACATCATAACTTCAGTTTTGAAACGCTCTTGCCAAATTCTGAGTCATCACATTCACTCTGTTTAATTTTTTTTATTCACTTTCTATTCATATATGTTTATTTCAATTTTCTTTCTACAAAATTTATGTAAACATTTAATATTGCAAAATTCATGTAGGAGAGTATACTGAGTCCTTCTGGGCTACCTCCAATGGGAGGCAGTTATTACCTTACCTTGGTTCCAAATATAATAGAATGTGTCCTGCATTATCATTACAGATGATTTTGCAAAACAAAATGGCTTATGATTTTGGCCTTAAGTGTTACGAAATATAAATAAAAATAGTTACGTATGTATTTCTTAATATTACTGAACATTTATTAAAGGAGGCTGATTTAGACTTCCAGGTACTGCAGAAATTTGTAAGCAGACCTGGGTTACATTTCATTCTAACAATTACTATAATGTTTTAGAAACAAAACTGAGTTATAGATGAGGAGACGAGGGGAAAGAATAAGCTATCAGAAAGAGAGTTGGTTTCATGATGGTAAATATTACATATGAACAACGATCGTGAAAGCAAGATAATGTTCTATACATCGTGTCGTTGACGTAAAGACTGCTTGTGAGTGTTTCGAGACGTCGAGATTGATCACTCCCGAAGTCCCGAACGTCAAGCAGCCTTGAATCGTCACAGTTGTTTATATCTCACTGAAATTTTATTTACTTTGGCACATATGTATAAACAATCAAGTAGACTATTTGAAACATTATCTCCTCCTTTTAGTGTAATAATCCGTTCCCCAGTCTTTATTTAATTACTAGGCCCTTATTAAAAGGCTAGGAATTTTCTTTTCATGTGTTTGAGATCAAGTGTGCAATCTCAAGTAAAAAGATATTAACGTTATGTTTTATGTTTCTTAGAAATGCAAATTTATTTGAGAATTGTTTTTTTTTCTGTTTATATAACCATAGGTAATATATAATAGAACCAGAACATTTTGATAACTAAGATACTGTTCTGTTTTGTCTTTTTGTCTCATGTAAACATTTATAATATTATTTATTTCAATGATGTATGTTATTCAAAGTTACGAAATCTTTCCACACCGACCAAATGTTATTTCGAGAATGATGAGCGAGACTCGAAAGACAAATGCAACGAACACAGTGAGCGAGAGCGACAGTTAGTTTTGTTCATCTCTAGTTAATAATATACGAGTCTACCCACACGGAAGTTCACCTCACACTAAAACCTGTCTTCCCTCTCCATACCCATAGTCACGGCACATGATAAGGTTACAGGACAGCTCTTGCCTCCTCTACTGTACGTTTTAAGTATTACTGAATGTTGTAATTAGAATTGAGTTCAATTTTTTAAATATAGCAGAAGTTCTACGCTTTGACTGTGTGTGAAAGCCCTAATTTATATCAATAATTCACAAGCGAAAGTGTTTCACTTCTAAAAGTGGCCTTATCTGAAGCGGCCCTAAAACTCCCATATAGAAACCTACATTACGAAATAATTGTGCTTGTATTAACATCAATTTTTGGCCTTAGAAATGGATTATTGGAGACGATCAGCAGGCATTTCAAGAAGAGATAAAATTAGAAACGATATAATCACAGAGAAAATGCAAATTAAGAATGATATTGTAGAGGATATTTTCACAAAATAACTAATATGGTATTGACATATGATGCGAATGAATACGGAAAGATTACCAAGGTTGGCATATGATTGAACCCCATCAAGAAGAAGAAAAAGAGGAAGACCTATGACAACATGGAAAAAGGGCATTCTGGAAGCTATGGAAAGAAGGCAATTAGGAGAAGACCTATGGAGAGATAGAAGGGAGTGGTATCTTGCAGTGCGATATATTTATCAGTGACTGTAAATTAATTTCGGAATATGTATGGTAAGACTTTCCTGTGTTAAATTTCAACGTACCTCGTTCACATGTTTCGACCTATTTATGGGTCATCTTCAGAACTGGTCGTTGTTGGTCTTGGCGCCACTTGTTTTGTTTCCTGTGAGGGTGTTTTCCTGTGGTACAGTGTAGAGTCAAAGAGTGTGTGTGTTTTGAAGTTGAGTTGTGTGTTGAGAATTTCGTTGGGGTGTGTTTAGTATATTTCATGTTGTTCTAGTGTGTTTAGTTTCTGGCTTTTTTGTTGGATGTGTAGTATTTCCATGTCTGTGTTGATGTCTCTGATGTGTTCTGCATATGTGGAGGTGTTTTGTAATTATGTTATGGCTGTGATGTGTTCTTTGTAACGTGTTTGAAACGATCTGCCTGTCTGTCCTATGTAGAAGTTGTTGCAGGTGTAGGACAGACAGGCAGATCGTTTCAAACACGTTACAAAGAACACATCACAGCCATAACATAATTACAAAACACCTCCACATATGCAGAACACATCACAAATGCTAACCACACCCACAGAAACATCAACACAGACATGAAAATACTGCACATCCAACTAAAAAGCCAGAAACTAAACACATTATAACAATATGAAATATACAAAACACACCCCAACGAAATTCTCAACACACAACTCAACTTCAAAACACACACACTCTTTGACTCTACACTATACCACAGGAACACACCCTCACAGGAAACAGAACAAGTGGCGCCAAGACCAACAACTACCAGTTCTGAAGATGACCCATAAATAAGTCGAAACATGTAAACGAAGTACGTTGAAATTCAACACAGGAAAGTCTTACCATACATATTCCGAAGTGATACAGTGTTAAAAGTTGTGTAATCAAGATGTAAATTAATATTTGATTGTCAGAAAACGTTAAAAGGCATTGTAAACTGACTAATATGTATTAACATTAATCTATTTATTATTATTATTGTTATTATTATTATTAATCACTTCGTTTCTTAGACAGTCGCAGAAAACCTTGAGGTTTGTGTAAACTATAAGAAAAGCACGGGAGTCATATTTCCCACAAAATTACATGAATAGACAACAGCAAGTTGTTAGTGTTTTCTTTTCCTGAGTATATGATTGTAACGCGTCAATTCTCTCTGTTATCAGACCTTATTTTTCCTTCTGCTTCCATTATCGCTGGGAGAAAATTTGAGTTGAAATAATTTGGACTGAGTATTGCTACCCTCCTAGCCAGGTCAAAGGATGACACTTTTTAAAAGTACAAAGATCGCCATCACGTAGGCCTATGAGCCCAATCTGCCGCAGTGATAGAGGAACAATTTCCACTGCAACACTTCTCCCCTCGGTCTTTTTTTGTCACGTCACTTCACACAAAGCCGGGGAAGCCATTTGCACAAACATGATTATGTAGCTGCTGCCTTTATTATTAGGAGCGCAATCATACCTGTGTCAGGCGCGAAGTGGTGGACGTGCTCAATTATCAAACGGGGATAACCACAACGCTCTACGTGCTGTACAAAATTGCTTCTTTCGAACTGAAAGCGACTCCATTTCCTGCCGACGCGGACGGTTCTAAAAGCTGCTCCAACTTGCTTCTTTATACAACTTATCAACAGTAATCTCACTAGACGTCTTGATTTATCTAGAGAAAATCAAAACTCGAGTGGGATTTAATTGACTATTACACGATTAGAAGAAAGTATATAAAGATTAGAAGTAACGAAGTACTCCAATACAATAAAATATTAATTGACTTACGAAAATACAACTGTCTTCAAATGCATTATTGTACCATCTCAACATTACAAATATTACGCTAGATGCATGCCAGAAGGCAGTAGTGAGCAATGCCTTCTCGTCGAGAAGTTCTCGATCTATAGTTATACACGATGGCAATGTTACTAGTCAAGAAGGCTTTGTTGATTCAGTTTCATTTTTATTATTAACACAGTTGCATTCCACTTCAATTATCCGAATCCCAGTAATCAACGTCACTTGACAGATGATTTTCAATAAATCTTAATATTAAACAATCTCTGATACGTGACTATCCATAATATCATATAGCAGAAGCTATAATATAACCTAACTAATATACACAAGTGTTAGAAAAGTTTTAATTAACGACGATGACATAAAAAATAAACATGAATAATTTCAAAAGGAATAATTATTGAATGTACAATTTTCAAATTTGAATGTGGTTGGTGGTTCAATTGATGTTATATTGGACGTGTGCGTATAGAAGTGGAACTCGTTGATTTAGGCCTACATGGTGTATTCAACTTATTCAGAATTTCCGAATGAATAATTTTAAAAGGAATAATTATTGAATGTACAATTTTCAAATTTGAATGTGGTTAGTGGTTCAATTGATGTTATATTGGACGTGTGCATAATAGAAGTGGAACTCGTTGATTTAGGCCTACATGGTGTATTCAACTCATTCAGGATTTCCGAATGATGCTCTTCATTTATTTGTAAATCGGATTTCAGAAGATGCATAGGTATGATCAGTGATTTTTATTAATTCATGTTCTTGAATGCCAATGCGAGTCATATTTGAAACTGCTGTGCATCAATTAGTGGTTTGTAATTTTATATATATATATATATTTTTTTTTTTTTTTTTGACGTTCAGACCAGTGCAGTTTCAAATGTTTGCAAACAAAGAAACAAATGCCAGGACGCGATAAAATTAAACAAATGCTAGGGACGCGATAAAATTTAAAAAATGCTAGGGACGCGATAAAATTGTGCGATAAGCAGCCATGATTGGTTAAAATGCGTCCTTTCGTACCGTTTTATTGGTCAAAAGTAGTATGACGTAGTAAGAGTGTAATAGTCAAGGTAACAAGTCTTTGTCAGGAAGACTGTTATCCCGGAGGCTTATACAATACTATAGCCTACATTTCATCGCCTAAATCTGGGACTGACGATCCTGCCCACACGCCTTCAGGTAGATGTAGACAAAACTCCAAATGCGTAGTGAAGAAAACCTACCTAGAAGAACTTGAAGTTTCAATTTTAAGAGTGTTATCATTGTTAAAATGTTAATATAGCTTGTATGACGGACGGCACAGTTTCCACACTGTATTATGTCTTCGTCAGCGTCTGCTGGGCTGCCATGGTGCCGTCCGTTATCATCATCGTCCTAACAAGTATTGGGCCTAATGGCCCGTTACGGTCTCAAGCCATCTCTTTAAAGGTCTTCCTATAGTCGCGACGCTGTTATTCCCTGCGTGACTCCTCCTCTTTGCTTACGTCTTAGGAAGTGAAGGCTCTATAAAGTCTAGGTTGGTAGTATCGTTCGCCATTTTTATTCTTTCGTTGCCGAGCTACCATGCGAGAAATCTATTTGCCACACCGTTAAACATTATCATGTCGTAGCTCCTATGATAATAAATCAAACGCACTGTACTTCAGGAAATAATTGAGCGGCAAATAACGTCTTCGTGTGCTTTCTGCGAACGCCAACGAAAGAGCCAAAATGGCGGGCGATTATATTAAGTATTTATCGAGCCTTAAGAAATGAATAACGTCTTCGTCAGCGAATCACAAGACGCACACGTTTAAATGTAGCCGACCTGCAACGTGATTGGCTGCCGGAAATTAGAGCGACGGAACTATAGTGTTCTCTTCCCTCTTGTACAGTAGGCAGAAATGTGACGAGGAATACGAGTCCTTTCCATGTGGTGAACATGTTGCTGCCAGTTAGCTCTGTAACTATAGATTTAATCCAAAATAGAAGATATTTCAAGCTCTCGAAGAACATCCTCGTTTCTCTTGCGGTCTAATCTAGTATAGCCAGCTGTTCTTCGCAGGAATTTCATCTCGTTGGCTACTATTCGGGTTTTATCTCTTTCCCTCAAAGTCCAGGCCTCACAACCATAAGTTAACACTGGTCTTGCCAGTGTTTTATAAGCTTTAATCCCCATATGGTTCTGCACTAGTGAGGGTTTAAACCAATCATGTCATCTGATGCCCATAGGCGCAAGAGCGCGCTTAAGAGCTTAGGAGAATCTGAGCGTTTTACAGGGGAAAGGAAAGAGACGGACGAAAGAGGTAGTATATGCCGCTTGGTCGATCTATATATAGGGATGGCCAGCAAGGATTCAATGGATAATTGGAAGAGAATTTATTAAAACTGTATCCATGTTAATTTTTATATCTGTCTGAGAACTGTAAGTGCATTATACGAATGTAAATTTTAATTTTAATGGTCATTAATCACAAGCTTGCTTTTTTATTCAAAAGGAATAATTTCTTAACTTTTATATAAAAGTGAAATTTTCAGATATGTTTATTTAGTAGCCTTACAAATACTGAAACAATGTTTTAGCAAATATAACGTATCGTAAATACATATTGCTGAAGATAGTGTATTGGAAATTTTGAAAATATTCCCATGGAAAATGTTTGTAAGGAAATGAATTAACAATCTAATGTTATATCATAAAACAAAAGATATGTGCCCGTGTGTTGTAGAAATAATAAGTTGAAATGCGCACACACCGTGCATGGGGTAAGAAACATTACTTGTCTTTACTATAAGCTGCGATGGATTTCTGTCTCTTCTTACACTTGATAATATATCTGTCACATAGTTCTGAGCATAAAACACACACGCACTTATCATTTGGTTCGTGGTAAGTCTTGTTGCCGCACACATTGTGATGGAAGCCATGGGTTGCCAATCTTCTCGTCACGTGTCTCATTTCATGATTAGCTTCCGTCCATGTCCTATCTTGCATCGCACACGTTGCGTAGAATTCCTCCGGTATTCTGGTTTTCTTCTCGTGCAGATCTTGTAGGAGCCGTTTGTAGGCGTCGTTCGCTGGGAGCATTATTTCGCACCTTAGGTCCTCTATCAAAAAGGTCTCTCTGGTTAGTTCGTACACTAGTCTCGATCTTGCGTTCTGTGATAGTCCTAGAGCTCTCTTCAAATACCTAGCTTTCACCCGCTCTAGTTCTTCCATCTGTTTGCATGTAAGGTATTCTCCCACTGATTCTAAGCCATACGTCAGGACGGGTAATATCTTTATCCGGAACAGGTCCATAGCTGTGCTGATCGATAATTGTGTGATGTTCCTAATTTCATTCATGGCTCTTGTGGCCGCCATTACTCTCGATCTTATGTGTAGCCTGAAACTTTTCCCAGTCGTCTGAATTGTGATTCCTAGATATTTAAAATCGCTTGTCCTTTTGAGTTGTTTGCCATTGCATTTTACATTTTCTTCTTCGGTGAGTCTTCCTCCTTTCCTGAACACTACCAGTTCCGTCTTCTCTTCGTTTATCTTGATGTCGTTTCGTTCCGCCCATTTGCTTAGCGTGTCTAGTGCTGATTGTATATTGTCTAAGTCTGTCGCTGCGATGGCCATGTCGTCGGCGTAGATGTACGTACTTACTCCTTCCATTCCTTTCGTGACATCATGTGTTAGGACATTAAACAGTATCGGGCTGAGCGGGTCTCCTTGGAGGATGCCGTTCGTCTACTGTAGTCAGTCGGATGTGCCTACTCCGTCATCTATCTGGATGTAGTTTTCTGCTAAGATATTTGTTATCAGGGTTGTCGTACTTGTTTTGCCAATTAGGTCCTCCAGTTTGTCTACTAGTATTCTTCTAATGATCAGGTCAAAGGCTTTCGAGTAGTCAACGAAGACCACATATAGTTTTCCTTTGGGTTTCCCTGTCGCTTGCTTTATTTGGTCTATCAGGTTTTCTACTGCCATGATCGTGGATCGTCCCCTCCTGAAGCCGAATTGTTCTTCTGGTAGTATTGGGTCTAGCTTCTCTGCCAGTCTTATGGCTAGGATTCCTGTTCTCTTAAAACCTCAACACATCAACACCAGTACACACAAATTTATAGAACTTCTTCATTTATACTTCAATAAACCTGAGAACACGTAATAGGATGTCATCACATCAGAGTAGCCATTTCAAAGTCAATGACCTTTAAGTGAAACAATTATAAAACACACAACATCAACTACGAAAACTATCTTGAACTTACGACAATTCCCAGCCATGATTACTCTAAATATTTTATTATCTTCATTATAAAATTAAATTTTAACTCTGACTAATTTAATCACTGTATATCAACTGTAAAGTAGTCATCAACGTAAAACAACATCCATTCAAATGCCAACGGCCTCTCTAAGCGAAATAGTTACAAAACACAAGAACATTAACTACGCATACTATCTTGTAACTTACGACAACTTTCAGCCATTGATTACTTTAAATATTTTATTATCATCATTTTAAATATTTTAACATTGACAAATTTTAAACATTGTATATTAATTTAACATGAGCTATATGTATAAAATAAAATATTCGTCTAGTCGAAGTTCAAATTCAAAGATTATCTCAATATTCATCCTGTTTCATGTTATATCTACATAAAGCTCATGAATTTCATGTACCATATATATTGTTCTCTATTTTTCCTTGTTATTTGCATAATATGTTATCTAGGTCCAGATAATATGTTTTGTTATATCTGAAGATGCCCTTCCGAAAACGTTCATATATTGTTATTAAATAGCAAATAAACATTTGCAAGTTTATATGCCTTAAGATTGAAATTCATTAAATACTTATTAATAATTTACCAGGCATATTGATACATTAAAATTGATTGTAAATTCCTGTTAGGAGTTTCAATGCCGTGGGTTCTAGCGCTATTCCTCTATACGCATTTGGATCGATGTGTCTCCTTTTCCCTTGTACAGGAGTTTTAATTTTGACTTTCTCCATTCGTCTGGTATGTATCCCAGTTCCATGCATTTATTTAGAAGTGAGGTCCAGATCGGTAGGTATTCTTGTGCTGTCTATTTTACATGTTCGTTTCTTATTTCGTCTGGTCCAGTCGTTCTGTTGTTCCTCATTTTTTGTATCGCTCTCATGACTTCGTCTGTGGTGAAGATCTCGTCTCCCTGTGGGGGCTCAGGTAATTTGGTCGTTGGTCTTGTTTCTTTTGCGCAGATTACTTCCCATATGTGGTCTTTCCATGTTTCCATGGGTATGTTGGGCTGGATTTTCTGTCTTTTCGGTCTCAGTGCTCGATACGGGTCTTCCTCTGCCTCTTCTATCATGTTTCTTTGCTCTTCCTCCAGATGTTGCTTTTTCTTCGTCCTTATGAGGTCTTTGTATATCCTCCTCTCTCGTTGGTAGTTTTCGGTGGTTGCGCTTGCTATTTGTCTTCTAATTTTATGTAGTGCTTATCTCCACTGGGATGTGCTTGCGTATGAGTGCTTCTTCTTTTTTCAATGTAGTGGTAGCATGATTTGTGCTGAGACCTTTCATGATTATTAGGTCTATCGTACTGGATCCATTTTGACCTATGTATGTCCAGTCTTGGTGTCTGTTGCGTACTGTGAATCCCTCGTTTATCAGGTACGCCAATACTTCTTTGCATTTTCTGTCTTGTCTGTTTATCAGAAATGTCAGCTCTATAGCTTCAGCAGATTTCGAGAAAATAATTTAATATTCTAATGCTAGGAAGTTGTGTACCAATATCACTTTAAAAGCTTAATGTAATAAGAGTTTTATTATGGAATATTAGTTACAGTTAAAACATATACCTAGGTAACTTTGCTTTGTACTATAATATTATTTTTATTAGTTTATTGAGTACTTTTATAAGGCTAAAAATACCATCAATATCAATTCCAACTTATCATGTCATACTCAGTCTCTTTCTTTGGGATATCACTTTTTTTATGAATGATGTGTTTCATTCACTTAATACAGTATAATTGTACTGCTATAGAAGTTATTTGAATATTTATTCTTTACTCTTTATTATGTTATTAACATTTAAAACACAACTGCAATATTAAGAAATTGGTGTTAGTACTTTTGTTTTACACACAATATAGATAATATCAAACAGAAAGAAGAAATACAAAAATAACGACATAAAATTTCACGTACCGTTTGAAGGTTGTGCACCACTGTTTTCTTAATCCAACAGGGTGCTTATTAATATGCATAATAATCTTTCCTCTTTCTATACCTAGCGCTTGATGTCCGTGCACGACGCCAAGGTCAGAAAAATGCGCTTGCTTTGACATCATTGGTTTAAAAACTTTGTTGATGGCTGCCATTTCCCGGTTACAATTTAAAATTTTAGCAGATATGTCTATTTCATTTTCATAACTGACATGATATTCTAGATATTTAAATAAAGAATAAAAGATATAATACCTTTTTTATCAATTTTAACACTTTTTAATTAAACCTCAAATCATGGTCGAAAACACAAAAATTTTATCAAATTTTCTACATCAACACACCAATCAAATAGTAAAATATTTGTAGCTCTGAACACCTCAAATCTCGCATTTATAAATTCATAGTGTTCTGCCCAAAGACAGGTCTTTCACTGCAAACCCAGCATTGTCCAATCTTTCCTATTTTCTGCCTTCCTCTTACTCTTCGCATATGATTCATGGGATCACTCATTTCCAGCATACTAGCAGAAATATTCTTACACCACATAGAACAGACATATATACTAAACAAAGACAACAACAAACACGCAGACATCATCATATATTGGCACAGATACGTAGATGACATGCTAATACTATACAAAGGAAACAAAAGACAGATCCAAAACCTACATCAACACATAAACAAAATACACCCAAAGCTACACCACAAATTAGAAACTGAAAACAACAAATCCATAGCACAATAACAAAAGTAGACAACAAACACACATTCAAAGTATAAAGAAAACCCACAACAACAACACACACATACACATCCAACCACCCCACACAACACAAACAAGCTGCATTCCGAACAATGGTACACAGACTACTCAACATACCAATGAACCAACAGGATTACAACGAAGCGCTAAACACAATCAAATACATAGCACAATAAAACGTATACAACCCCAACATAATAGACAACATAATACGTAAGACAAAACAAAACCACAAAATACAGAAGAATACAACACAAACACAAGAACACAAAAAATACATCACACTAACGTACGAAAACAAAAACACATAAAATTGCAACCTCATTCAAGAAATTAAATTACAACATCGCATACAGAACAAATAACACTCTACAAAAACATCTCAACACACAAACAAACAAATACAACTACACAGGCGTATACAAACTCAAATGTAACACCTGCAACAACTTCTACATAGGACAGACAGGCAGATCGTTTCAAACACGTTACAAAGGACACATCACAGCCATAAAAAATTACAAAACACCTCCACATATGCAGAACACATCACAAATGCCAACCGCACCTACAGAGACATCAACACAGACATGGAAATACTGCACATCCAACCAAAAAGCCAGAAACTCAACACACTAGAACAATATGAAATATACAGAGACACGAAAACACACCCAACGATATTCTCAATACACAACTCAATTTCAAAACACATACTGTACACTCTTTAGCTCTACACTATGAACGCACCCACACAGGAAACAAGAGGCGCCAACATCAACAACGACCAGTTCTGAAGATGACCCAAAATAGGTCGAAACATGTTAACAAGGTACGTTAAAATTTAACACAAGAAAGACTTATCATACATATTCCGAAGTGATTCATATATGTTAAAGTTGTCTATCATCTGATATCTTCTACTGCCCCGAACTCTTCTTCCGTTCACCATTCCTTCCTGCAGGCAGTTTCTTCTCAGCCAGTGCCCAAGTC
This sequence comes from Periplaneta americana, assembly GCA_025594305.2. Taxonomy (NCBI): domain Eukaryota; kingdom Metazoa; phylum Arthropoda; class Insecta; order Blattodea; family Blattidae; genus Periplaneta; species Periplaneta americana. The sequence continues at coordinate 28,651,726 of JAJSOF020000036.1, forward strand.
ATTTTATTTTTCTCTTCCTGATGGTATTTCTTAATTCCATTTCTTTCGACTTAAGTAGCTAATGGATTTACATCTGTTATACATGGGGGGTACGTGGCACAAGAGACGAATTCTTTTTCCTTCCACAGTCTGCAATTTCCCACAGCCCTAGTCTAGTTCTCTGTTGTTAAACTTCCGCTTGTTAGACTCCGCGTGATTTGTAATTACGCCTGATGGTACAAAAAACAACGGAACGTCGGTTCCCTGGAGTAACATGGATCTCCTCCCGCGTCGGCAGTGCAGAAGTAACTCTTAACACACTGCCCGCTGCTATAAAAATGTCTTCCGTTTAACGGATGAGAAGTTTTATGCACGTTTCAGGGATTTACTTACACAAGTTTCGCTTTCTTTAGGAAAAACCTTTCTTCATAGTTTAAGTTAGGAGTATAGCTTAATTCCAAACACGTTCAAACCATATGACTTGCCAGAAAATTGTAAACACCGTAATAATAATCCTTTCGAACTTGTTGTCGATACATTATGAAGGAAGATTTATGAGTGTCTATCACTAGGCCTAACCTTCTGTCTCAATGTAACGCATTTAAGCTGTGTCTGTGACTGTTGTTATATGTCCAGTATTATTTGAGCCGTTTAGAGCAAAAGTAGTGTAAGTCAAAATTGGGTAATGAGGTTTAAAGTAAAAATTCTGTAAAATACAGCGCAAAGTAGCAATTAATATGTCTTTCTTGCTATGCACTGACTACTAATAGTCTAAATAAATTGAATATTAATTGCTACTTTGCGCTGTATTTTACAGAATATTTACTTTAACCCTCATTACCAATTTTTGATTTACACCACTTCTGCTCTGAACGGCTCATTTATTGCGACCAGTATTCTCTCGGTCTATCTACTGAACAGTAGAACCTCTATTATGCGTGGTAATGAAGGGGTTGACTGAATGGCTAATCGAAAAAAATTAGATAATCCGTACCATATATAATATTTCCGTAAATTAAGTGAATAATACACTGTGTCCGAAATGAAACCTCCCGATAAAGATATTAAATAAAGTATTCCTTAATTATTTATTTTATTTATTTATTTAACCTGGTACAGATAAGGCCATCAGGCCTTCTCTTCCCCTCTACCAGGGGATTACAACTACAATATTAAGAATACAATTACAATTATAATTACAATTAATATTAAATTTACAAATACAATAAAAATCAAAGTACTAAAAGTTTAACTGATTAATAAAAGCTAGACAGTTTACTGTAAAAGTTAAGAAGAGAGAAGAATTTCTTTTTTATTGATTAAAAGTACAAATTAAACTTATATTGATTAAGTACTCTACGCAGTAAGAAAATGCTTAATAAGATTGCTTTTGAATGCTACTAAATTCCGACAGTCTCTGATGTCACTGGGTAGGGTATTCCACAAGCGCGAGAGCGAGATTGTGTATGATGATGAATACGATGATGTCTTATGTGTTGGTATGGCTAGTATGCGACTATTTTGCGTGTGTGTGAAGAGATTATGATATGATGACAGGTAAATGAAACGGGAGGCAAGGTAGGTAGGTGTAGAAGTGTGAAGGACTTGGAAAAGGAGAACAAGAGAATGAAAATTTCTACGTTCGTTAAGCTGCAGCTAGTTTAGAGTTTGGAAGGATGGGGTAATGTGGTCAGCGCGACGGACATCGCAGACGAAGCGAACACAAGAATTATGAACACGTTGTAATCTTTGCGACTGGTTGACATTGAGGTCAGTCAGTAGAAAATCTCAATAATCGAAGTGGGGCATTACTAGTGTTTCCACTAGTATTTTCTTGAGTGATAGCGGAAGGAATTTTCGAATGCTGTTTAAAGAATGTAGTATGGAAAGCACTTTTTTGATAATATGGGTTACTTGGTTATTCCAGTTTAAATGCGTATCAAAGTAAACTCCAAGGTTTTTAACACAGAAAGCAAAAGGGATTATTGTGTCGATTAACTTGACTGGAAGAGCAGGACACACAATAACAATTAGGGGAAAATATTAATCAACTCAACAAGTTTATGTCACCATCAGTAAATCTCAACATGTCCCCCTCTAGTAGCACGACACATCTAACCTGTATACAGTCTCTCTCCAGGCGTTGTGTAACATCTACGGAGTTACAGATCTTACTGTGTCGATAATCCTTTGACGTAACACTTGAAGGTTAGCCACTCTGGTGTTATAGACATGGTCTTTCACGAATCCCTAAAGAAAAAAAGTCTAATAGTGTAAGATCAGGAGATCGTGGGGGCCATGCAATAGGACCACCTCGACCAATCCATCGTCCCGGGAAATGATTGCGTAAAGTTTCAACGACTGGTCCCCAATAGGTTACGTAATGATGGAAGCTCGGTCTTGCTGGAAGGTGAACCTCTCTGGTATCTGGGGTAGCGCAAAATTTTCAAGCATATCGAGATATACCGCACCATTCGCTGTGTTCTCTATGAAGAAAAAAAGTCCAATCATTTCTGAACTGGTTAATCCACACCAAACATTTAGCTTTGGAGAGTTACATTCATGTTCAAAAATAACGACTTGCTTTCCTGAAAGATTTCCGTGGACTTCGTGTGAATGCTTCACGAATGGCTTCGACGTTTTCATCCGACGTTTTCATCCGACGTTTTCATCCGACGTTCTCTTCCTACCGCCGCCATCATGTCGCTGAAAGTTTCCATTTTCTAGCAAATGTTTGTGCCACTGAACAATGGTGTGCCTATCAGGAGCTGCACGGCCGAATTTTCACGAAATCTCCGCTGAACTGTAACCGAAAACTTAAACTCTGCTAACCAATAACACAACTTCTTCTTGCGGTGTGAATATAGCCATTTTGGAAAACAGTCTGTGTATACACAACAATAGGAATAACAGGTTCGCGAATTTCACAACATAAAAACTTGTTGAGTTTCTCTACATTTTAGTGAAAGTTGGCCATAGATAACTTTTAGTTAAAAATCGAAAAAAAAAAAATCTGTACGAAGCAACTATAGAATTCACAACACATTTATAGGTTCACAATACTAGCTAATTCTTTATCTGTAATATTATTTCACCCTTAAAACTCAAGAATAATGGTATTTTACAAACAACTTCAAATTAGTGTGATTCTGAAAGTATTGAGATTAGGACAAATGTTTATATGACATTCTAGCTCAGAATGTCTTCGGAAATAAGCTCCGTAAGGGACGGTAAATCCTCGTGAATCACCCTGGATATTGCAATTATTAACATCGTCTCGACCGAAAGGCTCTAATATGAAATGACTATGTGAGAAATTTTATAGAAGACTCGGAGATTGCCTGATACGGATTCTAAAAGTGCTTTCACAATATGCTGTTAATGTATAAATTTGTATAAATATATTTTGATTTAATTACTTCAAACAGTCTATCACAAAGTGTACGGTATTCATGAATAATGATCAAAGAAAACTTTGAATCCTTTTACAGACAACAACCACAAGAACGGAAATAAGATCGTGTTGTGCCCAACAGGCATTTAATAATATCTGTTGCATGATATTCAGATCTGAGCGGTTTGTGAAACTGAAAGAGTAAAAGAAACGTAAGAAAATCGTATATACTGTAACGTGAGAAGGAAAGGCTAATGGAAAAACCGTTATAGCGCTGCGTCGTCTTGCCCCGCTTTGAAGTGATCGAAGTAACTCGGCCTTTGTGATACCGCCAAGGAAATTTTCTTCGTGCAGACACATCAGCTTGTAGAATTAACGTGAGTGAGTGAGTGCTTGTCATCCCTACTGTCAGAATACTTAATTGAAATTTGTGACTATCCTTGTATCTCTTTCCTCTTTAATAAAAAGAGCATCAAGTTATGATATGCGAGATAAAAATGACTTAAGGGAAGAATCTCATCGAAAAACATAATCTTTTCCTTTGTTGAAGAAGTGGTATAAAGTTTTGAATAGTTTGAACAGGGACCGTAAACTGTTCCTGGACGTACCACTGTACATGTTTACTTTATATTAATGATTTCAAAATTAGACCTCGCAGACTGTTCACAATGCATTATAGTGATAAAGATTCATATTATCTTTAGCCAGGGCCACTTCTCCACGCCTTGTACCAAGTGAAAGAATCTGCTGATAGGCCCGCTAAATCGTAATAACTGAATTCCCGAAACTACACTATTATTAATTAACAGCTTACTGCTCAACATCGTTTCTATTAATTATCGAAGTTTAGGAAATAAAAACACCGTCTTAGAGTTATTTTAATTTTAAGACTCATTTTCTTATTAAATATCAGTCCTATAGGCATATTTTAAATTTTTACTTTTTATTTATTTATTTATTTATTTATTTATTTATTTATTTATTTATTTATTTATTTATTTATTTATTTATTTATTTATTTATTTATTTATTTATTTATTTATTTATTTATTTATTTATTTATTTATTTATTTATTTATTTATTTATCTTTTAATCTGATGAAGGATTAAGGCCAAATCGCCTATTATTAATTCTCTTCCATCCTACCAGATAGCAGATATAAATAAAAAAAGAAATACAAACACTTACTTACTTACTTAATTACTTACTGGCTCTTAAGGAACCCGGAGGTTCATTGCCGTCCCCACATAAGCCCGCCATTGGTCCCTATCCTGAGCAAGATTAATCCAGTCTCTATCATCATATCCCACCTCCCTCAAATCCATTTTAATATTATCTTCCCATCTACGTCTCGGCCTTCCCTAAAGGTCTTTTTCCTCCGGACTACCAACTAACACTCTATATAAATTTCTGGATTCGCCCATACGTGCTACATGCCCTGCCCATCTCAAACGTCTGGATTTAATGCTCCTAATTATGTCAGGTGAAGAATACAATGCGTGCAGTTCTGTGTTGTGTAACTTTCTCCATTCTCCTGTAACTTCATCCCTTTTAGCCCCATATATTTTCCTAAGAACCTTATTCTCAAACACCCTTAACCTATGTTCCTCTCTCAAAGTGAAAGTCCAAGTTTCACAACCATAAAGAACAACCAGTAATATAACTGTTTTATAAATTCAAACTTTCACATTTTTGTAAGCAGACTGGATAATAAAAGTTTCTCAACCGAGTAATAACAGGCATTTCCCATATTTATTCTGTGTTTAATTTCCTCCCGAGTATCATTTATATTTGTTACTGTTGCTCCAAGATATTTGAAGTTCTCCACCTCTTCGAAAGATAAATCTCCAATTTTTATAGATCCATTTCGTAGAATATTCTGGTAATGAGACATAATCATATACTTTTCTTTCGGGATTTACTTTCAAACCTATCTCTTTACTTGCTTCCCGTAAAATTCCTGTATTTTCCCTAATCGTTTGTGGATTTTCTCCTAACATGTTCACGTCATCCGCATAGACAAGCAGTTGATGTAACCCGTTCAATTCCAGACCTTCTCTGTTATCCTGGACTTTCCTAATGGCATACTATAGAGCAAGGTTAAAAAGTGAAGGTGATAGTGCATCTCCTTGCTTTAGCCCACATTGAATTGGAAACGCATCTGACAGAAACTGACCTATACGAACTCTGCTATACGTTTCACTGAGACACATTTTAATTAATCGAACTAGTTTCTTGGGAATACCAAATTCAATAAGAATATCATATAAAACTTCTCTCTTAACCAAGTCATATGCCTGAAATACAAACACTGATGAAAATAATACTAATTCAATTAAAGCCCTATAGAGGGTCAACAGGGTCAAACACTACAGAGCTCTCGAGCTAATACAAGAAAAAAAAAAACTAAAGTGATAATGACTAAACTAATGATAGTGATAACTAATAATAATAATAATAATAATAATAATAATAATAATAATAATAATAATAATAATAAATACATTACATATTAATTGTCAATTTTACAACAGCATAGTTACAATATTTACTATATGTCATGGGTTAAGCCTGAAGTTGCGCAACCTGACAGGTGTTCGACAAGCAATTCCATGAACTAGAATGTGATTTTTAATTTAAACTTGAATTTTGATATTGTCCGTTATTTAACGAGTCTACTGAGCGTCGTGGTGTCAGAGATGAGAGAATTCCAGAAGCGTGGAATCGATATGCTGAAAGATGATGAGTAGAAGGATGTTCTGTGCAGAGGAATGGAAGATAGAAAGAAGGTACAAGTTCCGGGTTCGAGGTTATTGAAAGGTAAACAAAACGAGATGCTAGGTAAGAGGGTGTGAAAGTGTGGATGATTTTAAATAGTAATAAGAGGGAGTTGAAGAATCTTCTTTCTTTAAGTGGATTCCAAGTCAACAATTCTAGTGACGGTGTTACATGATCGAATTTTCTAATGTTACAAACGAAACGAACGGAGATATTGTGAACATGCTGTAGTCTATGGCCAAGATCAGTACTTATTTTCGTGAATAGAGAATCGCAATAATCGAAATGTGGCATCACTAAAGTTTGGATCAGGTTCTTTTTAAGGCTAAGTGGTAAAACGTTGGTTAAGTGTCTGAGGGAATGAATTATGGAAAAAGTTTTCTTACATATGTAGGTCACTTGACTTTGAAAATTTAAATTTGAATCTAAATATACTCCTAAATTTTTTACTGTCTTACCATATGTAATTGTGGTATTATTTATTTTTGTATTTGATACAGTGGCTAGATATATTTTGTTTAATGCAAAGTTTAATCCATGAATGTAATATATTTATATGCATTAATTTCACTTAATTATGTTAGTAAAAACATCATTGTAAATCACAAATCATACACATTGTAGATCCCCTTGCCGGAGCCTGGGGAAGTTTTCTACGGAACCTTGAATTGTACTCTTCCTTCTTTTGAAAATGAACGGAACTACAATACCTGACGAATATTTACGTTCTAAAGAATGTTATTTTCAGTGGATCACAGTCTTGTGAAAGGAAATGTTATAGTTAAATTATTTTTATAATTTTAACATTAAAGACGCCAGAAAAGTAGCCATGTCGCCAAGTGGAAATTTTCGTCGCCACAAGGAACATAAAAGGCGCCAGAATGGCGACAAGTAGCCACATTTGGCAACTCTGGATGGAGGCATAGCTTGAAGAAGGAGGGGCTCGCTTGGCGGGAAAAGTATTGAAGATCAATTGTTTACCGATTATACGTCAAAATTACGATACGATAGCATTTTAGGGTTAAAATAGATTTGAGGGAGGTGGGATATGCTGATAGGAACTGGATTAATCTTTCTCAGGACAGGAACTATTGGCGGGCTTACGTGAGAGCGGCAATGAACCTGCGGGTTCCTTAAAAGCCTTTGTAAGTAAGTACTTAGAAATAAATTCTGGTATAAGCGTTTTAAAATTCTGTAAGGCTGATTACAACCGCGATATTTTATTCACATTGTTGATTACGCTTTCGTAACACTACCTGAATTGTTCAACTCTTTAACACTAACACAATTCCGCAATTAGAAGTACAGTCAGTAGAAGAAAAATCAGCAGATACAAATTCAATTGGCTAGATCATGTAAGAAGAACGGAAAATTCAAGAATCCCAAAATTATGATGCAATATAAACCTAGAGGACATCGTCGACCAGGAAGACCTTTAAGAAGACTGCTAGATGGGGCCGAAACAGGTCTACAGAGGCCTAATTCGTGAAGGATGATGATGATGATGATGACAATTCCGCACAGTTTTCTGAACACAATTAAGCAAACATGGCAGCAGAATAATGCATTTGGTCTCTTGCAGCCACATAACCACGGCATTTCTGTGTACTTTGTGACCGAAAAATTTAGTTTCGCCGTTTTAGCACTCACTATTTTCATACAAGTTTGGGATAGCATGATTGGTTGTTTTTTCAATGTAACGTAAGCTACGTACTGAAGGTTTGTAAAAATCCCTTCAGTTAAAATCACACACCATTGTTTTCTGATTGAACGGTAACACTATAAGAAAACACACAACAGACGCAATATAAACTTTCACAGAATTAACAAAAAAATGAATAATAAAACAAGTATCATTAATTTGACGCAGTCTACGTTAACTCAACTTTCACACAGCACAACATCAACAACAGACACACAGCAAAACATGTGCAATGAATATTTTCCCACAGTTAGATAAACCACGTACTGTGGTACTGACGCTATTGAAGGAATACCAATGTTGTTAAGAAGACCCACTATTATAAAAGTTAATCAAACCCGAGACATTAGAAAATGATTAATCTAGAATCTTGTCGGCTCTGAATTACTAATTTTAACATTCGACAATTTATTTATGTATTAGCAGTTCTTTTATATGTAAATAAATTTATTTACCTGGGAGCAACAGTAACAAATATAAATGATACTCAGGAGGAAATTAAACACAGAATAAATATGGGAAATGCCTGTTATTATTCGGTTGAGAAACTTTTATCATCCAGTCTGCTGTCAAGAAATCTGAAGGTTAGAATTTATAAAACACTTATATTACCGGTTGTGAAACTTGGACTCTCACTTTGAGAGAGGAACATAGGTTAAGGGTGTTTGAGAACAAGGTGCTTAGGAAAATATTTGGGGCTAAGAGGGATGAAGTTACAGGAGAATGGAGAAAGTTACACAACACGTACTTCTGGAGGGCAATTAATAACTGTAGGAATTTCTCACGTCCTAAATGGAGGAATTGTCCTCTGTTACAAAATTGAGGCGTAAGTCTTACAGCTCCAGTAAACGTCATATTCTTTTAAAAGTGTTATTCATTCTTTTAAGGATTCATATACATGTACACCAGTGGCCTTCTAGATGTAGTTATGAGCCTACTATTCCGTATTTTCGAGAAAAATATCAGATGGAAGGCACCTGGGAAGTACATGGTTTAATGATCGGAGCGAGGGGCACCATCCCACGATCAACTGTAAACACTATCAAAACATTTGGAATCCATGACATCATTCCAAAAATAATTACTTCTAGCATTAAAGGTCTGTGGCGATTCTGAAATATCATTTATACGGAATATCATAATCCCCCTCTCTTTCTATCCATTAGTGTGTGATTGTTACAATAATGTACAAATTTATTATTTCTTAAATTTAAGCTCCTAGTTCACATTTCAATTTGACTCCTCTATTTTACTGTAATCATTATTCTTGTATGTGTGTTATTCTGTGTTTTTGGCAACCCAGAATGCCTGGGCAGACTATTTCTTGGAAATAAATTATATATATATATAACAATTTATTTCTTCCTAATCTGAACTACTTTCACTCTGTAATTCGATGTAGTGCTTATAAAATTATTTCATATCACTCAACTAATTTTACAATTAAAAGTAAATTTACCTTTAACGGTTTACGATTCATTAAATTTGTTTCACTATTTTCCATGTTATCCTGAGGCAGGGGATATGCGAATCTTCTCTGTATCTTTAAAATATTAGTATATGTACTGCCGAAGAGAGTAGCCTACTTTATTTGGTGGGCGCAGTCTGTGTTATGAAAAACCGTTTCTCAAATATTTCATATAATTTTCAATACTTTTAAATGTTTTAATTTCATTTTATTCACAATGAATACCTTATAAAAATTTACCTCTATCATTTTAATACATGAATGAGAAATATCTTTTCCCCGATGAACTGAATTTTTCACTTTTCTTTTTAGATTAAAAAGTGTATAATATAAGAACTAGTACAAATATAATCCGTTCTCCTCCGTGAAATACCATGCTTACATAATTTTATTAATTTATTTTTTAAATTGTGCAATGTATCAGGGAAAAGTTTTAAAAATGTAAGTTACCAGAAATGAGCGACAAAATATGTATTGCTGATTTACGCATCCTCACAGTTGAGATCATAGGAGTAAGTCGAGAAGTATTGGTGACAGGGTATTTTAAAATTATTTCACTAAACAAAAGAGGAAAGTGTATTTAATAATCTCAGTAACTTTGAAAGGTATATACATAAATATAACACTAAAAGTATTAATTCTCTGCGTTTTTCTGAACCTAAATACAGCAATACAGCTTTTTATCATAGCATGAGCAAAGGTCCTAGATTATTAAACAAATTTTATTCTAATATTATTTTAACCACTAATACTCTCCAAATTAATAGAAAAAAAAATGTATTGGGTTTATTGTTTGGGTTTAAAGATATTTAACATTTTAAATCTGTAATAATTTATTCACTCTCAATTTCACCTTGGAGTTTACTTTGATACGTATTTAAACTGGAATAACCAAGTAACCCATATTACCAAAAAAATGCTTCCCATACTACATTCCTTAAACAGCATTCGAAAATTCCTTCCGCTATCACTCAAGAAAATATTAGTGGAAACAGTAGTAATGCCCCACTTCGATTATTGTGATTTTCTACTGACTGACCTCAATGTCAACCAGTCGAAAAAATTACTACGTGTTCATAATTCTTGTGTTCGCTTAGTCTGCGATGTCTGTCGTGCTGACCACATTACCCCATCCTTCCAAACTCTGAACTGGCTACGGCTTAACGAACGTAGAAATTTTCATTCTCTTGTTCTCCTTTTCCAAGTCCTTCACACTTCTACACCTACCTACCTTGCCTCCCGTTTCAGTTACCTGTCATCATATCATAATCTCTTCACACGCACGCAAAATAGCCGCATATTAGCCATACCAACACATAAGACATCATCGTATTCATCATCATACACAATCTCGCTCTCGCGCTTGTGGAATACCCTACCCAGTGACATCAGAGACTGTCGGAATTTAGTAGCGTTCAAAAGCAATCTTATTAAGCATTTTCTTACTGCGTAGAGTAGGTTTAATTTGTACTTAATCTATAAAAGAAATGCTTCTCTCTTCTTAACTTTTACAATAAACTGTCTAGCTTTTATTAATCAGTTAATCTTTTAGTACTTTGATTTTTATTGTATTTGTAAATGTAATATTAATTGTAATTATAATTGTAATTGTATTCTTAATATTGTAGTTGTAATCCCCTGGTAGAGGGGAAGAGAAGGTCTGATGGCCTTACCTCTACCAGGTTAAATAAATAAATAACTAAATAAATAAATAATTTTATTTTTGTTTGTATTGGAATCCCCTCCTGAGCATGAGTCTTACTCATTCAGGAGTGAGGTAGTTTATACTAGGTCCTATATTGTATTAACTTGTATTCATTTGAAATTTACTAGCAATAAAATATATAAATAAATAAATGGTATGAAAAATATATAATTGCATTTTTTACTCTCAATGGTGTACATGAAATGTTAAAATGTATGAGACCTAAATGCATGAAAATATGACGATAATGATGGTGATGCTGATATTAGTGACGTAAATAATTATGTGGTTGAATGACTTTCTACGTTCGGAATTTACGCGTAAACTCCTCTTGCACCTTTGCATATTTTAAAACGCGCAATCGAGCACAGACAATAGCCACCCGTTTTTCAAAATTCAGCGTACTAATAGATTATTCAATTCCATTCAATTCAATTCAGTTTATTAAGCCATTAAACATACAGTAATAGGCTTCGTCACAAAAAAACATACATTTGAAAATACACATATAATTGAAAACAGTAATTACAATGAAAACACAAAACATTTTTAAAAAACTCTAAAATTAATTAAAACACTTCACTCTTATGTAATACATGTAACTAATCTAAATAACTTTATTTATTAAAAAACAATTTCGTATGAATTTATGTTAAGAAACTCATCTACAGAGTAGAAAGGATTAATTAAAAGCCAATTATAAAATCTAGCTTTGAAACTATTGGTTGGTAACTTATAATATTGACTGGGAAGCTTATTATATAATTTCATAATTCATCCCCATGACAGAAAACTTTGTACTAGTTTTATGTAATCTACAGTATCGAATATTAATTTGTTCACTATTTCTAATTTCATGATCATGTATATTGGCTATTAATGAGTAATTGTCTATATTTTGTCGAGTGTAAAGGACTATATATATATAAATTTATGACAGTTAATATCTGTGATTGTTTGAAAAGAGGTCGACAATGTTCAAGATAGTTGATTGACATAGAATTATAATGGCTTTCTTTTGCAAAATCAAGACACTCCCAATTTTGCTACCATTTTCCCAGAAAATTAAGGCTTACCTAATTATCGACTGAAAGAACGAAAAGTAATAATAATAATAATAATAATAATAATAATAATAATAATAATAATAATAATAATAATAATAATAATAATGGCTTTATTTAACCTGGCAGAGTTAAGGCCGTAAGGCCTTCTCTTACACTCAACCAGGATTAAAACTTGCTTACACAGTTGAACATAAAACTGGATCGGAATTAAGTAATTACATACTGATACAATTTAGGTACATAATGAGATCAAAGGAGGTAGTTACATAAAATTTATCTCATAAAATAAAAATAGACATAGTGAAATACATATTAATGTTGTTAGAATCAAATACGAATCACATAAAAACAGAAGCCGATAATTCAATAAAAGAAAAATGTACACAGTAAAAATAAAAATAAACATATTAGTATACATATTAGTATTAGATTACAATTAAGTATGATTTACATAATTAAACCAGAAACCAACAATTGAATAAAAGTACACAAAAATAGATTAATAATAAAAAAAACAACACAGTGGGATACATATTGGCGTTAAGTGATAAATAAACACAATTTAGACAATAAAAATAAGAAACAAAAAAAATTAATAAATAAATAAAAATAAATACAGTGGAACACATTCCATTAAATATTTGCAACGCATTAGGTCTGGCAACTCATCATAAGATATTTTTATAATTTACATTTAAAGGAAATTAAAGTTCGGCAGCCCTTGACTTCAGGCGGTAGAGAATTCCAGTGACGAGAAGTATCAACATTGAAAGATGAAGAATAAAGAGATGATGTGTGGAGTGGTATTTCTAGCGTGTTATCATATTGTGACCGAGTATTTAAGTTATGATACCGAGAAAGACTGTGGAATCGGACAGATAAGTAAGAGGGAGTAGAGGTGTGCAAAATTCGGTATAAGAGAGAAAGGGAATGTAACATCTTAAATAATTTTGAGAAACACAAGTCACTAATTTCTTTAATAAATATATAACTCTTGATAATTTTGTGCATATATATTCGATATGTTTTTCCCATGTTAAATTGGTGTCTATAAAAAGTCCTAGAAATTTGGTATAGTTTTGTATGTTGTCCTTTTTTATTACATGACTAGCCGTACCCGTGCGCTCCGCTGCACCCGTTAGAAATAAATATAAAGTAATTACATAATTAAAATAGGACATTTGATCCAGTGAATATTCGTGTTTGATAGAAGAATAAATCGTTTAATATGTTACTTAATTTAAATTGCATCCAAATAATTAAAATGCGATCATTTTGGTCCAGAGACACTCATTTGGTGCAATGACAATCCCTTTAACATGTTTCTTAATTTTTATTACAGGCAATCATAATTTAATGAAGATTGACATTATTTAGATTTAATGTGTATATTTTATTTTACTTGTTATAGGTTTCCATTGAATTATGGTAATTACTTAATTTTAATCCTTGTTTTCTACGTATTCAGTAAATGGCGCTTGGCCCACTATCGTACTGAACCCTTCAAATAACTTTAAATTATATTATATTATATTACATATTGTATTATATTATATTATATTATCTTTATATTATATCAAGGCCCATTATAACGAAGTCATTTGTTTTTTAATTCATTACACGGCCTTAGATGGCAGTTATTTTAATTTTAAAACTCATTTATCTCATTAAATATCAGTCCTATCAAACTAGGAATAAAACTTATGGCAAATTATTTTTTCCAGATATTGGTGAATTTAATAATTAATTTTACAAATCAACGATTAATTTAGCTTCCGATATTACTTCATACAAACACAGAAACATTCTCTGTAGGCTATCTTTCATTTCGACGAACTTTTTATGCTGTTCAAGTTCAGCCATTATCGCGTGAAAAGGTAACAAACATACAGACAGATAGACAGACAAAAATTTCAAAAAAAGCGATTTTCGGTTTCAGGGTGGTTAATTATATATGTTAGGACCAATTATTTTTGGAAAAGACAGAAAATCAGATTTATTATTTTGATTATATCAGAAGTTTTTAATTCATTGCCTTTATCCATCGGCCTTATACAAATGTTAATTTAGCTTCCGATATTTTTACAAACATAGAAACATTTCTGTAGGCTAAACTCATTTATCTTAGATGGCAGTTATTTTAATTTTAAAACTCATTTATTCATTAAATATCAGTCCTATCAAAATTTTTGAGGAATAAAACTTATCGAAAATTATTTTTAAAGAAACGTTTGTTATGTAACATTTTTCACAAAAAGCAATAATAAGCGAGATATTTCGATTTATTTAATTCAGGCCCCCTTATAACCCCCCTTTTAAAAATGTATTTTGAATGCCATATAGCCTAAAATCTAAGTTACAACGAACTTAATTTATATTCCAATTTTCATCGAAATCGGTTCAGCCATTATCGCGTGAGAAGGTAACAAACATACATACAGACAGACAATACAAACAAAAATTTCAAAAAAGCGATTTTCGGTTTCAGGGTGGTTAATTATATATGTTGGGACCAATTATTTTTGGAAAATCGAAAATTACCAGAAAAATTTCGGCTATAGATTTATTATTAGTATAGATTTAGGGGGAAAATCATGTTGATAGTCTTTTCTTGATTAAGCAAAAAACCATTACATTCAAACCATAAAGCCATAAAGCAATTCCAACGTTTACTAAAAAATGAATCGAGACCTTGTGTCCACCTTGTAGGTAAAAAGAAAATGCGACTAGAAAAGTTCTCCGCTAAGCTCCTTCTCCATCATCTAGCAGCAGAGCAAGCTGGCGTTTCCCACAGGGAGGACCCTGTTGGCGATTCCTGATTATATATATTTGGAAAATGTATTTCTGTACAAATCGTCCCCTTTCTCGCATTCTCCCTTCTCCCACAGGACATGAAAATAAAAGCAGTCAATATTTGTACAATAGGCAGTTACGTTGGAGTCCTTTGAATTGCAGGGACGTTGGAAAACTGAAATTTACCGACACAAGCGAAACTTTTGCACAAGGATATACGAGTACCAACTGTAGAAAAGCATCTGCAGTAAGGACTGGTGCAGTCGTTAAAATGTTTTCAGAGAAGTTGTAAAAAAGTTTTGTGTCTTATAACCTGCAGATGTGTTGCAGCTAGTAGGCTACGTACAATTGCGCCGGAAATAAGTCATTCAGACAAAATTAAGTCGACAGATATTACTTCCATAACAAGACTGAAAAAAACGTCCTTCTGGCATCTGTGCCTACCTCTATTTTTATGTAGCTTTGAGCCAGTGGTAATTTATTCTTTATACCGGGTGTTAAAAAAAGGTATTCAATATTTGAGGCGTCTAGAATCAAAACCCTCCAAGTCCATAAAACAAAATTTGTGGGAAAATGAAAAAATTGTTTCCATATAAATAAACATTCTTGGGATATAAATAATGCTTTTATCAAGTATTTTATTATCATTAGATACGTTCAAACAAATTACAGGATTGCCCCTTCATTGAATAACAAATTCTGAGGTTAAATTAGCACCTAACTGATTTTGAAACTGAAAAGTGTATTTGGAGGCTTTTGAAAGTAAGAGAATTAGTTCTAAGCATAAAAATAAGTAAAAAGGAAAACATTTTAACTTAAACCTTACAAATTATGTAGGCAATGAAACCCAGACATGAAGTATGATTATGCACATGCTTTAAACATAACAGCAGTATAAATTTGAATATATGTTGCACTTTTTAAGTTCATACAAATGTCACACAATATTGTCACATTCCTCTTCCTCCAGATTAACAGTTTCTTCTTCGTCTTCTTATTCTTCACGTTCAATTCTATTGTTTTTTTCTTGTTACTACCTTTGCAACAATGGTAACAGTTCTATAGTTAAACTCATCTTGCACTCTTATCTGTTCTTTTAATGCAGATCGTCTTAAAATAAATCTTTTACAGGGACTGAACTTAAAATAGCAGGAGATCTTAAAATTATGTCTGTCTCTTTCTTCCAGTCTTGAAGAGGTAGGCCTACATCTTCATTTTGAAGATTAAAGACTGTTCCATGTTTGCCAATAATATCTTTATATTCTTGGGGATCTACCATCAGTTCCTTATTTCTTTTTCGATTACTCCAAATATGCGATCGGGAGGAGAAATGAATGCCCAACCACAGAAAATGTAATTTACACTTTTTAATAGTTAGAGATGCTTCAGTGAGTAGCCATTTAGAGCACATTCCAATCACTGTTGTATTTTTATTTTGTGCAGTAATAAAATTGTCTTATTGCTGATTATCTGATTAAGAATAGAAAACGGAATAGAACTTCTTTACGTCCAACAAATTTAAACTATTGGATTTCCATTTACTGCCAACAGCATGATTACAAGCTGGTATAGCAGGAGGGCACAAGAGGAGTACGGACAAAATTATGTAATTAATTATTAATTGGTAAGAGTAGGCCTACAGTATGTTATAATAATTTAATACTGTACATAATATTTATTTTCATCATATTATGTTTTCCTTATGATGAAAATATAATTTCAACCACATATACCTTTCTTTCCTTTTCATTTCTCTTTTCCATTTCTCCCTATTTAGTGTTTTGGCAGGAGCTTTTCTTTGTGAACATTTTTGTAACTCACTGCTCATTCTATCCACCATTTCACTGAATATTATTATTAGAGTACAAATTAAACTTAATAAGGTTTAATAAGAGCTTAACCACAAAAATAATAATCAACATCGCACAGCTGAGGAATGCTGGGTAAAGCAGTCCCACAACCTGATTGGCAGAAAGGGACTTGGAGGTTTTTGAAACTAACAATGGCCGAAATTCAGTTGGATCTTGCGGATATTGAAACTAACCCTAACTTTTTCCAGCATTTTCAGAGGAATCCATCGGATATTGCAGAAAAATAATGCCAGCATCGGATTGGTCATGCAAAGATACACAGAGAAATAACTTTATCTAATTTTTTTTATTCGATAGACTTGGCGGGTTTTGATTCTAGACGCCTCATTTTAGGAGGTGCTAGTAAGCATCAAAACAAGAAAATAATGTCTAATAAACATGAGTCCTACAACACATATTTTCTGATATCTGAACACTTGTTCACAGAAGGTGCTCAATGTGACGTCCATTCATGGCAATGCATCTCTCTGCCCTTCGGCATAAGGAATCACGCACTCTTTGAAATTTTTTTTTAATACGTTAATAAAAAAGTCCTGATAACGATCCCAATTTAATCTCTGTGGTAGCACGTATGGCCCTATTAACCTATCACCAAGAACGCCTGCCCATACGTTGATTGAGAATCGATGCTGATGCCTTGTTTCTTCAACTGCATGAGGATTTTCATCAGCCCACACATGCTGATTACGAAAATTCACAACACCATCTCTGATGAACCCCGCTCATATCCGCAACCAGACTTTTGTTTTCAGTATTCCTTGCTACGTATCATTATTCCATGCCAGGGGTGTCAACTAAGGTATGATTATCTGGTAGTCTGCTGTATTGTAGGGCAGAGAAATGCATTGCCATGAATGGACGTCACATTGAGCACCTCCTATGAATAAATGTTCAGATTTCAGAAAATATATGTTATGGGACCCATGTTTATTAGACATTTCTTTCTTGTTTTGATGCATACTATCACCTCCTAAAATATGGGATACTTTTTTTAACATCCTGTATAGAAACTAAATCTAGGGTGTACAATTTTTAACTTATGTTGAAATATGTAGCATAAATGTTGAAGTGATGCATTTAAGTACCTTATTCTTTCTCATTGTATGAAGTGTAAAAGGTAGTACGGGTTTTCGATTCTGAAATAGAAAGGGCTTAAAGCTTCCGGTCACTGGGGTTTATTAGGCTATTCGCATGCAGACGGGACTTAGCTTTATCAGGACCTGAGGCAGGATGATCTATCCAGGGAATAGGGATTATATAGAATGGACACTAAGCGAATTTTCCTGTTTTGTTTCTCTGTGCGCCGGCGTTTAGTTCCGCTTTCAAGCGCTAGAGGTTAGTGTAATCGAGCATACGCTAAGATAATAACTGAGTATAGAGTTGAGACACAGGATCCAAACTTCGCCTACCTTATTGCATAATCCAGTAACGCTTTGCTTCAAATAAATTCAAGTTAACAGTTTGTCCTTATTTGTCAGTGATGTACTAGTTGTAATAACAATTGTTTGTTTTATATTTAACAAATTATATTATAAAATAATATAATACATTATAAAATTATGTATCAAAATCGTTTAATATTTGTATATAATTTGATACAGGATTTACTACTTTTACTTTTGTTTTTCCATTTTCAGCGCTATCAAATCATTACATATTTTAATTCTTGTTGGGGTCAACGTCTCAACTCTCACTATAAAGGAACTCTAGAGTCTAGACATTACAATTATTAATGACGGATTTCTTATTTCTTCGGTCCAATTTATATTATTTGAGTGCATAATGTACCTAGATGTATTAATTGTATGTGTTATATTTCCGCTGTGTCGACTGCTAGCTGGTGTGATGTCAGCGCCAACTCCTGGGAGAAAGCAGAATCTCACGCTCAAACTAGTTTGAAGGCCATTGAAATCAGTCCTGTTTCATTAAAGATACCGACGCGAAGTGTCCATACTGTATAATTATCTAGACGCTGATCTATATGTCAGCCGACGATCGCAGGTAGGGCTTGGGGTTCCGGTGCCCTGAGGCTTATCAGGCAATAGTCCTCGAAGTGGGCTCTAGCTCTGTCAGGAGCTGACGCAGGATGGTCCACCTGTCAGCGTCGAATTCAAGAATTCCGCCCATGCCACCTATCAGACTTGGACAATCATCGCATATAAGGGCGCACAATGAGCCACAAATAGTGGAAAGGATCTGGCAACCCTACCCCATTATCTCCTGGCTTAGTTGCCTCATGCGTTAGTTGGTGTCACTTATTTTTTCATTTTTCATTTCGTTTATTATATTCCATAGATCTTACATGATCAATGAAGCTTTAAGATGTGGAACAAGTCAAAATTTTGCAATATTACAATTCAAATTCTACAAATTTTTACAATTTTTACAATTTTTTACAAATTTTACAGTTTTTACAATTTTCTACAATTTTTTACAGTATTTTGGCGAGATGTAGTGAGATGAGGTGAGGTGAGGTGAGGCCCGAGGATTCGCAAAAAGATTACCCGGCATTTGCCTTGTGGTTGGGGAAAACCTCGGAAAAAACTCAACCAGGTAATCAGACCAAAGGGGGTGAAATGAAGTGATGCCGAGGACTCGCCATAGACCATCCGGCTTCAGTCTCACGGCTGGGGGAAACCTCGGAAGAAACCATTCAATGAAACCAAAGGGGGATCCAACCCAAGCCCGAACGCAGCTCCGGATCAGCAGCCCAGCGAGTCTGCCGACTGAGCTAGATCGATGACTTTACTAAAATATACAATACATAGCCAATGAGATTATTAAATTTACAAACGCAATCGATTATTCATCAGTTGAGCTATATGTATAATACAAAACAAGTATGTTAATTAAATTTAAGGCATAAACAATTCAATCAGTTGTGATATACAGAAATTGATAATACATATCATACAAACTACTTCAAATTACAAACACAAACAATTTATCAATAGAGCTATACAGATTACTATTTAATTTAAAGCATATAAAATTCAGCTCCCAAAACTATACAAACATATACAATACAAAGTAAGCAGATTAATTCAATTTGTAAGCATACTTTCATTAAGCTATACAAATTTGTACAATTAATATCAAGTAGATTAGTTCAATTTATAATCATAAACAATTCATCAGTTGAGCTATACAGACTACTATACAATTTACAGCATATACAATTCATCAATTGAGCTATAGAGACTACTATTCAATTTACAGCATATACAATTCATCAGTTGAGCTATACAGACTACTATACAATTTACAGCATATACAATTCATCAGTTGAGCTATATAGACTACTATTCAATTTACAGCATATACAATTCATCAGTTGAGCTATACAGACTACTATACAATTTACAGCATATACAATTCATCAGTTGAGCTATACAGACTACTATTCAATTTACAGCATATACAATTCATCAGTTGAGCTATATAGACTACTATTCAATTTACAGCATATACAATTCATCAGTTGAGCTATACAGACTACTATTCAATTTACAGCATATACAATTCATCAGTTGAGCTATACAGACTACTATTCAATTTACAGCATATACAATTCATCAGTTGAGCTATACAGACTACTATACAATTTACAGCATATACAATTCATCAATTGAGCTATAGAAAGTACTATTCAATTTACAGCATATACAATTCATCAGTAGAGCTATACAGACTACTATACAATTTACAGCATATACAATTCATCAGTTGAGCTGTACAGACTACTAATCATTTTAAAAGCATATACAATTCATCAGTAGAGCTATACAGACTACTAATCATTTTAAAAGTATATACAATTCATCAGTCAAACTATACAATCATAGGAAACAAATTAGTTCAATTTACAAACTTATTTTCGTTAAGCTATACAAAATTGTACAATTCATATGAAGTAGATTAATTCAATTTATAAGCTTAAGCAATTCATCAGTTGACCTATACAGTATACTTTTCAATTTACAGCAAATGCAATTCATCAGTTTTGCTAAACAAAAATATACAATGCATAGTAAACGGATTAAGTCAATATAAAAACATATTTTGGTTGAGCTATATAAAATTGTACATGTCATTTTAAGTAGAATAATTCAATTCACAAGCATAAACAATTTATCAGTTGTGTAGAAGATATGAGTATGTAGAAATTTGGTTAATTCTTTTCTAAACCTTTTCTCGTGGTTCTTCAAATCTTTAAGGTAATTAGGCAGTGCATTGAAGACTGTAATACATACGAGGTTCCAGCCAGTCTTCGAACTGCTGATTAAACATACTTCTTATCGTAATGCAGAAAAGAAAAATTTACATCCTTATTTCAGTTCATATTAAATTCTTTTATATATGTTCGTCTTTTGAATAATATAAAATAAACTACAAATGCTAATATCATTCACAACTTGATAAAGAAGCCGATTTATTGCGAAAAACGTAAAATATATACTGAGATATTATGTGTCATCTCGGAACACTCGTTTAATTTTCTTTTATGAGTTTAATATCCATCAATTTTTCGTTTTCTTTTATCTCTGTTTTTTACTTAAAGTTCTCATTTTATTCCCTTTTCTAACCCCGTTTACTTCATTCGTTCTTCTGTGTAGCGTCTTTTCCACGAGAACTAAAGGTACAGTAACACTGTCCCAGTACAAAGGAGAGGAACGATTTAAGGAATAAAAACGAAATGCATCTTTTTTGTTCATCCTGCTTAACGATTTGGATGCTGTTCTTACTCACAGAAGGCAGCATCAGCATCAGCATCTCACATTCAAGTCTCTGTAAGTCTTAAATCAAGTCGGCAGTCTAAAAAGCAGATCTGAATGGCAACTGTAAGGAAAGTGTATCAATCTATGAAGCAAATCGTGGGGAAAATCTGTGAAGAATGCGATTCCTCCGTCTTACGAGGCCCTCTCTCTCTCTTCTCTGCGTCCAATGCATTTGGGATTAAATTTACACTGTAAATTCTGCAGTAAATTTTCGCGACTTCAAAGAATTTCTTATTGAATTATTCATACTTCCTATCTCCTCCCTCGCCGCATATGTATATATCATCCACATGATTCCTACATATTACAAGTAGCGTCGGCCAACTCCATCTGTCTTCGAGAACGACCATCTTAATGTCCTTCTTTTCTTCTCTTGACATTTAATGTCCGTTTGCTTTCCCAGTTCATTGAGCCATGAGCCAAGGTGGTAACCGAGAATTCCGCCAGATGTCTGACCTAGCGCGTTATTGAAATATGAGACAGTGACATAATGGCTCATTTTACTTAGAGTCGGGATATGAGCCGTTATATCTCTTCCTGGCGAATAGCCTACTACCCGACAAAGTAGAAAGGATTTGTAGCGATGTGCTGCTGTTCAGTTAATATAAGATAATTTCGAGTTAGATGGCCATTTTTAATCACATAGAACAAGATAACAGTTTATGCAAGTCTAATTTTTCAGGTAAAGCTCCCTGTGAAGCAGACTTGAATAATTTCAAGGGAAAAATTGTTCCGGGACCTAGTATCGATCCCGGGACCTCTGGTTGAACATACCAGCGCTCTACCAACTGAACTACCCAGAAACTGCATCCTACACAGTCTCAATGTTCTCTTATACAGGGTGATTCACGAGGAAAGGTCGAAAATTGAGGGTGTGAATTCTGAAGTCATTCTGAGTCAAAAAGTTCATATGAATATAGGTCAGTTTTCGAACGGTTACGGAGATATGGCTCTTTGATTTCACAAAACTTCTAAGATTCTATTGTACTAACTCGCATTTAGAGACAGATAATGGACAAATTTAAAGTTTATATTCATGTATGCATACATATCTAATATTCTAGAAGTCGGGGTAGATGTTTTCGCACATTTTCAAAGGTACCTCCTTCTGCTTCAATGCACTGTTGCGCTCGGGCGTGAATCGCGCTCATCGCGCGGGAGAGTTGCACGTAACTGTTCTCTATGCCGCATCCAAAATACTGTCGATTAGCGCCTCTTTCGTTTCCCCCTTTCTTTGCTATACCAAGTCTTTCATCCAACCCTATAGACAGTAAGTACTCTTCGATATGGTACCCTTCTGTTCGGAAAGCGTCGTTCATATTCAGCGACGGCACGCAAGGAACTTCCATCACACAAACCATAAACATACACAATATCAGCGTATTCTGTAGTCGAAAATTTATAAGGCATCTTGAAAAACACAATTTAACACTTCCGATAACTGTACCTGTATAACTACTGTACTGTAGGCAGCTGACTGGACAGCTGTGAATTGATGATAGTGTAGGCTATTTGTGTTATCTGCGGGTTCTGTGTCATTACATCAGACAAGGGCAGGCGATTGGATATTTGTAATGCCCCACCACTCGGTTTCTTCCTCTTATCTACATCGCTCACAATGCAGATTCCAATGTTACGTCATTCATTGCGACCTTGACCTTGTCTCACGCCTCGTCTCACGTCAGCAGCATATGGTAACGTCTGATTCACATTGAAGCGAGCCTTTTTACCAAAAAAAAAAATGCATCTAGCTCCGGCATCGTTCGAAAACGGACCTATGTTCATATGAACTTTTCACTCAAAATGGCCTAAGATATCGTATCTCAAATATTTTACCTTTCCTCGTGAATCACCCTGTATCTACACAACTCGAGTGGGCTGACTAGACGCCAGAGAGCCGCATCGAGTGCACACGAACTCTGTGTGACTTGGAATTGTGGTTTTCTGTTAACGTACCTACAGCAACGTATACATTACACAAGTCTAGTTTTTCAGGTAAAGCTCCCTGTGAAGCACACTTGAATAATTTCTAGGGAAAAATTGTTCCGGGGCCGTGTATCGATCTCGGGACCTCTAGTTGAACGTACCAGCGCTCTACTAACTGAGCTACCCAGGAACTGCACCTTACACCATCTCAATTTTCCCCTGATATCCACACAACTCGAGTGGGCTGACAAGACGCCAGATACCCACATCGAGTGCACACAAATTATTCAAGATAGCAGTTTGTCAAAGAAATAAGGAAAAATTGAAATAAGTTCCTGCAAGATTTTATTTCACCACTACAGTTCCTCAGAGCGCATACTGTGCTTCAACCACGAGAAAATCTCCGCCGCATGAGACGAAGGAGGGTAATGCTGTGAATGAATGTTGTCATAAGATATCATAAGGTCACACACGTGGGTACTCTTATCTCTATTGGCTAGCTCTCACAGCACAAACCATAACATTGATACAGACATATTGATACTACCCTAGTTACAAAATTAGATCACAGTTAATCTCCTGGTCTTTTAATCTCTTCATACAGGAAATAACATATGCAGGAGAGCGCATGGTTTTTAAACTGGCCCACAGTGGTCTAGAATGCAAATTTAGTGGGACATATTAATAACTTTTCAGCTACTTAACAGATTTTTATGAAATTTTACACAGTAGTTACTGGTAGCATATATGTTTTGTATGCAAGCTCTCGTTACGTTGGTATAAGGGGAACTACCTCTTATAGGGGGGCGCATTTAGACAAAATTAGAATCTTTTCTCCTATCTGACAGATTTTTATGAAGTTTTACAAAGCAGTTACAAGTAGCATATATGTTTTGTATACAAGCTCTGATTACGTTCGTATAAGGGGAACTACCCCTTATAGGGGGCGCAATTAGAGAAAATTAGTAATTTTTCTCATATTTAACAGATTTTTATGAAATTTTACACAGCAGTTACAGGCAGGATATATGTTTTGTATACAAGCTCTCGTTACGTTGATATAAGGGGAACCACTCCTTATAGTGGGGGCGCAATTAGACAAAATTAGTAATTTTTCTCCTATTTAACAGATTTTTATGAAATTTTACAGAGCAGTTACAAGTAGCATATATGTTTTGTATACAAGCTCTGATTACGTTCGTATAAGGGGAACTACCTCTTATAGGGGGCGCAATTAGACAAAATTAATAACTTTTCTTCTATTTAACAGATTTTTATGAAATTTTACAAAGTAGTTACAGATAGCATGTATGTTTTGTATACAAGCTCTCGTTACATTGGTATAACGGGAACTACCCCTTATAGAGGGACGCAATTAAAAAAAATTAGTAAATTTTCTCCTATGTGATAGATTTGTATGAAATTTTGTACAGTAGTTACACTTAGTACATTTGTTTTGTGTACAAACTCTGTTTACGTTGGTATGAGCAGAAGTGCCCCTTACAGGGAGATGCATTTAGACAAAATCTTATGGGGGAGAAAATGTAACATTTTAGGTACTATTGTACCTTTTGGACAGTCGGAAAGCTTATTTGGTACATAACTAACAAGCTGTCATCTTGAATTCCCTGCATTATACTGCGGAAGCAGATTCGGTTCACAGATATTGAAATAACTGCAACCGAGAAAAATTGCACTACTGCACCTCGAAAGAATAGTGCTCATAAATTATTACTTCCGCGAATCTGCGCACCTTAAGACTAGATTTAAAATAGAGGTAAATAGTGGAGGAAGTGAAAAAAAAATCATTTTTGGACGAACCAAAGGGTTTTTTTTTTCTCTACCTTAGCAAAATCTGCACTCAATGGTTATATTTATATTTTGTCCCGTGTCCATTCATGCTAATTTGACATGCTATAATAACATTAAATGTAACACAAACAAACAGTGTTACATACCTAAAGAACTACCTGACATGTTGATACCAAATATGAATGGAATCGACCACTTACAACAGAGTTACAGCACAAGGAAAACGGCAGACTCGCGGCGCTTGCTGAGTAAGAATGCTGGGTAGCGAAATGTGGCATGTTACCGGCTTCTTATCTCGCTATGCAGCGACCTCCGCTGATTAAGATTATCAATTCAGTGTTACTCAGTTATATAGGAAAAATAATTTAGGGGTTTAATTTCATTTTTTTACATGTCATTTTTCTCCATTTGTCCTCCTAAATATGGATTTTAGACCACTGTGTGGCGTTATAACGGTAATGTTGTTTATCTACTTCGTTCCAATAGATGACGCAATAGTAAGCACATTCCTTTCACGGTTGATCTCCTGGTTGGAGAACAGTAGAATTCACTGTTATATTAAAAAAACGTTTAAAATGTAATAAGCCAATGGTCATCTCTCCCAACATGTAAACTGTGCGTAAGATCGCCATAGAATATAGGGATTATGTTTCGTGCAGCCGTCTTTGGATATTTGGTTCAATCCACTTTTTGCTTTGTCTCATAATTTGATCCGAACGAATCTAACATTATAAAATTCCTTTGCAGAACGAAAAGTTACATTTGTTCTGATCAAATTTCTGCACATTTAAAGGGGGGGGGGAAATTGTATCAAACAGTTATTATCTTAATACACCTCTCTCTTAAATTGACTAAGCATATTGGGAATTAAATCAGTGGCTTTCCCTGAAAACGCTATGAAATATTTCACATCAAACAATTTTGTCCCGTAAAGCAGCCGTGACGAAAATGTGATCGTGCGCCGAGCCACTGTGTAACCTGCAACATGCATAGCACCTATGGAGGGAGGCGGACACCCGAAGGGGAAGTGAAGCAACTGTCTGACCTATTAACGGATTTTCATTTTCCTTACGTCAAGCACTTAAATATAATTTTATACAGTACAAGGTTACAAACTAATGTTTAGTATGTGTAACGAAGAAAGAAATGAACAATAAAACATAGGACACATTATCACAACCTAAAATTAACTGTCTTCAGAATGTCTCTGTGACAGAGTTTCAAAATCAGGAATTATGTCACTTACTGCCAGTCGTAGTTGATCACGAAGGTATTTGTCTGTCAGTCGTGATCTAAATTTGGTTTGTACTATTTTCATTGTTGAAAATAATTGTTCACAAAAGTAAGTTGTAGCGAACATGGCTTCCAAAGACCAAGCGAAAGAACGAAACTTTGGATATTTATTTTTTGGCAAAGATTTTAAAAGTTCAACATTTGTCAGGTCCTTACATCTAGCTTTCATTTAACATTACATTGTAAATCTGTGACTTTAAATTGAAGATCTAACCGCATTATTCCTACATCTGCTGAAAAAGTACCGATGTAGAGAGATGATAATGATGATGATAATAATAATAATATTAACCTTTTATTGTTTCATCAGTAACATGAAGTACAATGTCGTTTTATGTTATACAACTATTTTCCTCGTAACACTTATGAACAAATCATACATTTAATATTCTCCTCATAATGGCAGAAAAAAAATGCGTCCTCTCATCGTACTTGAAACTTTCATTTTTGTAGAGGTTCATGGTTTTTAGAGAGACATTGCGAGGATACGCCAATCGCAGATCAAAGACAAATACAAATGCAACGGAGTTTGACTCCATTAAGTGAGAGGGTGGGGGTAGTGGGAGCTAGGAAGCGCATAGCTATCATTGCGAGCCACAATGTGCTCGTGACTCACATTTTCGCCGCGGCTGCTGTAAAGGCAGCGTAAGCAAACAAAATTATATTACCCTTTTATTATTTGAAATATCTCAAAGAATAACACCAGAAATTAATGACATTACTTACGGTTCCTTATCTAGTTTCAGAAATAAACTAAAGTTGCACTATTTCAATTCAGATTCATTTCACTTATAAGCCCTTTTCTCTGCGATATTTTGTAAGAATATACGAGTATGTTCCTTCTTCCTCCTTTTCCTTTTTTCTTTCTTCTCTTTCTTTTGATCGCCAGATTAATTTATTATCGTACCCTTTTTATTGTTGATTCTATTTAAAATTCATGTTTTTTTAGTATTTTATTACTTTCCATTTGTTGTAACCTTCCTTACGTTTTTCCCTGTTAACTATCTGTACTAACTGAGTTTCTTTTATTATATTCCAACCTTCAGATATCTATTTTACTTTCTTTTTTCTATTAAGGTATTTTCATATTGTATAGTGTTGATTTTGTTATGCTATTGTTTTTTGTAATATGTTAGTATCCCGTTCTTTAACTTTTTGTTAAATTTTCACTGCTTGTATACTTTGTCACCTGGTAGATTGTAAGAGAAGATCCCATGGCCTTAACTCTGCCAGTATAAATGAATAGATCATTATTATTATTATTATTATTATTATTATTATTATTATTATTACTTACTTACTTACTTGCTTACTGGTTTTTAAGGAACACGGAGGTTCATTGCCGCCCTCACATAAGCCCGCCATTGATCCCTATCCTGAGCAAGATTAATCCAGTCTCTACCATCATATCCTACCTCCCTCAAATCCATTTTAATATTATCTTCCCATCTACGTCTCGGCCTCCCCAAAGGTCTTTTTCCCGCCGGCCTCCCAACTAACACTCTATATGCATTTCTGGATTCGCCCATTCGTGCTACATGCCCTGCCCATCTCAAACGTCTGGATTTAATGTTCCTAATTATGTCCTAATTACGTTCCTATTATGTCCTATTATTATTATTATTATTACGATTCAACCTGTATTACAAATGACAGAGGTGATGTGCCACAACCTTGGCGAAGTTTAGCATTAATTGGTCTCCAGTCTGATTATAAATTTTCAGCTTTAATTGATATCTCATTGTTTTTCTATATTATATTATAAATACTGGAAATTATTTCTTGTGGAATATTACCATGTTCTAGAATTTGAAGTAATTTATATGTGTCGAATGCCTTTCTGAAATCCACGAAGGCTATATGAGTTTCCGTATTAAGTTCTTTATTAATAATAAAAATAATAATAATAATAATAATAATAATAATAACTTGTATTGATGTGACTAGTATTATGGACATTATAGTCGTTACATACAGATAGAGGTTATAAACCCTGCACCACTTAAAACTTTATTTTTAATCGTTACTTCGACAAATGTTCAGCAAGTAGATAGGAAAAGAGGTATCCGTGTCAAATAGAGGGAGATAGCGTTCAACTGCCTTGGTTTTTAATTATAGACTATATAAAACTTCACTCTCCCTGGAGAAAGGAAGTGGAACGGTTATCTGGTGCATATCTACCCCTAATTTAACCCCGTTTCATAAGTCACTATCGTAATTACAAGTGAAGATGAAACTTCCTTCTCGACCTTTTGAAGCAAAATTTCTTTCAGTTTAGTCAGAACTTTGCTCATATAGAATTCCTTCCGTCTCAAACAGGGGTGGAAAAATAACTATTTGTTCAGTTTGAAATTCCTCGCGTAAGCCTAATTTCTGTCGACACAGTAGAATCAGTAATACGTATTTACAGGTTATGTATACTCGTACATTGTTCGTTAGCCAAAGCGTGAAGGTCTGACTTGCTATGGAACTATGGAACGGACAGTTAAATTCTTGGCGAGTTTGAGAAAAATCTTCAATTGAAAAAAAAAATTAGACAAGTTTACACTAATACTGCCGTATAGCTTGTCACAATTTTATAAGAATCGTTACAATACTGTAGAGAACAACTGCAAGCCGAAATAGCATCATTTCACATTCTGAACACAAAGAAGTGTCATGAAATTGATCGTTTAAATCTCTCATAATGAAAGTAGTCGTAGAAACGATAGTAGAAACTCATATAATTACTTTCACCATCTGCTAAGTCTTCAGGTATGTACGCGTGTATGGCTTATAAGGCAAACTTGGGTAATTTTGCAGTACGCCTAATTTCGCAGTAACTCATATATTAATTAGTTGCGGTGTTGTCTGTGTTCGTTCGAGCTTACAAAAATTACAGATAAATTTCAGAACCTGTCGGGGATGTTTCATGCAGGAAGATCCCATTCCAACGCATTCTGGGGAAAGTTACACAAATATCTGCTTTAGTAGGTGTGTGTTTGCTGAGATTTCGTGTCCCTGATTATTACTTGTATCTTATCCTTTTTCACTATTATTCCCTTGTCTCACCGTCTTTTCTGTCATCATCACCATTTTCACTTTATCACTTTCCTCAGATTTGTCACTCATGCACACTATTTTCACTTTATCACTTTCCTATGTTTTGTCACTCATGCATACTATTTTCACTTTATCACTTTCCTATGTTTTGTCACTCATGCATACTATTATCACTTTCCTAAGATTTGTCACTCATGCATACTATTTTCACTTTATCACTTTCCTAAGATTTGTCACTCATGCATACTATTTTCACTTTATCACTTTCCTATATTTTGTCACTCATGCCTACTATTTTCACTTTATCACTTTCCTAAGTTTTGTTACTCATGCATACTATTTTCACTTTATCACTTTCCTATGTTTTGTCACTCATGCATACTATTTTCACTTTATCACTTTCCTATGTTTTGTCACTCATGCATACTATTTTCACTTTATCACTTTCCTAAGATTTGTCACTCATGCATACTATTTTCACTTTATCACTTTCCTAAGATTTGTCACTCATGCATACTATTTTCACTTTATCACTTTCCTAAGTTTTGTCACTCATGCATACTATTTTCACTTTATCACTTTCCTATGTTTTGTCACTCATGCATACTATTTTCATTTTATCCCTTTTCTATGTTTTGTCACTCATGCATACTATTTTCACTTTATCACTTTCCTAAGATTTGTCACTCATGCATACTATTTTCACTTTATCACTTCCCTAAGATTTGTCACTCATGCATACTATTTTCACTTTATCACTTTCCTAAGATTTGTCACTCATGCATACTATTTTCACTTTATCACTTTCCTAAGATTTGTCACTCATGCATACTATTTTCATTTTATCCCTTTTCTATGTTTTGTCACTCATGCATACTAATTTCACTTTATCACTTTCCTAAGATTTGTCACTCATGCCTACTATTTTCACTTTATCACTTTCCTAAGATTTGTCACTCATGCATACTATTTTCACTATATCGCTTTCCTAAGATTTGTCACTCATGCATACTATTTTCACTTTATCACTTTCCTATGTTTTGTCACTCATGCATACTATTTTCACTTTATCACTTTCCTAAGATTTGTCACTCATGCATACTATTTTCACTTCATCACTTTCCTAAGATTTGTCACTCATGCATACTATTTTCACTTT
This sequence comes from Periplaneta americana, assembly GCA_025594305.2. Lineage (NCBI taxonomy): Eukaryota > Metazoa > Arthropoda > Insecta > Blattodea > Blattidae > Periplaneta > Periplaneta americana. The sequence goes on from JAJSOF020000036.1 coordinate 28,682,494, forward strand.
ATCACTTTTCTAAGATTTGTCACTCATGCATACTATTTTCATTTTATCACTTTCCTAAGATTTGTCACTCATGCATACTATTTTCACTTCATCACTTTCCTAAGTTTTGTCACTCATGCACCAACTTCTTAAGTTATAACTTTTCTGTCCCTTACTTCTTCCCACTGACATACCTCTATTCGGTGTCGCTAATGTTACTTCATCCTTCCAGTTCTTGCAGAATCTTGACTTCTTATCTTAGTTTTCTTCTTCATCTCTCGATCCCTTTTGTAATTACTGACCCATATTTCTTCTTCCAGCTGGATTCACTGAACTCTTTTTGCTGTTCTCAGCTCCTGTATGCCGTCCTTTTCTCCCCTGTCATCATTATTTTAGTGCAAGTTTCTTGTTTCTGTTGACATCCTCGTCTGCTGCTGTTGCTGCGCTTTGCATTACCCCGGTCGCTGATCTGTGAAACGTTTATACTCAACTACAGAAGAAAAAATTGTAATGTTTTGACATGAAAGGTTTACTCTGACATCACTCGTGGTACATTAACGAATGAAGGGGTGTGGGAGGATAATAGTACATTATGGAACGAGCCTATAATGGTAGTAATTAAGACGCAAGTATGTTTGTTTATAAAAAACGAGCGCAAGCGAGTTTCATAATTTTCATACAAGCGTCTCAATTACCATTATAGGCAAGTTTCATACGACTTTTTATGCTCGACCATATTTCTAACTTGAAATTATTCAAAATTGGTCATGTTATGGTTATGTGCGAACTGACCTCAATTGTGAGATGTGCGCGGACGCGAAAGTATTGATTTTTTCCGAGGCCGAATGTCATTGACCTTGATAGAGAATAAGATGAACATTAGTCTGATATAACCTGGAAATTGATTTAGAATTGAAAAAACGAGATGACAAATTGAATTTATTTGAATATTGTTTACAATTAACGCTAATTATTATAGTAACAGAACATAACCTTCTGCGACAGTATTGGATTTCCAGTCTCCGTGACTTTTCGCTAATTGTCTTTCGATTCCATATCCGAGTATAATTGATACTTGCGGTTTTATTACAGTACAAAGGTGACTTGTCATTGGCTGACAACCTGAACTTTAATGAATAGGTGTACTTTAATGAGGTGCATTAAAGGGCTACTACCAGATGTATAATTACTACATTTCGGCATGGTCGAGCATAAACAATTAAAACGTACTACTCGTCTGGTGTAAATTGACCGGTGTTGATTCTACGAACTAGCAAAGTGCGTCATCTTCCTCCACGAGTTCTCTGATCTCCCAATGTCCCGCGCTCCGGTAATCGTCTATGATATCTTATATAGCGACAGTGGCGACATCTGGGTCGCGCGGTTGCCGAGGCAGTGTAACTCGAGAATACGAAGCGATAGAATGTTCGGAGTGATGTCAATCGATTCGTATCGAACCAAACTACAATCTCAATTGAGCAATTATCAGCAATCTACAAGTTAAATTGGAAAACATCAGCGATTGAATTTGAGTGAAGCGAAAACATTCACAATGTTGAGGCATATGCAGCGCAAATGGAAACAGGTGTATAAGCAACCTGTAGCAAGCGATGGAGCATGATGGTTACTATAGCAACTGACATGTTCACTCTGAATGCATGCAAGATGACGTCTCCCAGGTGTCCCACCACAGCGTAGATGTATCGGGTATTCAGAGTATCTGCAAAGACGAGATGTTAATTGTCACTGTTGATGTTTAACGTAACAGCAATTATATCAGCGACATATTTACGCATAAAACTGGTTGCCGTCTCTCAGATACAACCTACTCGAATTTTCTTATTGCTCTTGTTTCTTTTCCTTATCACGAGCCGGTTTTTGGTATTTTTATGTGGCACAGTTGAATACAGTTTCAGGAAAGTTCCTCAAGGATCAATATTAGGTCCCCTACTTTTTCTAGTGTTTATAAATGATCTTGCCCTCCTAATAAAAGATGTTAGTCATCCCATATTATTTGCAGATGACACAAGTATAGTAATTACAGCCAATAACTCCAACACATTCCAATCTTCAACAGAGGAAATTCTCTTCAAAATATGTGACTGGTTCTCAGTCAATAAATTGGTATTAAATTGTAACAAAACTGACATAATTCAATTTAAATCCTGTGAAAATTCAACCTCGCAAACTTCTAGCGCAATAATTAACAACAGATCCCTATTAGAAATAACGACAACCAAATTTCTTGGCTTAAAAATCGATAATGTGTTAAATTGGAAAAATCATATTAAAGAAATTACCCCCAAACTAAATTCAGCTTGTTTTATTATTAGAACTATGCAAAAGATAGTAAATATCAATACCTTAAAAACAGTATACTTTGCATAGTTCCATTCGGTAATGAGTTTTGGAATAATATTCTGGGGAAATTCTACAGATATTAACAATATATTTCTATTACAAAAAAGAGTAATTAGAATAATAGTAGGTGCCAAATCTAGGGAATCTTGTAGGACTGTTTTAAAAAAACTACAAATAATGCCCATGGCTTGTCAGTATATCTTTTCATTAATAGTCTTCCTCATATGTAATCGTGAAAACTTTGTAACTAATTCAACAGTTCATAGCATAAATACACGTCAAAGAAATGACTTTCATACTCCATCGGCAAGTCTATCGTGCTATCAAAAAGGAGTGCGTTATATGGCAGTAAACATTTTGAATAGCCTCCCTATCGATATAAAAAATGGAACTCAAAACATGAGATTATTTAGGGCCAAATTAAAGAAGTATCTAATTTCTCACGCCTTCTATTCTGTAAGTGAATTCATGACATTCAATAACACTTCATGAAATTGATACTAAAACTATGTGTTGTACTAGTAGACTATATTGTAAATCTCGTCTGTATATATTTCATCTAGACTGTGACTATAAATTAAGACTTTATAATAGTATTAAGTTTTTTTACTTGTTCCATATTCTAGCTGTAAAGCAATGTATGAATACCATGGAATGTTAATAAATACAATACAATACAATGCAATACAATACAATATCGGTATTACAAACCTTTAACTATATTTTCGTATCATTTATCTTAATGTTTTCTTTTTCCTTTCAAATTGTCACACAATTGGTTTTAATGATTATTCTTTATGAATTGATTAGTAGGCCGATCTATTCGAACCCTTATTTAGGGCGGCTTTTTTTTCTGTAAAAAATAACTAAATAGCAAAACGAGAGATGTAATGTTCCTATAAATTTCTCATACAAACGTCTATATATTACCGCTAGACGAATCTCAAGCTACAATGCTCAGTACGTCTGTTCCTAATCCGGAATATTCTAAATAACCAAAGCGGTACTCCCTTCAGAGTATCTGTCTCTCTTGCTAGCAAACTTTTGAGTGAGTGTAACTCAAAATTTAGCTATCCACTAGAGATTAACATAACTAACTGCCGCTCTTGCTTTCTGTGTTCGCTGCTTTTGTCTTTCGAGTCTCGTCTCGTCTCGTCTCGTCTCGTCTCGTCTCGTCTCGTCTCGTCTCGTCATTCTCGTGCGTTCGAGTCTCGCTCATCATTCTCGAAATAGCATTTGGTCGGCGTGGAAAGATTTCGTAACATTGACTAACATGCATCATTGAAATAAATAACATTATAAATATTTAAATAAGACAACAGAACAGAATCTTAGTTATCAAAATGTTCTGGTTCTATTATATGATATTACCTATGGTTATATAAATAGAGAAAACAACAAGTCTCAAACAAATTTGCATTTCTAATGGCCAGTTTGTCCAAGTAATGTTTAATTTTGCTTAACGAATGTTAAATTAAAAGTCTGTTTATTTTTAACGCTTTGTTAATGTATTTTCGAACTGTTCAACATAATTTTGTTTAAGATAACCAACACTTAACTATAACGTCTGTTAGCACTATTTCAACTACTTAACAGCAGTTGGTAATGATTCTACACATGTAAGACAATTTTTGATTGGCTAAAATTAATCTTTAAATTCTATATTATAGAGTGAGTCATGAAACTTGCATAAAATGACAACCTGTTTATAGTAGGTCACGCTCCATAAACAAACAGTTGACAAATGAAAGTTGTAGGTGACGTGCTGAATAATAATTACAAAGTAAGGTTATATTTCCTCATTGCTATTATGGATATGAAATACGAAAGAAATAAAATGACACTGATGTATTTAAACAGTCCAAAATATTTTTTAAATGTTATATTACCAGTCATATGCTAAACATTCCCTACAGAGAGACACAAAATATTAATTTCGCAACTTCTGTTCGAACAACTGTGGAGACATCGGCCATGTTTAACTAACTGTTAAACGAGTTAACTGCCCGAAATCCTACATTTAAAATTAACAAACTGTTAACAATCTGTTAAACCAAACTGGTGTTGAAAACATAGTTTATTAATTAACAAACTGTTTAGAGTTAAACAGTCGTTAAATTTTCTAACAATACTTGGAAAAACCGGCCATAATAAACATAAAACATAACGTTAATGTCTTTTACTTGAGATTGCACACTTGATCTCAAACATATGCAAAGAAAATTCCTAGCCTTTCAATAAGGGCCTAGTAATTAAATAAAGACTGGGGAACGGTTTATTATACACTGAAAGGTAGGGATGAAGTTTCAAATAGGCTACTTGATCGTTTATACATATATAACAGTTGCCAAAGTAAATAAAAGTTCAGTCAGGTATAAACAACTGTGGGGATTCAAGGTTGCTTGACGTTCGGGACTTCGGGAGTGATCAATCTCGACGTCTCGAAACTCTCATAAGCAGTCTTTATGTCAACGTCGCGACGTATACAACATTGTCATGCGGGTTTTCGGCTTTGCAGGCGCTGTTAGTCTTGCTTTCTCGATCGTTTTTCATCTCTACTACCCACGAAGATCTCTTTCTCCCTCTCTCGTTTACCCATGCACCTATGCTGCTAATGACGTAACGTATATGGAAGGAATGCCGGTTTAAAAGATGGCGTTGATGGATGTGGACCGATCTCACTGACTGAGCCGGCGTACACGCTTGATCATTTTATTCACCATTGACTTTTTCCTTCATTTAGAATATTCATTACACCGAGACTAGTGAAGAAGAACCAATGACAGAATTATCAAATGTTCAGCAGTAAACCAAGTAACCCATATTATCAAAAAAATGCTTTCCATACTACAATCCTTAAATAGCATTCGAAAATTCCTCCCGCTACCACTCAAGAAGATACTAGTGGAAACTCTAGTAATGCCCCACTTCGATTATAGTGATTTTCTACTGACCGACCTCAATGTCAACCAGTCGCAAAAATTACTACGTGTTCAAAATTCTTGTGTTCGCTTCGTCTGCGATGTCCGTCGCGCTGACCACATTACCCCATCCTTCCAAACTCTAAACTGGCTACGGCTTAACGAAAGTAGAAATTTTCATTCTCTTGTTCTCCTTTTCCAAATCCTTCACACTTCTACACCTACCTACCTTGCCTCTCGTTTCAGTTACCTGTCATCGTATCATAATCTCTTCACACGCACGCAAAATAGCCGCATACTAGCCATACCAACACATAAGACATCATCGTATTCATATCATACACAATCTCGCTCTCGCGCTTGTGGAATACCCTACCCAGTGACCTCACAGACTGTCGGAATTTAGTAGCGTTCAAAAGCAAACTTATTAAGCATTTTCTTACTGCGTAGAGTAGGTTTACTTTTTACTTAATTAATATTTTTTTTTCTCTCTTCTTAACTTTTACAATAAAGTGCCTAGCTATTATTAATCAGTTAATCTTTTAGTACTTTGATCTTTATTGTATTTGTAAATTTAATATTAATTGTATTCTTAATATAGTAGTTGTAATCCCTTGATAGAAGGGAAGAGAAGGCCTGATGGCCTTATCTCTACCAGCTTAAATAAATAAATGAATGAAAGTCAATCAGTAATATTTATTTATTTATTTATTTATTTATTTATTTATTTATTTAAATATACAGAATAAAGAATATAATTACAAACAAATAAGAGAAATAGAAATAAAATAACACAATCAATATAAAAAAATGAGATACAGTAGTATTAACAAAATTTGAGACCGAATGAGCAGCGCTCGTGTTCGGTCGCAGTTCAGATATAATATTAATAGGCCTATAAGAGAATATAAAATAAAATAAAATAGGAAATAAAATTAAAATCACAGTTACAGAAATTATATAATACAATATTAATATAAGAGAAATATAGAAAAAAAGTAATAATAATAAAAATAAATAAATAAAAAAATACGAATTAAAATTTAAATTACAGCGGCAATGGAATTATATAATATAATATTAACACTAGAGAAGAATAATATCGCACGTGAAAAGTAGGACATATTTTTTTTTCAAAATTATAGAATACAAATTTGTTGTTGTTTTCTAATGCCAGGCGTTTGACAATAACGTCATTTGACCTCTTGCACTCCAATATTTTTCAAAGATATTATCATGACCAGCCACTGAAGCACAGATTTTGAGATGTTCCGAATCCATTTCTTGGTTTGAGTTGCACAATGGACAGTTAGGGGACTGATATATTCCAATTCTATGCAGGTGTTTGGCCAAACAATCATGACCTGTTGCCAATCTAAATGCAGCTACAGACGATTTTCGTGGTAAATCGGGAATTAACTGTGGATTTTGATGGAGAGAGTTCAATTTTTTCCCTTGTGATTGTGTTATCAAATTTTGACCATGAGGCCACTATGAAGTAATACAAATATAATATAGGTTGATATTGATTTAAAGTTCCTGTGAAATTTGCTGGTAAAAATATAAATTAATAAAAACTGATATAACACTGCAGGTCTTTCCTGAGATTTCTCCTCTGCCATGTAAGCTGGGAGTCAATATCGAATACTCGCCGATCGGTCGGTTTCTTCTATGACACGTGATTTACCCCGGTTACGAACTTTTGTGTTCCCGATGCTCTTGAAGAGATGTCCAATTCTCTCTGTCGTTGGAACTTTGTGGGAATTTCGCAGGAAAAAGCAAACGGCAATATAAACGAAACGTGAGGCGAGGCAAAGAATGCAAAGGGTCAATAACGACCGCTTTGTAACGCCACTCCTTAGCCTTTGCGAGATATTATGGCAGACGGGTTATGAAACAGTGACCCACAAGCCCAGTACGGCTCTATAATATTATTATTCGTAAACAGTTTCACTTATGTTTTATTAAGCTTAAAGAAGAGAGGGAACTGAGGTTCAGCAGTAGTTGGGTTATAGATCTAGTAACTTCCCTCTAGGAACATAGGTTCGAGCCAGGCAGATCTTGCAGGATTTTAGCGGACTTGGTTTTCTCTGAGTATTGTGATTATGTCTATTGTTCTCCTGCCGGTATTGCGTTATTGTTTGTACATTCTCTGTAACTGGAAAGATATGTGAACCAGGGAGATAATACACGAATATAGCACGAAGAGATTATGAGTGAAATTTATATACAGTGTGATCCACGAGGATTTACCGTCACTTACTTACTGGCTTTCAAGGAACCCGGAGGTTCATTGCCGCCCTCAAATAAGCCCGCCATTAGTCCCTATCCTGAGCAAGTATTAATCCATTCTCCATAATCATGTCCCACCTCCCTCATATCCATTTTAATATTATCTTCCTATCTACGTCTCGGCCTCCCTAAAGGTCTTTTTCCCTCCGGCCTCCCTACTAACACTCTATATGCATTTCTGGATTCGCTCGTACGTGCTACATTCCCTGCCCATCTCAAACGTCTGGATTTAATGTTCCTAATTATGTCAGGTGAAGAATACAATGCGTGCAGTTCTGTGTTGTGTAACTTTTTCCATTCTCCTGTAACTTCATCCCTCTTAGCCCCAAATATTTTCCTAAGCACCTTATTCTCAAACACCCTTAACCTATGTTCCTCTCTCAAAGTGAAAGTCCAAGTTTCACAACCATAAAGAACAACCGGTAATACCGTCACTTACGGAGCTTATTTCCGAATAAATTCTGAGTTTTGTAAATTCTGATTCGTGTATTTCTCTGAAATAATTAGATGGCTTCAGTTGTTGGATTTTAAAGTAATTATACGCATTATGCGGTTACTTAAGATTTTATTGAGATTTAAAATAGGAAAAAGCCGCCCTTTTAAAAAAAAAAAGGTTTTATAAAAGTATAATAAAATTCGATAAAAATATTTCCGTGCTATTTTAATTACTTTACTGGTAATCATACACAATCAACAAACAGAATATATAATAATTATAAATTTAAAAAATGAAAATATCATGAATGATGAAGAGAAATCAATCTTTTCATTTGGAATGTACTGTTTTCTAGTCATCGTAATTTGCAATACTGTCTATAGGCGAGCTGAAAAGTTATTCATAAAATGCCGTATGTTCACTTGAGTTACAGGACGTAGCCTACTGCTTCATTTTTCACAGTCTTGCACTTCTTTCTGTTTTATTGGCACTTTTCCTGCTGGATAGACTACGCTTGTTGGTGGACGAGCAGATTCTCGCAGAAGTGTCGTGAAGAATGATATTAGCAGATATTTGGGTGTATTCAACTCTATCATGTGTATACTCAAAGTGGAATATGGTATACATTGCAGAATTGATTATCTCATTTCCTTGTTTGTTACTTATTTCTTCAGAAACAGCTGTCTTTGTGTAATATTTATTCTGTTTTCAGCTGTTCACAATCAGTCACCACTGCGAATTGAATAGATAGATAGATAGATAGATAGATAGATAGATAGATAGATAGATAGATAGATAGATAGATAGATAGATAGATAGATAGATAGATAGATAGATAGATAGGCAGGCAGGCAGGCAGGCAGGTAGGCAGGCAGGCAGGTAGGCAGGCAGGTGGGTGGGTGGGTGGGTGGCAGGTGGGTGGGTGGGTGGGTGGGTGGGTGGGTGGGCAGGCAGGTGGGTGGGTGGGCAGGGTGGCAGGCAGGGTGGGTGGGCAGGCAGGTGGGCAGGCAGGTGGGTGGGCAGGCAGGCAGGCAGGCAGGCAGTGGGTGGGCAGGCAGGTGGGCAGGTGGGGCAGGCAGGCAGGTGGGCAGGTAGGTAGATAGGCAGATAGATAGGATAGATAGATAGATAGATAGATAGATAGATAGATAGATAGATAGATAGATAGATAGATAGATAGATAGATAGATAGATAGATAGATAGATAGATAGATAGATAGATAGATAGATAGATAGATAGATAGATAGATAGATAGATAGATAGATAGATAGATAGATAGATAGATAGATAGATAGATAGATAGATAGATAGATAGATAGATAGATAGATAGATAGATAGATAGATAGATAGATAGATAGATAGATAGATAGATAGATAGATAGATAGATAGATAGATAGATAGATAGATAGATAGATAGATAGATAGATAGATAGATAGATAGATAGATAGATAGATAGATAGATAGATAGATAGATAGATAGATAGATAGATAGATAGATAGATAGATAGATAGATAGATAGATAGATAGATAGATAGATAGATAGATAGATAGATAGATAGATAGATAGATAGATAGATAGATAGATAGATAGATAGATAGATAGATAGATAGATAGATAGATAGATAGATAGATAGATAGATAGATAGATAGATAGATAGATAGATAGATAGATAGATAGATAGATAGATAGATAGATAGATAGATAGATAGATAGATAGATAGATAGATAGATAGATAGATAGATAGATAGATAGATAGATAGATAGATAGATAGATAGATAGATAGATAGATAGATAGATAGATAGATAGATAGATAGATAGATAGATAGATAGATAGATAGATAGATAGATAGATAGATAGATAGATAGATAGATAGATAGATAGATAGATAGATAGATAGATAGATAGATAGATAGATAGATAGATAGATAGATAGATAGATAGATAGATAGATAGATAGATAGATAGATAGATAGATAGATAGATAGATAGATAGATAGATAGATAGATAGATAGATAGATAGATAGATAGATAGATAGATAGATAGATAGATAGATAGATAGATAGATAGATAGATAGATAGATAGATAGATAGATAGATAGATAGATAGATAGATAGATAGATAGATAGATAGATAGATAGATAGATAAATAGATAGTAGGCAGGCAGGCAGACAGACAGACAGACAGACAGACAGATAGACAGACAGATAGATAGATAGATAGATTTATTGAACAATATTACACATACAGATGTTCTATAATAACAGGAGTTTGTCTTAAATCCCATGCTCGGGTCGTCTGACCGTCCGTGCTGTGTAAAACAAGTCCTACTTTGTAGGTTTCACCCCCTCACTTATAGTTAGATCCAACCACTCTCCAAAAGAACACATAGGTTAAAATGAAAATGGCACAAACAAAACACATATAATATATCCTAACCTAAACAGGCATAAAAGTGTACAATTGAGTATACCATCGTCAGTTCGCATCACAAACTACAATAGCTGAAGTTCTAATCTCTCTCGCTTTCAAGGGGAACAATCCAGTCTTTTTTTCCCATTCTCTATTCCCCATGAGGTCAAGACATGCAAGCGAACTCCTACTCTGACTTAGCATCGAGGGTGGTAAATATTTTCTCCGCACGTGTTCCAATTCGACACACAGTAATAAAATATGCTTACAGGAATCCTTTTCTTTGTGAAGCAGACACAGGCGCTCCCCTTCTTCGTTGACAATTTTATTACCCTTCCATGCCCCCAACCTTAGCCACGCTAAACCTGCTCTGCTGTCTTTGTTACAAGAATTTATGTAGTCACACCTCCCCCAGTTAAGCATGAGATCTGATTGTAAATGTAGTGAGATCTTTTCTGAACATTGGAGCTCAATCTCTTGTCTCTCGATATGAATTAATCGAATCTTCACATTACGCCATACATTCCTTCTATATGATGCAGTCCTCTTTGCAGTTTATAAACCCACCCTTTTCCCAACCCTCTCTTTGTTGAACTTTGTAGCAAATCCACCGTAAAAGTGACTGGTCCCCAGATATAATTTTTAACCAGGATTTTGTCACCCTAACTTTCATATGAATTGCTTCGTTTTGAAGCCCAAACTCCTTTAGCACCCCGCAATTAGCTGTGCTTAGTTTTAAAAGGATGCATGTCACTGACTACTGACAAATTAAAACAAATTGTGATTTTGACTTGCCTCTAACAAGCCAACGAACAATGTTATTGGCGCCCTTTCAATAAAAAATGTTGGGTATATCAATGTACTTTCGAAACTACGATAAAAATGAAAATGTCAAAAATGATGACTTAAGCTCTTTTAAAAAAAATAATTAATTTGTAGATAGCGTGCAAAATTCACCACTGTTGCTAATGCATCCCACAAACTATGGTATATAGCGATATGTATTATTTTGTCACTGACTGATCCGTGTTTGTTGTGTTGCAGACATCCCGGAGCTGATGGTGCTGGAGACGGAGAAGAGGAAGGGTCTCGGCGTGGACACTGACATCTTCACGCAGTGCGTGCCCACGTGGTCAGATCAATCCGACATGACGTTCCACGTCATGAAGTCCTTGCTTCTGTACACGCTGCCCCTCGTCTTCATGTCAGTGGCGTACTGTCAGATTGTACGGGTTCTCTGGCGCTCCGACAACATCCCGGGTCACACCGAGACCATGAACTACTACGCCACTGCTTCCTGTAACAACGGTAAGAACGATAATATCCGTATGTTATTGTAGTCGTTATTAACCGCTTTTCACTGTTGCGTATCAAATTACGTCTTCTTAACACCGTTATAATTTTCCGACATTTAACCCTAAAATTCGCAGAGTATCATATAGGATACAACAGGTTAATAGGCTATATGCTATAATTTTAATAGAACAATAGAAACAAATTGGTAGGAAAATTAAAATTTCACAATACTATAATATTGTACAACTTATATAATATGGACATTGCGATAGTTGTTTTCTTTACAGTCCGACACGGTTTAATAAAATAGTGTGAGAAATGAAGTTTTGCCATTCTAAGGGATAATAGTCAGATAGAATCAAAGTTATCAATTTATTGTGCAACAGAAAACGGTAGAAGTGTTACAAAAATGAAATAGGGATACAAATAAGAAATACCAAATACCTAACTATAATAATACCGGACAGCTGTATACTAGCAGCATTGACGTGAGTGCGAAATATCGCGGCCCTGACATCTAGCGAAGCGGCGTGGAATTACGTCCACAAATACAAATATTATCTTATATCAGAGCTGCATATTATGAGAAATATTGCATACTTCATATTACTTTCCGTAATTAATTGTTGCATATTTTTTCTTTGGTTTAGTGAGACAAAATCAATTCTGACGTTAAGAATGGATTTACAATAATGCTTTATATACGCGTTGCTAACAACTGCAAAGATAAGATTGATAGTAATCTGATGCTTGTAATAATTAGTAAGGGCATGTGAACAACAATAAACTTAATTTGATAAAACCTTAAAATTTTCAATACATATTAACTTCTAATCATTTATTAGGTCTAAATAAAAAAGCTAATTTGTTTTTTTCTATCAACACAAAGACGAAGGAATTAGGCCTACTAAAAAATGTTGTTGACTCACGTTTTATGATCCTCCGGAAATCGAAAGTACGATTTGGACTAATTTGTAATGCTATAATTTTGTGGCAATTATAAACAGCACATATATACCCTGACTTTTTAACACAGCACTAATTAATAAAACTATTAAATAGCCCAGCAACGATATACATTGCAGTTGATTACAGCTTGTTTCGCGAGTATTGCCACACCGGCCGCCTAGGTAGCAGCGCCAGCATCTTTCGCGGGCAGAACTGCTAGCTGTCCGGTATTATTATTGTAAGGTATGTGGAAATAGTGTTTTTTTATAAATATATTCTGTGCCCACAATATAGTACAATATAGTTTTAAAATACTATAAAATACCTTGTGCCTAGAAAAATATGTTTAGATTAAAAAATATTAGAAAGAGTCATTTATTTTACATATCTCGGATACACATGATTTTTTTTCGATGAAGTAGACATTTCACAGAATATTTCTAAATACACCGAAACAGTGGGAATAATTAACAACATAATGAAACTTTCCCTAGTACAAAATCATACCAAAATTCGCCTATACAAGACCTTGGCGAGACCTGTACTTTGTTACGACAGTGAGGCATGGACATTGAGGAAAAAAGACGAAAGTAAAATAACGACCAATGAAATGACATTTATGAGAAATAAGCGGGATGTACGAAATGGGATCATAAACGTAATGAAGATGTAATGGAAGAATTACAATAGAACCTCTAATTAACCATCGGAACAACTGGATAAATCATCTGCATCGCATGCGTAGAGATAGAATCCCAAAAGTCATGCTCCACTATCGTCCAAACGGGAAGAGATCTTTCGGTCGTCCAAAGAAGCGCTGGATTGAAAATTCAACTGTGAGATCGTAACAGGGTATATGGCCTAATACTTGAAGGGAAGAAGAAGAAGAAGAAGAAGAAATACTATAGTATATTTTTACGGTCAAAGTTTAACGTTTTCGGCAATATATTATCATCTTTAGATCCACAATAATACATAAATGTGATCACAGTAAATTCATAATTGCGTCAGAATCAATAAACGACATTTAAATTATATACAGAATAAATATGATTAAAATTTAAAATGTTCACTAAATTAAAATTCATAACGGTGAGGATTACGTAAGTCTTAAACTATAAACATTTTCAAAAACTTTTCAAATAGATACAAAATTTATATTGGAATCAGTTTCTTACAATACTTAATTCGTGTTTACAGTAAAACTGTATGTCATGGTCATGTGTAAATACAGTAATAAAGACTATCGAAGGTAGTTAAAGTTGTTCATTCTTTATAATAATTTTTGTTATTGAGGCATATTTTGCTGCGTATAGCATATTTTCCTTTTGGTTTTATCATGTGAAATTTCCGTATCAAAATTTTAAGTTTTATTCTCTAATATGCAGAAATTTTATCTGAACAAATGTAAATATTCGTTCCGTAAAGGAATTTAAAAATGTTACATAGTTCGGATCAAATTTCTGCACATTTAAAGAACAAAATTAAATTTTTTTTAAATAATTTATTATCAACAGTAATCTCACTAGAGGTTTCGATTTATCTAGAGAAAATCAAAACTCGAGTGGGATTTAATTGACTATTACACGATTAGAAGAAAGTATATAAAGATTAGAAGTAACAAAGTACTCCAATACAATAAAATATTAATTGGTTTACGAAAATACAATTGTCTTCAAATGTATTATTGTACCATCTCAACATTACAAATAGCCTATTACGCTAGATGCATGCTAGATGGCAGTAGTGTGTTACGATTAGCTGTTTTCTTGTTATCAGTTGTGCCAACTATGGAATATTCATCGAGCTCTGTAGACGGTTACTAGTCAAGAAGGTTTTGTTGATTCAATTTCATTTTTATTAAAACAGTTGCATTCCACTTCAATTATTCGGATCCCAGTAATCAACGTCACTTGACAGATGATTTTAAATAAATCTTAGTATTAAACAATCTCTGATACGTAACTATCCATAATATCATAATATAGCAGAAGCTATAACATAACCTAAATATTATAAACAAGAGTTAGAAAAGTTTTAATTAGGGATGATGAAATGAACAAGAAAAGTTTTAATTAACGATTATGACATAAAAATAAACATGAATAGTTTTAAAAGGAATTATTGAAAGTACAATTTTCAAATTTGAATGTTTTAGTGGTTGATGGTTCAGTTGATGTTATATTGGACGTGTGCGTGAAAGAAGTGGAAGGCGTTGATGTACATGGTTTATTCCACAACTTATTCAGGATTTCCGAATGGTGTTCTTCATTTATTTGTAAATAGGGTTTCAGGGAAGATGCATAGCTATGACCAGTGATCTTTATTAATTCTTGTTCTTGAATGCCAATGCGAGTCATATTTGAAACTGGTGTGCATCGACTGGAGTTGTTTGTATTTTTTTTTTTTGACGTCCAGGCCAGCGCAGTTTGAAATGTTGGTAAACAAAGAAACAAATGCTAGGGTAGTGATAAAAATAAACAAATGCTAGGGAAGCGATAAAATTAAACAAATGCTAGGGACGCGATAAAATCATGCGATAAGCAGCCGTGATTGGTTGAAAGACATCCTTTCGTACCGTTTTATTGGTAAAAAGTATTATGACGTAGTAAAAGTGTAATAATCATAGTAAACCGCTATCTTAAATTGACTGGGCATATTGGAAATTAATTCAATGGTTTTCCCAGAACACACATGAATTGTTTCCTAGAAAAGAAAAAAATTATATCGAAAAGGCAGTATAAACGAGTAAACTCTATTCAGCTTTTTCGTTTGAAATCCCTCAAAGAATAACCTCCAGAAATTAATGAAATTACGATTCACAGTGTATATTGTATACTCTGTATGAAATTTTGTTATTTAAAGCATAATATGCAATAGTTTTTCGTTAAAAATCATTACACGACTTGTATGTAACAGGATTAGTAAAATACAGGAGTTGTTAAACTTGGAAAGTACCAGGTTATTGGATAATCGATCTATGCATGAAAGACGGCGTTCACAAGTACCACTTACAAGTTTCCTATGGAATCCAATAATTATTCATACTAACTTTAGGAAACCTACCTAGCTGGTAAAATTCTCTTAATTTTTAGTTTTCTGACATTACATGCGCTTCTTACTCTGCCCAATCATGGGTAATCCACAACATAAGTGTCAGCCTGAAGGGGTACTGTAATAAGTAAAAAATTAGTTATTGAATAATAGAGATAAGATTACGTAGATTACTGTTAGATGCTAATTTCGTGGGCTGAAACACGACCAGTAAATGTATACATAGGTTGGATAAAAAGTAATGGCAACACTGCTGTCACGTGACGATATTGCGTTCGAGAGTTGCCAGCTGTATGGACATGAACAAGGACTGTCAGATGAGTTAGTGCAGCCAGCGGCGACAGTACTCTGTCAATCTACTGCAGTGTGTAGAACGTTCACTTTCATAGGGATAGTGCGAGCGCCCTAAGACCACGTTTACAAAACTAGAGCAACGTTCCTGGATCAATATTGAAGTGACACGAGGTCGTAGTGCACAAGAATGTTTTCAGGGACTGCATGAAGTATATGCCGATGCAGCGTTGCCATATCGCACAGTGGCACGATGGGTTAAAGCGTTCCGGGAAGACAGGGATGTGAAAGTGATGTTCATTGTGGCATATGACATTGGTGGGGTAATACTGCACCACGCTGTACCTCCAAGGCAGACGGAAAACGCGGACTACTGGAACATCCACCGTACTCACCCGATATGATCCATGCGATTACGATCTTTTCACCAAAGTGAAAGAACCACTGCGAGGGACCCGGTACAATACCAGAGATGAACTTATCCGTGCTTTAGGGCGGTCAATACGGAACATCAACAAAGATGGACGCGCTGATGGTGTACGACGCCTTCCAAATATTTGGCAAAAGGTAATAATTAAGGGGTGAGACTATATAGAAGGTACGTAAATGTTGTACCCCTGTGAATAAAGCCATGTCAGAAATATCGAACTGTTTCCATTACTTTTTATCCAACCTTAGTATTTAAGGACTATATAATCTCAGCCAAAGGTCCCGGGTTCGATACCCGCACCGGAACAATTTTTCCTTTGAAGTGATTCTACCGACAGTTGTTTCGTATCTCAACAAGACTCCTCTTTGCTGAGAGATACATCTGCGGATCGACTTCTCGATTGAGACTGCAAACGTTTCTGAAAAATTAAGTCCACTAAAGGCGCAGATGCCTCTGACGGTAAAAGTTGTGAGCAGAATAAAATATTTAATCATTTTGTTCCCAAGAGTTCAACCACAAAGTTGCCAGTTTTCATTATGCTTTTATTACGCTCATTTTGAATTCAGATTGAGTTATGGTATCTGTTTCTAGGGAGTTTGTCCCTTAATACAAAATACATTTGTGATTCAAAAGCGCATTCTACGTTATATTTTTAAAATAGCACCTAGGTGTTCGTGTAGAAACTATTTTAAATATTACAAAATTTTGACATATGATGTGTACTTTGTAAGTTTGATTGAATGTGTATATAGCAACATCACAGATTATAAATTACAGTGAGGAATATCATGAAAATAATACAAGAAACTGTAACATGTATGTGAAACCAAAACATAATTTGTCTGTGTACAGTAGGCCTAAATCACCCGTGGCCCTAGGTTTAAAATCGTTTAACAATCTGCCTGAAAATATTAAACAAATCAGAGTGAAAAATTATTTAGGAAATTGGTGAAAGAATATTTAGTCACACTATGTCCTTATGATAATAATGATGTTGGAAATGTTTTATCTATCTATCTGTCTGTCCGTCCGTCCGTCCGTCCGTCTGTCTATCTATCTATCTATCTATCTATCTATCTATCTATCTATCTATCTATCTATCTATCTATCTATCTATCTATCTATCTATCTATCTATCTATCTATCTATCTATCTATCTATCTATCTATCTATCTATCTATTTCATCAATCAGATTAGATGTATTCCAGTTCTTAATCCGCCATCACTCTCTATAAAAATATAACAAAAAATTGATACATTTGAACTTATAAGTATCCTCTGTTTACAATAATAATACTGCTAATAATAAAAATAATAATAATAATCAACTAACAAGTATACCTCTTTCATTTAAAACTCCTACTCTCTTAAGAATTATTCTATTACTTCATTGCCTACTCTTCGTAGTTTCTTATCGTGTGACTACTCAACATTTATAATTCCATCTCCGTTAGAGCTTTGACATTCTCTTCCCATCTAATTTTAACTCTAAACAGAAATTTTCTTAATTTATGCAGATTGCTTGCGTTTAGGCGACCATTCATTTTTTATAAGCTACTGTAGCGTTTATTTGTAGAAATTTTTTATCCACCCAACTGTTTCTCAAATCATTCGTTGCCTGACACTTTAACGCAATATGCATTGCGTCTTCAGCTAGTCCACACAAAAAGGACATTTATCCTTCTCTACGTTCCCTCCTATTCTTGAGTCTCCAGATACCTAATCTCCATCATGCCATTCCTGTTCTCTCTTCCCTTGAATTTAGTCTAACATATTCTTCCTGTTCCCAAAACTGCTTCACCTCCCTATAGTATTTTAGTGATCCTAGGTCTTTAATATTACTAAAACCATCTTGTCTTGAAATTTCGTTTGGATTCTCTTTTACTATACTCGCAATAGTTTTCGTGTTTATAGACCCAAGTTCTCTCCATAGCCAATTTAGACCTAATCTGTTTGTTTCACTTTCCGGCTCTTTCAGCCAATTCGATTTCCAATTAACGGCTTTCATACAAAAGATACATGTTGGAAATGTTTTAGCATAATGTATATTTGATATTTTTTTTACTTGATTTTTTTAGAGAAATTGTATATGGTTAGTATTTTAAAACTGTGACTTGTCTTACAACCGTTGTTTTTATAAGGACAAATATATAATAAATATATATCAATAGCATATATATCAATCATCGTGTTAACGTCCAGAAGGTTCGGGGATGTCAAACAATTCTTAGCGATTTGTTTGAGCATAGGCCTGCTCGGTTTTAATCAAAAGCCCAAAGAGCTCACGCAGCTTGATTCAATTTCGGCGAACATGCAAGTGGGTCCCTTCCCAGCGAAGTTTGCAGAGCTCTCAAGACGGGCGGTAAGTAAATTAGGGGAAGTGGCGGCAAAATGGAGTCCTTGCATATCTGACATGCGTGACGGTATCACAGACGCTGCAACTCTAATCGTACTGAATGGCACCTCTGATCATGCTTAAATGACAACTGTGACTATAATGAATGGCAGAATCTGATATAATCATAATAAACAGCGACTGTTTTTGGAAATTCCAGTTGTAAAATATTATGTAAAAGCAATCTAAGATCGTAATAAAATTGGAAAGGCAAAATACAAAATTCACATTCTGAACCATTACTGCAGATATGGAGGGTAGCTGCGAATATATTCAATAAGCAGTCGTGGACAGTCGACAAGGGGTGGTCTCCAGCTTCAGGGTTGGGCGAAGGGCTAACAACCCATCACTGTAAAAAAAACAGCTTATTACGAAACCATACAAAAAGCCTAGAAATGACAAAGTATATGATTATGTCTCGTGAACAGAATATTGTACGATATGGAAATATAAAAATTGGAGATTTATCCTTCAAAGAGGTGGAAAAATTCAAATATCTCGAACCAATAGTAACAAATATAAATGACACTCGGGAGGAAATTAAACGTAGAATAAATATGGGAAATGCCTGTTATTTTTCGGTTGAGGAGCTTTTAACAACCAGTCTGCTATCAAAAAATGTGAAAGTTAGAATTTATAAAACACTTATATTACCGGTTGTTTTGTATGGTTGTGAAACTTGGACTCTCACTTTGAGAGAGAAACATAGGTTAATGGTGTTTGAGAATAAGGTTCTTAGGAAAATATTTGGGGCTAAGAGGGATGAAGTTACAGGAGAATGGAAAAAGTTACACAACACAGAACTGCACGTATTGTATTCTTCACCTGACATAATTAGGAACATTAAATCCAGACGTTTGAGATGGGCAGGGCATGTAGCATGTATGGGCGAATCCAGAAATGGATATAGAGTGTTAGTTGGGAGACCGGAGAGAAAAAGACCTTTAGGGAGGCCGAGACGTAGGTGGGAAGATAATATTAAAATGCATCTGAGGAAGGTGGGATATGATGATAGAGACTGGATTAATCTTGCTCAGGATAGGGACCAATGGCGGGCTTATGTGAGGGCGGCAATGAACCTCCGGGTTCCTTAAAAGCCAGTAAATAAATAAATAAAATAATAAAATTTCCAGTAACATTAATGAGAACAGTAGAATTATAATGGAAACTAAACTGATTTTAAATAGTATTTTATGTTATTTTATGCGCGATCATGCCGAAATGTAGTAATTATACACCTGGTAGCAGTCCTTTAATGCATGTCATTAAAGTACACTTACTTATTAAAGTTCAGGTGTTGAGCCAATGACAAGTCAGCTTTGTACCGTTATATCGATTATTCTCGGATATGCAATCGAAAGACAATTAGCGAAAAGTCACGGAGGCTGGAAATCCAATAGTGTCGTAGAAGGTTATGTTCTGTTACTGTAATAATTAGCGTTAATTGTAAATAATATTCAAATAAATTCAATTTGTCATCTCGTTTTTCAATTCTAAATCAATTTCCAGGTTATATCAGAGTAATCTTCATCTTATTCTCTGCCAAGGTCAATGACATTCGGCCTCGGAAAAATCAATAATTTCACGTCTGCGCACATCTCACAATTCAGGTCAGTTCGCACATAACCATAAGAAGACCTAATTTTAAATAATTTCAAGTTAGAAATATGGTCGAGCATAAAAAGTCGTATGAAACTTGCCTATAATGGTAATTAAGACGTTCGTATGAAAATTATGAAACTCGCTTGCGCTCGTTTCATAAACAATCATACTTGCGTCTTAATTACTACCATTAAAGGCTCGTTGCATAATGTACTAATAAATAATTCAATAACCAATTTTTTTCATATTTCAAGTAATTTGTAAAAATGTTGGAAGTAAGCATGTAAGTTTACAGTTATTGGAATTATTTTTATCACCAGGTTTGTATATTGGAATTACTATGGCACAATTCCAAACATCTGGGAACGCACCTTGTGCAAAACATAAGTTAAAAACATGAACCAAGAGATTTAATAATATATATTTGATAATAATTTTGAAAGTAGGTCTGTTATTCTTAATTCCATCAATGCCAAGAGCAACAATACTTTTTAAGGTCTTAACCAAATTAACAATTTCTTCTTCAGTTACAGAAAAAGAAACATGGAGGAAACCAAATATTATTTTGAGTCCTATTATATTATATAGAAATGTTAGAAGTAACTTTGTATCCTATCTCTCAAATATAATTATTAGACTATATTAATATTCAATCTTTTTCTGCAATTTAGTATTTTCACACTTTTTGGTCGTTCACCCAGTGATTGGCTATTTGTGTGGTATATTTACGTATATTATAATAGATTAATAATTATTTAATATTGCAGAACTCGTGATTATACAGAGATATTACTGAAAGAGTCTGAACACCACGTCTAATTTCATACACAACTTCGGTACCCTCATATCACTAGCGAGGGAGGATGACGTCATTGGACGTGGTCACATTCAATTAGTTATATTAATTATTCATGGCCTAAGAAAGCATTTGAAATGGGTCCTGGAATATTGTCATGTTCATGAAAGGCTATCTGAAAACTAAATGGAATACTTCGTGAAGAGATGGCTGAGATTACAGTAGCAATCTGAAATAGATCATTTTTACAAAAGTAAACTCTGAAAAATGATGATGCCCGACGATTATTATTATTTTCTTTATTATTATTATTATTATTAGTTTTTATTATTATAGATTTCGAATGTGCAAAAAATTATTACCGTTTGCCATCTGCGAACTCCTTCAAGTAGAAGTGGCTGATGTAATTAATTATTAGGCTAAATCAGATCATTGCTAGTATTCTTGTTATCCATTCACATTATTGAAGAAGGATGATAATGATGACGATTTTGTGGATTATTATTTTATTTTATTATTATTGAAGCTTATTATTATTACAGAAACTTTAAATTAAAGTTAATTACGTTTAATTATTAAAATTATTATTATTATTATTATTATTATTATTATTGTACAGACTACAACTAACAGTTTTATTATTACTTATCAGTAATGTCTGAATCAGGAAAATACATTACAGAAAAGTGTCAAGAAGGTGGAATATTTCTTCGTTGCATTCTTACGCATTTGGTAGTCTTATTAATCGATGTACAGACGTGGACAAATTATTACACTAAATTAATTATATGTGCAACGAAGCTGTATTTATCGGTAGAAATAATGAACAAAAATGTATTTTGCACAGATCTAATGAACAGAAAATTGAGTCTTAAGGTTACTAATATTTTGTGAACATTCCCTTATTCTTTATTAAACGTTGATTTTGTCAGGGATGCTGGAAACCAAAGTTTGACACTTTCTTTGAATATCAGCATCATTTAGCCAGATATCAGACAGTGCTTAAATGAGTCCATGTTTTGTTGTAAGCCTCTTTTTGTTCACTTTCTTCTTCAGTATAGATCACAGATTTTCAATTTCTTTCATGTCCGGTCTTCTTGCAGACCATGGGAGAATATCTTCTGCAGTATATAATTAAAACACTAGTAGTACCAACATAGCCAGAAAAAAATATACTTAACCATTGGGAATATACCCATACCAGAAGATGTAATTCATGTTTTATTTAACGACGCTCGCAAAGATATAAGCGTCGCCGGACAATTTTGTATTTACATGCCAGTAAATCTACTGACATGAGCCTGTCGCATTTAAGCACACTTAAATTCCATCGACCTGGCCCGGGATCGAACCCGCAACCTTGGGCAAAGAAGGCCAGCGCTATACCAACTTGCCAACCAGGTCGACCAGAAGATGTAAACAATTATATTTACAACAATAGAACCTCTGAATTATACTGATAGTTGATATGACGAATTATATTACGTTCCAATAAAAAGTTTTAGTCTAATAATTTGTCCACGTATGCAATATAATACCTATACAGGGTGATTCAAAAGGTAAGGTCAACGGATGAGGAGATAATTCAAGGCGACATTTAGAGCAGGAAAGTTCTTTGTCAGTTTTATTTATTTGAAACCGTTTCAAAGTTACAACAGGTCAAACAGTTAATTTACATCTCATGAAACTTACAATAAATACTAATTTACCGTCAGTTTCTTTTATCTAGGTTTGTTTACAAAGCATTATTTCCATCATTGTTGGAACAACAATGGAACACACTCCGTGAAAAGTTGTGATTGGCCAGCACGGTCCCCTGACTTAAAACCTCTGTCCTTCTTTGTATGGAGTTTTATGGAAGTAAAGGTGTAAGTTACGGAGATTATAGACAGAGATTATCTGCTCCAGTGAATTAATGCAGCTGCAACAGATATCAGACTACAAAACGGGCTGTTAGATCTTGTATACAGCACAGTAAAGAACGCGCCCAGGTTTGTTTGCGTGCAAACGGAGGACATTTTGAATAATGTAAATTAGTAATTATTTAATTATTATATCAGTTGTGAGTAAATGTTGTACCTCTGAAACGGTTGGAAATAAATGAAATGACAAAGGACTTTCCTGCTCTAAATGTCGTCCTGAACCATCTTCTCACTGGTTGGCCTTACTTTTTGAATCACCCTGTATATACCGTTCGTACTTAAGGATTTAAATTTCATATATATATATATATATATACATATATATTTACGTACATACATATAATGTGAACTGGTAATGGAAATTACGGGAAAACGGCTGTACGGATTTTAATAAATAACCCCTCATTTTGAAGCTTGGAACTCAACGTTTTTTCAGGAAAATAGTAGTTTTCAGTGAAATATCAATTTTTCAACATAATTTTCCTATTTTCCAAAATCCATCTGTCGTCAGTTTTGAGAACTAGCTAATTGCATTTCAGAATAAAACAAAACACACACTACAGTAAACAATATTACACGAAGGCCATGATCTGCAAGAATGCTGACATATTTAGAGCTCAAATTAAATTTGTTATTAAAAATTTAACTTACTAAAAATAATTCACAGGTTCGATTCTGCGGTGTGTAATTTTCTGGGTACAGCTGTGTATTGGATATTAAAAACTACAAAACTTGAGGTGGTTTGATGACATTATTACCATTAGAAATGAAATATTATTGTAGTTAATGCCATGATGTGACTATTTTTCATTAATTATACATATTAATGCTATTGATGATATGAAAGTGAAACGTTTTGGGGTTATATAAGTAGATGTAGAGCATAACTTAAATTAGATTTTGATTTCTATATTTTACTGAGTGGCGGCTATATAGTATATGTTACTGAAAGCTATAAAACTTACGTAAGATAATAATATTATTAAAAATCAACTATTTTTATAGTTATTAATCAAGTGGGGTTCGGTCTTTTTCATATATTTAATGGCGGTGTGGTGTAGATATTTATATGCGTGGTTCTCTTCAGTATTGGCTCGAGAGAGAGTATCTTTCATTATAATGGAAGCAAATAACTTTCAGAATGTCTGGTATTCTTCATTGAAAATAAATCTGAAAAATGTTTATTTGAACGTCTAATGAACTTAGTTTGCAGCATTTGCTGCACAAGCCACTAGTATACTTTATTATGATGTGTAATGTCCATATAAAAAATATTAATTTCTCTCACATGTTTGTTATCAAACGGTTTTATGTGTAGGTATAATCCTGAAACCTTTCTAAATTTCCTGATATAGAGAGGTGATTTAACAGAATTGTTTAGATTTATATATAAATTGTAACTGTATGATGCGAAAGATCCTTTTCATCTACTGTGTTCAGATTTTCTAATCCATTATCTATTTAAATAACGATTTTATTCCGATTCCTTTGGAGTGAATCTTTTAAGCGGGTCACAGGATTTGTGACAAAAGTTCCAACTCACGAGTGGAAACAGATGAGGATATAAAATTCCCTGTTATTGCTTCCTGGATGGTATAGCAGTAAGTACTCGTAAAGTCTGAAACAGGGACAGATAAACCGTAGTCAAGTCTGCTCTCAACAGCGAAAAATAATTACGTCTCTTACACTCAATACTGAATGTTTTTTTTCTGCTTCCTTAGGTATCATACTCAAAACTCAGTGTTATATATCCCTATTAAAATTACATACCTGTTGGTTTTTAAAGATAAATGAGACTTACAAAATTTTTACCAACTCTTCTGGTAGTCATACTCCTATTGCTTTGCAAAGAAGTAAAATCTATAGGCCTGATATACACGTAGTTGTCTATTTATTAGAGACCTTTTTCTTAACAGTTCATACATTTAAAACTCCGTGTCTGAGTTTTCATATCAATTTTTAATTACCTAATTGTAGGACTTCACCTGCTTTCCAGAAAAAGAAATAAAATTTGTAAGATGGCGTTATTTACGAGTGATTCCATCTCTAATCGACCGAAATTTAGAGAAAATTGACCTTGCAATTTTTAAATACAATGAAACTTTTTCTGTCCGTTGACAACTGTGATACAATGCTTTGTGCAAAGTTTTAGGCATCAGAACTTCATAGTGTTTAAATTAAAAATATTTAAATTTATCGTATTTTCATAAAATTAGCAAATTTAAACGGTTGTGGCTCCAATTATCAAAATCATGGTTTATTTTGATGCTGAGAAATTAAAGTTTATATTGACATGTAAACCGTTTTTCTTACTTTTTATGGAAATGAAGAAATTTAGATTTTTCTTCATTAAGACATATTTGCCCACGAAAAAAAAAAATTTAATATATAGTTAGATTCGCATTGAAAGTACAAATAAACACATATTTTTTTACTGTTGGCACGTTTATAAGAAAGTAGCCTACTGAAAATATCAAATAAAGAAAATAAATGGTACACGCGTGAACTAACCAGCTGACTGTGAGGCGGGAGCTAGCCGAGGCAAGCAACGCCAGGAGACTTAAACACGAGAAGTGTCGTCTAGCAGCACATAGCTGGGCTAGCTTTATCACAAGTTTTCATAAACACAGGAGTAAAATGACGCCCAGCCCTTGCTTATCTTCAGCTCTCGGTCAGTGCGTGCGGTATTGCGCCGTTCAAGTCTAGGCGTGTGAAAATAATCTATTTAATACCCTCGAAACTTATTGCCTATCTACTAAGCAAACAATGCCGAATGCCTCTTAATAATGCAAGGTATTTCCTCAATATTTTTTAAATTTTTACAAATGGGCAAAAAGCCTAAAAGTAAGTAAAATCAGATTATCTGTCTCTCTGTATACAATAAAAATAAGTATTACTTCTTAACATAACCTACCAAATGTCAGCTTCAAAATGAGCTCCCGTTCAATGTTCTGCAGTAAATGGTTCCAGAGTTCTGAGTACTGAAAGAGGCTTGTTTTTATAAAATACGCCAAATTTGTCGTCAATAGTACGAAAACCGTTTGACTTTCGATAGTATATTTTTGAAAATGCACTGTCCTCAGCACCTTGTATAAATAGGGAAAAAATTAGAGTATTAAAAAAATGCGAGGTTTTCACTGATCGATTTCATATGGAATAGCTCATACGTATGAGTGCACAGTCTTAAAAATTCATAAATATGTACGATAACATGGTTATCCATGTGTGTACGTTTCTGTTGTCAGTTTATAATTACACAATTTTAACTATTGGATTGCAAAGAAAGAAAGAAAGACAGGCAGACGGTTATCCATTTATGTGATTTCTCACTCTTAACAGTACATAAATTCATAAGACTGCATCTATTTTTGTAATATTTTTAGTAAACATTATTATATCCAGACAACATTCAAAACATAGCGAATCGCGCTTAACGTTTTGTTCTACATGACTATTCCTACTTCATCCTGACCGTTAGGAACATTTGCATATTGCGCACTATGAAATGTACTATATTGCCTGGCTATAATACTTCATATTTAGATCTGTTTAAAAACAATAAATAAAGCACTCATTGTTGGTTGCTTGACGGTTGTCGGCCCTCTTTGAGTGAAAAAGTTGGATCAGTGTCTGGTAGAATTCCGGGTAACTCAGTTGGTAGAGCGTTGGTACGTTTACCAAGGGTCCCGGGTTCGATGCCCGACCCTGGAACAATTTTTCCCTCGAAATTATTCTAATTATTCAGGTGTGGTAATACCTTTATTGAGAGACTGGGAAAAGATATTTTGAACGCTTGTTGTAATGAATATGTGCTGATAAAAATGGTTTGATTTATAATATCCGGAGAAACTGCAGTTAGTGTCCCGCAAGAAATTTTTCAAGTCCAATGATGGGACATTGCGCATGCGTAAGACACAGACAAGTAAAGGAGCTACCACACCATAGATAAAGCTGGTGCTCCAATAGTAACATGTACTTAAACCGTTTTAGCAAGTACGTTTCACAATAACTGAGACTCAACATAACAAATGGCGGCAGTTATATTGCATCGTTTAGGGCCGTTTTCTCCAAAGATAGTTAAACTTGGGATAAATTAAACCCGTTCAACTTTACTATTCAGTTTAAACATGCTTCCATTTTCTCCATAAATATCTGACAGCCCACCCGTTTAAATTAATGTTGGCTTCTCATATGTTGGCTGTACTGAATAACTTGCCAATCAGAGCCAAGATTACTGATGGCGCGTCAGATTTTCAATATGTCAGCCATAGATCACGATGTCAGTTGTTTACAGAGAATTAATGCTATAATCAAATCAACGCGAATGAAGAAGGAATGCATCTCCTAGTTTCACAAATAAATAAATCATTTATACCCATGTGAAGTGTTGTGTATCATTTAATCAGCTGTTTTGTTGAATTTATTGGAAAGCGTTCTCGGAGTGGAGGCAGATGAGTTAAGGTTGGTAGCGCAAAAAGCGCTAGAAATATGTTGGCACTCCTTCAAATGTTACAGCATAGCGGGACAAATACTGCAGTAGAGCCTAATATCCTTTAAGTTAATATGAATTAATTAAAATTTTATAAAGACGTAATGAAAAATTCAGGTCATTACTCTGCAGTATTAATTATACCAGTTAGCATACACATCAAACTACCAAACGAAACATTTGGGTTCCTGCATGAAATTATTCTTATTGATCAGCTCTACCTCCTCTAAAAGATTGTAACTAAGTCATAATAACACTCTTTATACAATCCTAGCATTAAGACGCGCTTGTTATGACGCTATAAATCGTGCACAATAATTGGTCTAATTCTGGCACTGGTGCCAGAAAAGGTTACCTAGCAACTAGTATTCCATGACTTCATCACAGCTTTCACGACACAATTTTATACAACGTACCTGTAAGACAGTCATGTCAACTGAGCGCTTTACAGCGGAAAGGAAAGAGACAGACGAAACAGGTAGTATATGCCGCTTGGTCGAGCTATATTCAGGGGTGGCCAGCACTGATTCAGTAGATAAAGGGAAGAGAACTTATTAAAACTGTACCCATGTTAATTGTTAGATTTGTCTGAGAAGTATAAGTGCATTATAAGAATGTAAGTTTTAATTTTAATGCTCATTTTTCACAAGTTTGATTTTTTATTCAAAAGAAATATTTTCTCAACTTTTTCTTATAGATAAGTGAAATTTTCAGATATAGGCCTATTTATTTAGTGCCTTACAGGATGTTTTCGTAAATCTAATATACCGTATATACGTATTACTGAAGATAGTGTATTGAAAATTTTGAAAATATTCGCATGGAAATTGTTTGTAAGGAAATGAATTAACAAAGCAACTGCTGTTACATCATAAGCAAAAGATACGCGCCCATGTGTTGTAAAAATGTCAGCTCTATAGCTTCAGCAGATTTCGAGAAAATAATTTAATATTCTGATGATAGGAAGTTGTTGAGCAATATCACCTTAAAAGCATAATGAGATAGGAGGTTTGTTATAGAATATTAGTTACAGTTAAAACATATACAGTACCTAGGTAACTTTGCTTTGTACTGTAATATTGTTTTGATCAGTTTATTGATTACTTTTATAAGGCTAAAGATACCACCAATATCAATTCCAACTTATCATGTCATACTCAATCTCTTTTCTTGGGATATCACTTTCTTTATGAATGATCTGTTTCATCCATTTAGTACAGTATAGTTGCACTACTATGGAATTTAAGTGAATCTTCCTTCTTAACTCTTTATTATGTTATTAACATTTAAAACCCAACTGCAATATTAAGAAATTGGTATTAGTACTTCTGTTTTACAGAAAATATAAATAATATCAAACAGAAAGAAGCCATATAAAAATAACGACATACAATTTCACGTTCCGTTTGAAGTTTGTGTACCACTGGTTTCTTAATTCAACAGGCTTCTTGTTCATATACACAACCCTTCCTCTTTCCATACTTAGCGCTTGATGCCCTCGCACGACGTCAAGGTCAGAAAAATGCGCTTGCTTTGACATCACTGCTGTAAGACAAAGCTTAAAAACAACAAAAAAATAACGTTGTCTTAGAAACAGTTACTTAGCAACCATGGAATATATTAAATCATATCCAGTGCTCGCTATTGCACGAATCGGAGTCACATGGTTATCATGGCCATCTTGACAATCGTCTAATATAAATACATGTTCAAAGTTCTAAAAAGCAAAGGAATTGCTATATTAAACTCATGTTAAATGTGCATTTATATATAAACTTCTTCAATGTTGGCCATGTTATGACTAAGAATGTGACGTTGCGCGTAGCCTGTTTGTCGTTAGCCATGCAGTACTCATGTCTCTATTACGTCATAACATTATATATTGTAAATTTATAATAGTTTTTCTTACACATTTTAATGCTAGAATAGCACAAAACATTGTATGTAACACTTGTATAATCTTCATTATAAAGGCTCATGAAAATTAGCTCGTGATCGTTTACTTAAATTTATTTATAAAAAGTAAATACGATGTTCAACTGAAAGCCATGAAATCTACAGATAATTCACTTCCAAGAAACTTTAAACTTCTTATTATCAAATACTGACAGAAACTGTAAAGAACTTATACCGCACAATTTATTTTTGACTCTTGTCTTTTCCGTGTAAAAATCCCCTATAGGCCTATTATAAAAAAAATCTCAAAATAAATTTAAACCTCATTGTTTCCTTCGCTCTTCTTTGTCATTTTTCCTTCTCTTTCCTCTTCGTTGTACAAAATCTCTTTGAGGACAATTATCTCATTTCAACACATTTTTCTTTCTACGTACCAATTTCTTCTTGTCCTTCATTTAGGAACTTTTAATCAGAATTACACAATAGGGTCTTAATTATTTCATAATCCCTCGCATTTTTCTCTTTTATTATAATAAATACGTTACAGCCACGTAATTATTTCCAGTGAACTCCATGCATTTAATCAGCGCAACAATAGCTGTCTTAAATCACTGATTTGCTGTAAGAAGAAATCCAATAACACCTCTACCAACAGTCGTTTACGAGTATTCTAAACAATTCTTTCTATTCAGTACTATTTTATGTTGTTAAAAATGTTTCCTATTGATATAAAGTCTTTAGTGGGATCCCAAAAAGTACGCGGGTTGAATTTCAAGTTAAACTAAAGGCTGATGTAATTTTAAAATTATAAAGAATTTTTGTTTTATAAGTTGCTTACAGTGATTAATTTGCGTTATTGAGAAAATTATCATATCTACGTTAATTCGGTTTCTTCCAGTGGCGGCTCCTGCACATTTCTTAAGAGGAGGAAAGAAGTTAACAGCACGAAATGACACCTTCTTGAATGAAACATGCTACAAATTAGCCTACATGCATACATGTAAGACCAGGCAGTGTTGGGGTTGGCCTTCCCTTCAGTATAGCAATAATCTGTTCTTGTAAACTGAGTTTCCTAAATTGTCCAAAATATATTATGTTTTCACTTCCATTCATTGTTGAATAATTGCGCAAATTAGCAATTACCAAGAAATTCACAACCTCGTAGCATTTTTCGAGCACACTACAGCATCACACGTGTTGGAAGAGACTAGCTACTAACTCGTAACTGGAACCGTTTTACGGAAATGGAAATGGGAATGGCAAATAATCTGAGGAAAGCGAGAACACTGCACCCACCCACGTGGTCTGTGTTGCCACACGTACATTTTACAAGTTCAGCATCACATGCTTTTGAAGAATGTCAGTTCTTGTAAAGTCATACTATCATTATTGTTCAAAGCTGCCGGTGACCGATTAATTTTTTATGTTAAAAATGATGTAGTTTGGAGTACCTACTTTCAGTTTCAAATATATTTGTACAAAACTGACAACTTGTCTGTTGCCCTGTCTAGTAAACAATGAATAGAAGTGAATTTCAGGGGCCAACTACGTAGAACTACTTCCTCTTTGTTTTACATAAACCCGACTTTAACTTTCAAATATCCACGAAAGTTTCAAACCACGAATAGTAGCCTATATAAAGTGCAATGAATAATATTTTTTATTTATAATTAAAAAAAATTTACATGGTGTCTTTCATAGCGTTGCGTTAAAACTGTTTTTGTTGTGTCTCCTCCTAGATGTGTTATAGTCCGGTTGAATGCAACATAGTTAGATGGCAGCTGTAGTGAGCTTGCTGCACGACCAGTCGGTTTCTATTTCCTGCCCATGACTGATTCAGAGGAGGATCTCCTCCCTCTCCGTTCATTTACTTGCTTTAAAACTCTGCTTCTTTCTCTGGCCGCTAGTGCGCTGTTGTCTATGTGTGTTAACTGCAGTAGAGGAGGAATGGAGTGCCTTTCCTCCACACAGACAATCTCGCATCTTTCTCACAGTTTTCTACAGCACATGAGCGCGCGTCGTTTAAAACTCGATCAACCGAGTTTTTCTTATAGCTGTGAACTAAAAAATTATCGAATTTCAAGGCACATATTTTATTTGGTATTTACTTTAAAAAGAAGAAAATGTGAGGAGGACGTTCCTCCCTTCCCTCCCCCGAAGAACCGCCACTGGTTTCTTGTCCTGTTATTCATAAGTTTATAGATTTTTATACAAAAAAAAAGCAAGTCTATCCTCATTGCACCAAGAAGTTATTGTATGGCGAATATTTCGAGATGTTAATTGATCTACCTGTTTTCTGCATCTATAATAATAGCGAACATGGTTTCTGATAGCCATCTGTCTGCTTACTTAGGCCTATCAATCAGATTTTGTTCATAGTTAGAATCTTCGAGTCATATATCCTGATTACACAACTTTTAACACTGTATTACTTCGGAATATGTATGATAAAACTTTCTTGTGTTAAATTCTATCGTACCTTGTTTACATGTTTCGACCTTTTATGGGTCAGCCTCAAAACTGTTGCTGGTCTTGTTGCCTCTTGTTTTGTTTCCTATGAGGGTGTGTTCGTGTGGTATAGTGTAGAATCAAAGAGTGTGTGTGTTCTGAAATTGAGTTGTGTGTTGAGAATTTCGTTGGGGTGTGTTTTCGTGTGTCTGTATATTTCATATTGTTCTAGTGTGTTTAGTTTCTGGCTTTTTGGTAGGATGTGTAGTATTTCCATATCTGTGTTGATGTCTCTGTAGGTGTGGTTAGCATTTGTGATGTGTTCTGCATATGTGGAGGTGTTTTGTAATTTTGTTATGGCTGTGATGTGTTCTTTATAACGTGTTTGAAATGATCTGCCTGTCTGTCCTATGTAGAAGTTGTTGCAGGTGTTACATTTGAGTTTTTTTTATACGCCTGTGTGGTTGTATTTGTTTGTGTTGTTTGTGTGTTGAGATGTTTTTGCAGAGTGTTATTTGTTCTGTATGCGATGTTGTAATTTAATTTCTTGAATGAGGTTGCAATTTTGTGTGTGTTTTTGTTTTCGTATGTTAGTGTGATGTATTTTTTGTGTTCTTGTGTTTGTGGTGTATTCTTATGTTTTTTGTGATTATGTTTTGTCTGTTAGGGTTGTATCCGTTGTCTTGTGCTATGTATTTCATTGTGTTTAGCCCTTCGTTGTAATCCTGTTGGTTCATTGGTATCAGTTTGTCCGGGAATTATGCACATGAAATATCGTAATTAATTTAATCAGAAAGTACAATGACAATCTAGTGAAATTAAAATCTAAGGATTTTCTTCGTAAGTTTCCATTTCATAGGATGTACTGACAAATTTTGCAAATCTTCACCTTACACCTTTATCACATGCATGAGAGAACTGTGGCCTGCATAAAATTAGCAAACGAGAACTAGAAAGGAGTGAAATGAATTTGTACATAGATTTCAGATGGGTATATATTGCTTACCTATAAAAGAAGCTGAATTTTAAGGAATGAATTAACCATTTTTAATAATTGAAAATATAAAAAATCAATACCGAATTTATACAAGAACATTCAAAGAATGGAAAATCACTAATTGGAAACCTTCCCGAATTAAGGATGGAAGCAACAAAACTGTAATTCGTGTTTCAGGAAAAAGGAAAATGATTTCATGGACATATTTCATTAGGTCTATTACTATTACAACCCTTTGACTAAACAAGGATAGCCTACATGTTTATACAGTCATTAAATGCAATAATTTGTCATAAATAATTGCTTTAAAATTATGTTTTCCAGCTACATCACATATTTCAAGAATCTGATGTTACATCCTTTTTCCGGAGAGGTCTTCAATTACGAACGGGATTCTCAATTCTGTGCAGTAGGCTACTCAACAACAAAATGACGAAAGTATTTCCGACCACAATAATTACTATACTAGACGTAACCAACAAATTCGTATAAAATTCATTACATAGCCAATGGTATATAAACGAATAGAATATGTTCAATTGTAAGAAGACATTTGGAAATACTTAAATGTACAATTTTCTCTTTTAAATTCAATTGGTTAAAGTGAACTGATGATACTAATGTTTAAACAAAATATATTCTTGTTGTAGTCTTAGAAGTTTACGGAAACTATGTATTAGGGTTAAAATTAATTATGTATTAGGGCATTGCGATGAATTCCACCACTACACAGGGAATAAAAACCACCGTATCGTGTGAATGACCCGTGGTATTGAGGGAAGGGATGAATGACATAATCCGGCTTGTGATATATGCCACAACTGGGACTCAGTTTTGAATAGTTGGTCAAGTAAGATGTACTGCCTGGTAATAGAGGTATATATCAGGCAAGACCTCACTTAGAGGTAATACAGGGTGATCCGTTTGGGAATGGATAAAATAAAAATATTATTAAACATTTCCTATATGAACTTTATTTGTTGAAACTTCGTGTATACGGCATTGAAAGGTGGGAGATTTCTCAGAGCTCTACATGACCCCCATTGCGCACTCTGCACAACTCGCAAAGGTGATACAATTCACCCCAGAGGGGTGATTTCTTGGAAGTTTTGAGTAATTTTCACCCATAGATTGTCAATGTTCGTAAGTTTCTGTGAATAAATAGTGTCTTTAATAAAATCCCACATCAAGAAGTCAGGAGGAGTTAAATCTGGGGAGTTTGGGGGCCAAGCAATCACGACCACAACACATAGCCTAGATTGAAAACGACGAACCTCCCATGCCCACTGAGGGGATGCATCATCTTGCTGGAATCCAATGTTTATATTGTTGTCTTCCTCGAATTGTGGCAACAGAAACAACTGCGATATAATTATGCAAGCAAGAGCCATAGAATTTGTCTTTTCTGCAAAGAAGAATGATCCATACACTTTATTGCGGCTCACTTCACACAATTCATTAACTTCTGGACTTGATCTTTCAAGCTCATAGGAGACATGTGGATTTTCCCTTGCGCAAATAATGCAGTTGTGCGTGTTTACCCTCCCGCTGACATGAAAAGCCGCTTCATCTGTAAATAGCCATTTGTGCCCGTTGTTGATTTGTAGTAGCCACTTAAATCATCTACGATTTTTATTTCATATTATGTATTGTTGATTTTCATTCTTGCCATATATGGAAACTCCCATCTTTTAAGCATAATATTACCAGCAAGAAATTTCTTATACTATCATAATGACTTTATAATAATAAATTAATATTATCCATACCCAAACGGATCAGCTTGTAATATGATATGCTAATTACGAAAATGCGATCAGATATTATCTATTCTGTTGGGTTCTGGGCATTCTTATTTTATCAAGGAGAATTAATATGTATTGCGCCTCTTAGGTTACCATACATTATACTTACTTATCCTTCTATCTTATCTAATTTATGATACGTTAATGTTAGGAAAGCGGGTAACACAGTCTGCTAACGGAAAGTAAACATTTAGAAATGTATTTATAAAAAATCATGATATTTCATGTCTGCAACTTTCAAGTTCAAATTTTTTTGGTATGCGCAATCAATGTCTATAGCACAGGTGTGTTGGAATCTACTCTCCAAACCCTACAACTTTTCATACTTACTTACTTACTGGCTTTTAAGGAACCCGGAGGTTCATTGCCGCCCTCACATAAGCCCGCCATTGATCCCTATCCTGAGCAAGATTAATCCATTCTCTATCATCATATTCCACCTCCCTCAAATCCATTTTAATATTATCTTCCTATCTACGTCTCGGCCTCCCTAAAGGTCTTTTTCCCTCCGCCCTCCCACTAACACGCTATATGCATTTCTGGATTCGCCCATACGTGCTACATGCCCTGCCCATCTCAAACTCTCAAAACCTTATTCCTTTGTTGTGGTCGTGCCAGAGAATCAGTCCCATTCCGAGACTTATTTGAAGGATTCGTAACAGACTGTTTTTTACGGTGATGGGTTGTTAGCCCTTCGCCCAACCCCCAAGCTGGAGGACCACCCCTCATCGGTTGTCCGCGACTGCTTATTCAATATATTCACAGCTACCCTCCATATCTGGAGGCCGTCTCCTCGATCCGCAACCTGAGGACGCGCCATGCCGTGATGATAGGGACCCACAATACAACTTTTCATGGGTTTAATAATTAAAATATCGCGTTTCCTACTTTTGGTTCTAAGAAATCAATTCTGCAGATATTGTAAGTAACTAACTGAGCATATATCTTAGTGAAATTGTATTGAACACACTGTATTCTCTGCACAAAATTTGTGTAACTTTTTTAACACCCTGTGTGCTGAAGGTCCTGACATTATACTTACTATGAAGAGCCAGGACATAAACGTGAAGTATTTCCGGAGATGAGCCCCGTGGAAATGTCGAGTAGAGTGAAACTGGCGTGAGTGGGCGAGCGACAAACAGTCGCTAGTCGTGGTAGTTGTCAGTGTCTGCGGGCGGTGTCGTTTTGTGAGTCGTCCTCCCGGCTTAGCTCGGACTGTGTGTATGTTTAATCCCTCGGACAGGCATCAAACAAAGCTTGCAACACGTCCGCGCTCCGTGCTTGTCCAATGTTCGATCCCAGATTACTCCCCATGCATTCTGTAGCCATTTCACTGGAAAACTAAATTCGAAAATACGAGAGACTGTTCTTCTGCTGCTGTCTCGTTTTATATCTCTATGTCTTTATTTCTTCTTAAAGTTTTTGTGCACATGTTTGGGCGTTAGTTTGGAATTTCGTTAGTTTGGAATTTTTCAGTGCGTTTAGGTGGACATATACAGATGCTAGCTCAACACGTCATCGGTCCTTCGTACAATAACAAGATACTGAATGTCAAATATTGAGCATTTATGCATATAATAGGATGCGAAACTTACTGACTTTCCAGTTTCAAACACTAGAGGAGCTAATGTAGATATTTATCTTGCTGCCATCTATTTTTCTAAGGATAACCATTGATACTCCTGTATAGGGTAGAGTAGCATAAATCGCACCGCTTCCTACATCGCACCACTGCTAGTTTAAAAACAAGTTACTGTAGTAGTGTGGCATCTAGTGGTATTGTTACAATCTACCATATGAACTTCCACCATGTCACTTGATTTCTGCCACTTCTTTGTGTCAGCAGCGTGGTCATAGTGTATCTAATATAATCGCTCAGGTGGATGTATATTTAGCTAACATTTCGTAACTAAATAACGGATTTCTATGCAAAGGAATCCATAATCTTAAGATGTTATTGGTTAAAAGAAATATTAAAGAACATTTAACTTAGTACGACTTTCGAACACGTGGTGATTATAGGCTAGAATGAAGGAAATAATAACTTATGACGTAGTTTCTCAATTCGCACCACTTTGTAGGTGCCTAATTCGCACCGGTGCGATATGAGCAACTGTAGCATTTCGAGCCGTAGAAAAGAAGGCCCAAAAATTTTAACTGAACGAGGAATTCATCAGGTGGGTGCAATATCAAGTGGTGAAAAGGACGTTAATACAACAAGTGTGTGTTGTACAAGCGCACCAGATATTTTGTGCCACCTATGAAAATTTTTAAACGTCAAACAGTGCATCCTACATTTCAGCTGATGTTCTTCCAGGATCGTTATTTGTTTGCTCTGATTCAGGTTACATCAACGGTGAACTATTTGTCGAATAGCTCAAACATTTCATTTGCCACAAAAACCTGCCATAGAAAAAAGTGCTGCTTCTGTATGTCCACCTATACGAACCATTCCAAAATTTAGAAGCTAGATTATCTCGGGAAAATGATGTGTTCCTCTTTCAGCTTCCTCGTCATAATACTCAGAGGCCCAGCCTTTAGATGTTTCTACGAGAATCTTGAAACCATTTCAGACAGCTAAATCATGAAGCAGTTCTTAGGTGGCTTCGAGATAATCGTGGAGAAAAGGTGACGCAGTTTACAGTTTGAACTGCCTGGTGAAGCACATTGCAAATGTGTAACAATAAAAAACGCATTCAGGAAGTTTAAATGTTAGGTAATTTATGCTCTATTTTTTCAATTTCATTTGAAGATGCGTTACTCTCTTTCATTAATTTCAATAAACTTGTAATTTACATTTATTACATTATTCATATTAAATACTGTTCAATATGTTATATATTAAAAGCTTTCCTTCATCCTGTTCCCTGCAGTTAAAGAGGTGCGATTTAAGAAACCGCAGGTGCTATTTAGGAAACTAGTTGCCTAAATGGCACCATTGACAAGTGTTTCGAAAATATCATTCTACTTCAAAAATATTAAATCAAATTCAAGGATTATTTTTTACATCAAAGGTAAATGTTCTGGGAATGTATTTCTGTAAAGGAATGCAGAAAATAAAAACTGTATTGTTCAATAAAAATTATAAATGCTAAAGTGGTGCGATATACGGAACCTTACCATATATATATATATATATATATATATATATATATATATATATATATATATATATATATATATCCAAGCTCACTCACTATTTCTGAACACACGCTCTCACCATGAAACAATACTAACAATACCATCACATCGCACCTCCTCATACTCATCCTCTTTCACAATAGCCCTGCCAAGACTCTGGAATTCGTTACCTGCTAGCATCAGGGACTGTCGAAATAAAATTGAATTCAAACGAAAACTTACTAGGCACTTGGTCAGTAACTGAGACTCATTCAGACATGGTTTCTTGTAAATAGTTTTTTAATCTATCACAAAATATCTCAATATATGGTAATTTCATCACCATAGAATTTTGTTATTCTAGGTTTAATTTGTAATTCAGTAAATACAAAAATATTCTTTGTTCTTAACTTCTATGATAAATTATCTAGCTTTCATTAATCAGATAATCTTGTCGTGCTTTAATTTTTGTTGTAATTGTAATTGTAAATTTGATACTAATTGTAATTTTATTCTTCATATTATAGTTGTAATCCCCTGGTAGACGGGCAAAGAAGGCCTCATGGCCTTATCTCTACCAGATTAAATAAATAAATACTAAATACTATTTCCTTATCCATTCACTGCTCTGAGGATGACCACAAAACAGCGGTCGAAACGTCAGTTACTAGTACCAAGACAACGCGGTATAAGCCCGGAAATTTATTCACAGACCATAACTAATTACTCCTGGTTGTGAAACTTGGACTCCCACTTTGAGAGAGGAACAGAGGTTAAGGGTGTTTAAGAATAGGGTGCTTAGGAAAATATTTAGAGCTAAGAGGGATGAAGTTATATGAGATTGAAAAAAATTACACAAAGCACAATTGCACGCATTGTATTCTTTACCTGACATAATTAGGAACATTAAATCCAGACTTTTAAGATGGGCAGGACATGTAGCACGTATGGTCGAATCCAGAAATGCATGTAGAGTGTTACTTGGGTGACCGGAGGGAAAAAGATTTTTGGAGAGGCCGAGATGTAGATGAGAGGATAATATTAAAATGACTTTGAGGGAAGTGAGATATAATGATAGGGACTGGATTATTCTTGCTCAGGACAGGGACCAATGGCGGGGATATGTGAGGGCGGCAATGAAGCTCCGGTTCTTTGAAAACCATAAGTAAGTAAGTAAGTAAGTAATCCTACATAATATTACATTAATACATATATTTGTACATTTCTATGACCAAGTATAGTTCTTTGGTCGGCGAGAAAAAGCACATAAGTAAAAAAAAAAAATAATTTCTCAGGAGAGACTTCCTTTTTAATTTATTCGTAACTGAATATAAGTATAATAATGAAATTCATGTATGTTGGTTAAAGTAAAACTCTTTTCAATTTAAAATGTAAGAAATTTTATTATTTCAAAAATTAGAATAAAATAGTAAACTTATGTAATTAGGTACAACAGAAAAATCGACTTTTTTTACTTATGCCTTTTCCCGCCGACCAAAGATTATATGTCCGCCTTATTCTAAGCGCTGATGTCACGACAGAACTTTCCTAAAGAGGATGAAATCAAAAGATTTTTGATGATATATTTTCCTGGCCTAGTATTAACACTTGAGGAGCTGTAGTGTGGGGCTTCAAAAAGATAGGAGTGTTTTTACTTTAAAATATTCTAGAATTTTGCTTTTCATTTTGTAATATAAAAGTGATAATACATTATATACTAAATTTATCCTTACAGGTTTTGTTTTCATTAACTTACAAAATAAATACAATCTATTAAAAAATTTTACTATAAACATTTCGGGTATTTCAGAAACGTCACATGTCCATGAAATTTGGGGAATCGTGCGCTCTCAAATGTAATAAAACGTTTGATTTACAATGTCATAAATATTGCAATTTATATTAAAAATTCAACACAAAAGGATAAGAATGTCCTTCCAGTATTATTAAGCTGCATTCAGATTTTTACTCTTCTTTCAAAACGTACAGTTAAGGACATGTGTAGTTTCTCAAATAATCAAGTCAATTCCTGTCAAATATATATACAGGGTGTTTCGAGGTGGTGTTACAAACTTTCAGGGACGATGGTTAAGGGCACATGTATCAATTTGAGATAAGAAACCATGGTCCGAAAATGACTGAGTCGAAAGTTATAAGCAAAAATAGTTGTGTGGAAATGGAATTGTAATTTGGCACCACGTGCCCTCCTTCCCTTAACTTTTGAACAGTCGTGGAAAAATGGTATGGACTGGATATCTCCTACGTGGGTACTTGTCCCGATACAATCTGTGAGCTTGTCTATTGTTCCTATTGGCTCATCCGTATTCGAAAATCAGGTCTGCTTATTCCGCTCTCGTGTACTCCTCCATTTCACTAGAACTGATCGTCTGGACACTGCAACTTGTACACATACACTACTGTCTACAGACGTGCATATCAAGACCGACCAAGTCCGTTACACATTACGCTATCTGCATTGCTTTAGTGTAGTTTCCTGTCCCTATCCCTCAGAGAACGCACTGAATGGAATACTGTAAGTAGACAACGTAAACAACGTCAGATGAATACAGTATGTGTAGGATGTACAGATAATTCATTCATTGAATTAAATTAGCTCATAAATTAAGTTACTACTTTACCTTATAGCTTTATCTAAATTTAAATAAATATGTAGTCTACTAGTCGTTAAAACTGAAGAATATTGCTGGAGAACCTTTTAAGTGTAGTGTAAATATTTGTAATTTAAATATGCATTGTATTGATTAGGGCCTAAGGCTGGTTGAGTGGAAGAGAAGGCCTTATGGCCTTAACTCTGCCAGCGAAAATAAAACATTATTATTATTATTATTATTATTATTATTATTATTATTATTATTATTATTATTATTATTACTATTATTATTATTATTATTTTTATTATTATTATTATAAATACACATAAATAAGGTGTACAGAGGAATAGAATTATTTCATTTTCACACAGATATTTTTGCTTGTAACTTTCGACTCGGTCATTTCCGGACCAGGGTTCCTTATCTCAAATTGTTACATGTGCCCTTCGCCATCATTCCTGCAAGTTTGTAACACCACCTCGGAAACATCCTGTATACACTGACAGGGAACTAAAATTTTTTCAGCCAAATTCTTTTTAAACAACATTCATATTTAATTTACGCTAGGAAGAAGTACGTTCTCATTATATATATTAATGTATTTTTGGTCTGTTTTTATTTCTATAAAAGAGGAATTGAATTACGAGAAAAGTTGTGGACGTACGTTGCGAATTAAAGAATTTGACTTTACTCTGGTTTGGCGTTGTACCAATTAGTCCGTAAAAAACCTGTACCACTATATCGAATTTCTTTATTTACTCTTGCTAACGTCTGTCAATTGTCCATTTCAGCTTTAAATCCGTTTAAGCCTCAATGAAAGCACATTAGTTCGTGGAATTACTGCCCGTCCTGTTCGTCAATAGATTGGTAGAAGTGATTTGCCATTTGGCACTCCCATAATCCATTCCAACATCGCTAATGTCGGAGTGCTTCGCACATGTATGCTGTACACCGTGTTTAGGAATCCATATTTTAACACAAAGAGAATTTCTGAAACGTCTGGCAATACACGGTCTTAATTTCAAAATAAATTCAAAATTAATTACAAGTTCATTACTGCTAACATATAACACAACCTGTACTAAC
This sequence comes from Periplaneta americana, assembly GCA_025594305.2. Taxonomy (NCBI): domain Eukaryota; kingdom Metazoa; phylum Arthropoda; class Insecta; order Blattodea; family Blattidae; genus Periplaneta; species Periplaneta americana. The sequence goes on from JAJSOF020000036.1 coordinate 28,724,095, forward strand.
ATTACTACTACTGTTTCTAGTGCTAATTATTGTTACCTTCTTGATTATTCCATCCTTAATAGAAATAATATTTATCATAATAAGAATAAATTTAGTATCTCTCAAAACAGTTTTGATACGGTTGCAATAAGACTTTCTATTAGGCTTAGATTACCTTCTTATATAAAGGAATCTCTCTTTCAAATATTTAATGGTCGCCTCAAGACTGCCTGCCTGCCTGCCTGCAAATGCCTGCCTTTATGGCCTTGAGGAATATTTTAATATTAATTGGTAGTATATTTTGTTTTGACGTTGCTATATATTTTTTAATGTCTCCAACATGAAATATCTGTCTGTCTGTCTATCTATCTATCTATCTATCTATCTATCTATCTATCTATCTATCTATCTATCTGTCTGTCTGTCTGTCTGTCTGTCTGTCTGTCTGTCTGTCTGCCTGCCTGCCTGCCTGCCTGCCTGCCTGCCTGCCTGCCTGCCTGTCTGTCCTTCCGTCCACCGTCCGTCCAAAGTCCGTCCACCCATCCATCCATCCATCTATCCATCCATTATATCTATCTTTATCTGTCTGTCTGTCTATCTATCTATCTATCTATCTATCTATCTATCTATCTATCTATCTGTCTGTCTGTCTATGCCTGCCTGCCTGCCTGCCTGCCTGCCTATGCCTATCTATCTATCTATACCTATCTATCTATCTATCTATCTATCTATCTATCTATCTATCTATCTATCTATCTATCTATCTATCTATCTATCTATCTATCTATCTATCTATCTATCTATCTATCTATCTATCTATCCACCCATCCATCCATCCATCCATCCATCCATCTATCCATCCATCCATCCAATACATGTAACACTATTATACTTACAACCATATCAGAATCACATCACTTTTATTGCTGCAAATATTATCTCTGTTTGCTCGCCTTAGTAAAGATTCAATATTGTTACAGTTGTTAATATTACAACTATTTACTTCAATACTATTAGTAATCATAGAGAGATATGTTCCAGCCTCATTCGTTTCACCTTTTCAAGGTCAGTCCTGACATATTTCTCCTTCAGATTTATAATGTAAGATATGTTTAGTCAATCTTTCATCTTGTATTTTTTGTACATTCTCCGTCCAGTTTGTATTGTTATCGTCTTTGTAGCAAGAGAGTAACTTCTATATTTTATCTGATTCCTCACTTGGTCCAGCCTGGTACAGCCTTGAATGGATCTTAAATATCGGTGGAAACTTTGGCCCTTAAACATTTCCATTCCATTAGCTACGAGTACATTTCCGTTTAGGGACATATATAACAGACTTTCAAGTTGTGTAACAGTTTAGTTGAAATCGTTTGCTCCATTGATTTCACTGCGACTTAATAGTTCTCTTGATCGGACTATGCTCATCTAGAACTTTCAGCCGTTTCCAAGAAATGCATTTTCTGTGTATACTTAATAAGACTGGTACAGCTGGAATGGAATTAATTTGTATCATCTCGTGGGGTGCGGTGACTTGTGACGGGGGATGGATTTGCTTGTTTTTTTACACTCTGGAATTAATCTCATCCGATCTTTGCCAGTCTTATTAGGTACACACAAGATGCTTTTCTTGGAAATAACGAAACCACGTTTCTTGCAGGCTCCTATGATTTTCACGTAACTGTACTTGGCATCGGAAAGAGTTATGTACCCCTCTCAAAAAGGCACGATTTTCTTGGTCATTGCTACTGTGATACACCGTGCACTCTGATTGTGACATCACTCACTACTGGTCTGTCACCTCTCGCCGCAATTCAGCTGTCGGTGTGATTCCTGACGCACATGACGTCATTCAAATTCGTTATCAGAGATCGGAAACAACCCTGTATGTTTGTATTTTGGGTACCTCTAGCCCGGACACCCAGCATGCGAGAATTGTCTGTGGTAACAATAAAATGACAATATGAAATCGAAAGTATTGCAATATAGATTCTCTGCTTGATGTAAATTCGGCGAACTCTTACACTAAATTGGTAAATTGATATACCAGCGAAATAGTCATCAAAAGAAAGTAGTTTTCCATCCTACGACAAAATTAATGTTTTGTAATCATTTCTGTAGTTTCTAGGACATTGACATGCGTTTATAAATGGTTTGCCATTACTATTCATCAAGTTATTAATGACTTCAGGTTCACGTCACGTTGAAACATTTTGCCCACTCATGCGGAACACTGTGTCTTGCCTCTTGCTTAGACATTATGGGTCAGTCACCTCTGATTCAATCGCTTCTTAAGTGAATAGTATGCTCGAATTTATGCGGTGTGCCGTACTGTGGATGACGTGATTATGCACCAGTAACATTAATGAAGGTGTTGAAATTGATGAAATTGTTATAAAAATGAATTTTAAACTATTACATTTGTTCGGATAATATTTCTGCATATTTAAAGAAAAAAATAAAATTATTTAAATTATTTATTATCTTAATACGCAGCTCTCTCTTTCACTGCAAACCCAGCATTCTCCAGTCTTTCCTATTTTCCGCCTTCCTCTTTCTCTCCTCATATGACCCACATATCTTAATGTCGTCTATCATCTGATATCTTCTTCTGCCCCGAACTCATCTCCCGTTCACCATTCCTTCCAGTGCATTCTTCACAAGGCAGTTTTTTCTCAACCAGTGACCCAGCCTATTCTTTTTCCTCTTTCTGATCAGTTTCAGCATACTCACTCTTTCCAACACAGCTTTGTTTCTTATTCTGTCTGCCCACTTCACACCTTCCATCCTTCTCCTTATCCACATTTCAAATGCTTCTAGTCGTTTCTCTTCACTTCGTCGTAATGTCCATGTTTGTGCCCCATACAGTGCTGTACTCCACACAAAACACTTCACTAGTCCTTCCTTAGTTCTTTTCCAGAGGTCCGCAGAAGATGTTCCTTTTTCTAATAAAAGCTTCCTTTGCCAGTGGTATTCTCCTTTTGACTTCTTGGCAGCAGCTCATGTTACTGCTTATAGTACATCCCAAGTATTTGAAGCTGTCCACTTGCTCTACTATGTCATTTAGAATTTGCAAGTTTACCTTCTTTATTTTTCTTCCTATGACTATGGTCTTCGTCTTGTTGGCATTTATCTTCATTCCATACTGCTCACAGCTGTCATGTTTGCATTTTTTCTTGGAAAAGGTAAATGTGGTAGCTTCCCGCTGATTTCAATTCAATTCAATTCAATTTATTAAGCCATTAAACATACAGTGATAGGCTTCGTCACAATACAGAAGGGAGGAAAAAAAACATACATTTGAAAATACACATATAATTGAAAACAGTGAAAACACAAAACATTTTGAAACTCTAAAATTAATGAAAACGCTTCACTCTTAATGTAATATTTGTAACTAAATGTAAATAACTTTATTTATTAAAAAACTATTTCGTATGAATTCATGTTAAGAAACTCATCTACAGAGTAGAAAGGATTAATTAAAAGCCAATTATAAAATCTAGCTTTGAAACTATTGGTTGGTAACTTATAATATTGACTGGGAAGCTCATTATATAATTTCATCCCCATGACAGAAAAATTTGTACTAGTTTTATGTAATCTACAGTATGGAATATTAATTTGTTCACTATTTCTAATTTAATGATCATGTATATTGGCTACTAACGAGTAATTGTCTATATTTCGTCGAGTGTAAAGCACTAGATCATATATATAAATTTATGACAGTTAATATCTGTGATTGTGTTTCTCTCTTTCACATCTTAAAAGATCCCAGGGGCCTCATCGTGGAGGTGAGGAGAGTGAATTTGACTAATTAGGTCCTCCGAACTTCACCGAAATTCACCGCAAGGGTTAAATATCAGTTCTATCATGGTTTTCGAACCCGATCAAAGACCAGGAAATCCCAATTAGCCTTTTCCTGACTGAGGATATCAGGAATTAAATCAGTGGCTTTCCTAAAACACGCTATGAAATATTTTTCATGAAAAATAATTTTTATCTTGGAAAGAAAGCCAAAACGAGTTAAATTGTATTATATTTTTTTGTTTAAAATATCTCATAGAAATTAATGAATTACTTATGGTTCACCCTGTATATGAAAGTAGATGAAATGAAGGAAAAGGTGGAGTGAATGGAAAGTGTTTTTGGAATGAAATTTTAAATAATGGGGATGAGGGTAGAACCCCGAGAAAACCTGCATTCTGTGATCTTGTTAACCATGACTGTCAGTTGAAACAACGTTGGGAACAGAATTAGAGTTCACGGAATGACAAGTCTTTGATAGAGCATTGAATTACCACAGGGACGAAAACATAAGTTTTAGTCAATGTTAATTATTCAGTAACATATGCCTAGAATTGTTCTTATATATTTATGTTCATATTTCTCAATATATGACGTCTTCTTTTGGCATACAGCTCTTATAGTTTAGCTAAAGCCTCCTTTAAAACAGTAGCCCAATCACTTCTGTCCTCTGCCCTCTTCCTCCATCCCCTTATTCCCACTCTCCTCAAATCTTCCTCAGTACAGTCTAACCATCTCAATCTGGGACGACCCCTATCTCTCTTTCCCTCCAATGTCCCAGTGAAGATCATCTTCGCCATTCTTTCGTTCTCCATTGTAATTAAGTGACCTATCCATTCAAGTCTTCTAATTCTTATCGAAGTTACTACAGTACGATTATTTAGTCCTGACAGTCGTCGGAGATGTGCGCGTGGGACAGGCGAGTCCAAGGGGTGTTTGGTTTATTCACTCGCTTGCCTTCACCGACCGCTCGCCCTATCTGTACTCCGGAACTCTCCCCACTCCTCCTATTACTTCCCCTCTTTCGCGTCGCTGAGCTGTCAGGACTAAATAATCGGTCTGTATATTAGGTTCCTTATATACTTGTTTTAATTCCAACTTGCTACGGATTCTCCAATTATTTTGTTCTTTGACTGGACCATAAATCTTTCTCAGAATTTTCCTTTCCCATCTTCTAAGTTGTTGTTGTTGCTGTTCAGTCATGGTCTATGATTCAGACCGATAAATCACTATGGGTTTAATTATTGTTTTGTATATTAATAATTTTGTCTGCTTAGAAATACACCTTATTCTCATGACTTTGCCTAAGGCATAATAACATCTATTCCCACCTGAAATTCTAGCTTTTATATTGTGACATAGCTGGGATACGCTCTCACGACCGGCAGAAGGATCACAAGGTCGGCCGTTGTTCGGCGCAAGTGCGCGCGCATCTGCTTCCTGTGGCATGTGCTTTGGAGTAGAGAAGAGAGAGGAGAGGAGAGAGCGACCGCGGCAGAGAGGGGAGATATCCAGAGAATTCGAGAATGGCATCTCTGGACATCCGTGGAAATTTCTAGCATCGTAGAAATTTCTCGTAACTATGGTTTAGTTATAAATACGACACGCGAGTGAACTTGAGCAGCAGTTTAGTTAGTAGCAGTGTGTTGTAATCGTTGGACAGCAAGCCAGCCAGTCTTGTGTAGCAGTGAAGCCAGCTTCGAGACCGGAGTTCGACTTGAGTTGTGTCCGTGACTGTGGAGCCGGAAGTCCTGAGTTTGAGTGCAGTGGACCGCAGTTGGGGGACCTGAGTTCGAAGTTCAGCGGATTGTCTCTGAAGGTCTGGGGTTCGAGATACTGTGAACTCGAGTGACTGAGCTAGAAGAACTAGCCAAGGCAAACGAGCTGTGAACTGAGAACTGACAGTTCTGATTTGTAAATAGTTCTTTGTGAACATTAGTTAAGATTAACAGTTCATTGTTGTTCTCAATAATCCAAGTAAATTGTCATTGTCGTGTGTGGAGTGCAAATCCCATTGTTGACGGGACTAGAATTAAATTGTAGAGAATGATTATTATTAGTGTGAGAATAAAACTACATTATTGTTTTTGAATTTTAAAGTTACAATATCTTTACTGCAATCATTGTCCCATGAACCACTGAACCCAAGTATTTAAACTCATTACATTCCTTAAATTGTTCTGAGCCAATAGGAACCATTTTATTTTCTTCTGTTCTTATCCCATTTTTTGACGTGTTCATAAATTCTGTTTTATCCATATTAATTTCGAGTCCACTCAATATATGACAGGAGTAGAAACATTCGAGTCTGATCGTAACTAAAAATCATTACAGGTACTGTTTAAGTTAAAAATTTATAGGCAAATAATGGAACATTCCGTAAAATTCTAAATGGCTGATGTTCATATAAAACAACCCAGGGGAACGGACAAATGGCAATGACATCTCCACGCGAATGGAGCAGCAATATTTTAATATGCGAAAGCACAAACATGTGCCGCTAGACAAATTCAAGGTTTACAAATTCATGATCAAATGAATCCCTAGATGCAACCTTATACAGTAGAAACAGTTGCGTACATCAGAATAACAGAACAGATCCTGGATAAAAATAGCAGTACTAATACCATTAATAATCCATTTAACTACGGTTTCAACTACAGATGTTATTCCGCGTCGAAATTCAACGGGAGAGAGATGGCCAACAAATTTTGATTTCAACTCTCTAACAGGGACATAGTTCTCCTATGTGCCGTAAATGTACGACACCGGACGCACAGCTTTACTTCCTTTACGGGGAAAGTCATGCTAAGGATTTTATCGCACTTTAAAATCCATCGCCCTCAGGCGAACCTCGAATCCGGCTCATTTATGGGAAAAGTCATGCTTAGGATTTTATCGCACTTTAAAATCCATCGCCCTCAGGCGAACCTCGAATCCGGCTCATTTATGGGAAAAGTCATGCTTAGGATTTTATCGCACTTTAAAATCCATCGCCCTCAGGCGAACCTCGAATCCGGCTCATTTATGGGAAAAGTCATGCTTAGGATTTTATCTCACTTTAAAATCCATCGCCCTCAGGCGAACCTCGAATCCGGCTTATTTATGGGAAAAGTGCTTAGGATTTTATCGCACTTTAAAATCCATCGCCCTCAAGAACCTCGAATCCGGCTCATTTATGGGAAAAGTCGCTTAGGATTTTATCGCACTTTAAAATCCGTCGCCCTCAGGCGAACCTCGAATCCGGCTCATTTATGGGAAAAGTCATGCTTAGGATTTTATCGCACTTTAAAATCCAAGGCGAACCTCGAATCCGGCTCATTTATGGGAAAAGTTGCTTATTTTATCGCACTTTAAAATCCATTAAAATCCATTTAGGATTTTATCGCACTTTAAAATCCATCACCCTCAGGGAACCTCGAATCCGGCTCATTTATGGGAAAAGTCATGCTTAGGATTTTATCGCACTTTAAAATCCATCGCCCTCAGGCGAACCTCGAATCCGGCTCATTTATGGGAAAAGTCATGCTTAGGATTTTATCGCACTTTAAAATCCATCACCCTCAGGCGAACCTCGAATCCGGCTCATTTATGGGAAAAGTCATGCTTAGGATTTTATCGCACTTTAAAATCCATCACCGTCAGGCGAACCTCGAATCCGGCTCAAGGATTTTATCGCACTTTAAAATCCATCACCCTCGAACCTCGAATCCGGCTCATTTATGGGAAAAGTCATGCTTAGGATTTTATCGCACTTTAAAATCCATCGCCCTCAGGCGAACCTCGAATCCGGCTCATTTATGGGAAAAGTCATGCTTAGGATTTTATCGCACTTTAAAATCCATCACCCTCAGGCGAACCTCGAATCCGGCTCATTTATGGGAAAAGTCATGCTTAGGATTTTATCGCACTTTAAAATCCATCGCCCTCAGGCGAACCTCGAATCCGGCTCGTTTATGGGAAAAGTCATGCTTAGGATTTTATCGCACTTTAAAACCCATCGCCCTCAGGCGAACCTCGAATCCGGCTCATTTATGGGAAAAGTCATGCTTAGGATTTTATCGCACTTTAAAATCCATCACCCTCAGGCGAACTTCGAATCCGGCTCATTTATGGGAAAATTCATACTTAGGATTTTATCGCACTTTAAAATCCATCGCCCTCAGGCGAACCTCGAATCCGGCTCATTTATGGGAAAAGTCATCTTAGGATTTTATCGCACTTTAAAATCCATCTCCCTTATCCGGCTCATTTATGGGAAAAGTCATGCTTAGGATTTTATCGCACTTTAAAATCCATCGCCCTCAGGCGAACCTCGAATCCGGCTCGTTTATGGGAAAAGTCATGCTTAGGATTTTATCGCACTTTAAAATCCATCGCCCTCAGGCGAACCTCGAATCCGGCTCATTTATGGGAAAAGTCATGCTTAGGATTTTATCGCACTTTAAAATCCATCGCCCTCAGGCGAACCTCGAATCCGGCTCTTAGCATGGTAACCAGTACACCTTAGATTTTTAGGCTCGTTTAGCGTAGGCTGAAACGTACATTCTTTAATGCACCTATTTTAGATAATAACATCACTGGTGAGTGTCTCGTATTGCATGCATTTAGGGATTTTTACATAAAATTATTTGCAAACTATCCTATTCGAGGCTAAAAACCGAGATCTAGTAATCACTATGCCAGACTACTGAAGACGAATTGAGAGAAATAATATGTAACTACTGTTTTGGGGAGAGAAGATATGACAAAAGACAAAATGGTGACATTAAAGAACAGTATCTAATACAAGGCGTATTCACACTAAATTTATTTAGGCTACATTTGACATTACATACTTCAAATATAGTCTGCTGCCATGTCAACAATACCTTGCCAAATTCTGAGAAGACGGCGGACTCCATCCGCAGCAGCATTTCTGGATATCTCTCTTACCGATCAATCTAAAGCTCTTCATACGTCAACTCTTGATTGAAAGCGAATGCCTCGCTTCCACCCAACTTGCAATAGTTCAGTATGGTAGGACTTCTCTCCCACAGGCTTCTTGTAATGCACTAAAGCAGGGGCGTCAAGTGACTACACTCTTGTACAAATGCCTGACTAAAGCACAGTGAAGTTGAACCAAATTTGTGATAAGAATATAAATTTTTCAGCTTGAAACTTGTTAATTGCACTATACTGAAAAACAGTTTTATTTTGTACAGTTAACTATATACGAAACAAGTTTTTGCATGTTTGCACAATTGAAACAAAACAAAATATACACTTTTATACAGATTAATATACTGTTTGTCTTCTTTCATTGCTATACTTTAACAAAATGAAACAACAGTACAAACGTTTTATTCAAATACAATTCTCTAATAATAGTACTTTTCTTAAACATCAGAGATCCGCTGCGATTTTTGCAGTTTTCTGTTAGTAAGTAGCTATTTAATTTCGGAGCTATTGTTTTGTAAACAATCGCAAACATGCTTTCAATTGTTCATCACTTAGTTGTTTCTTGACGTGACTTTGTAAACTTCATTAAACAAAAAGTGTTTCGCATAAGGTTGTCCCGAACATGTACAACGTTCTTGCAGCAAGATTGTACTGTTTGAAACCTTTTTGGAAAACAAGTATAGAAATGGTTAATACTTTTCTGTTTTGATACTTATACTTTAGCTCAATATCGCTTTGTAAATCAAGTATTTCTAATTGTAGTTCAGCACGAATATCCAGGACACTCGCTGAAAAAGATATTGCAAATATCTTAAATTGTTGTTCAAGTTCTCTAATATCCTCAAATCTACGTTCGAAACCTTCGCACAATTGTTGCATTATTCTTATATATTCTTTCATGTCCAAGGCTTCTAACAGGTTTCCCATGTACATCTATAAAGAAGGCAGTTTCATTTCTAAGTGCGAGAAAACGTTCCAGAATTTTTCCTCGACTTAACCACCTTACCTCGGTATGGTAGAGTAAATCCCCATACTGTTAATACCATCAAGCAGTGCCCTGAAGTCCCTGTGATTGAGTCCTTTAGACCTTAGAAATTAATTGTTCGCATAACAACATCCATTACATTGCTAAGGTTCATGTTTTTAGCACATAAATATTCCTGGTGCAAAATGCAGTGCACCGGTGCCCCCAAGCGACCTCGATAGGTTCCACCACTGCAGTGGTACTGCCCGCAGTGGAAGCCGAGGCCTGTACGCCCTCTCGCGATCTTGACTCGACTTGGCGGAGCCTGCCCTAAAGCACTGAGTTGCATGTTTTTCTCTTGAAACTTGGATTTTTATGAAACACCTTTGTTCGTACGTTTAGGACTTTATTGTTTACTACAATTCAGAAACAGCCACTGTGTTTACAAAGTATGACTATTTCGAGACTTTCAGTATTGCAAATTTATGAAACAATCGCTGCTCTATTACGTGGTACAAGATTTCAATTGCCACCGCTAGAGCACTGATTTACAGCATTGTAGCTAGAATAACTCTTCTCGGGTTCTCAGCCAGGTGAGTTGGAGATTTGCTTCAAGCTTTCGTTGAAGTTCATTCCCTGAAGAAGATGGCAGAGCTAGCCATCGAAAGCTTGGAAGCAAATCTCCAACTCACCTGGCTGAGAACCCGAGAAGAGTTATTCTACATCAGGCTCCGCCAAGTCGAGTCAAGATCGCGAGAGGGCGTGCAGGTCTGCTTACGGCTTCCACTGCGGGCAGTACACTTGTACACTGCAGTCTATCAGTGGTGGAACCTATCGAGGTCGCTTGGGGGCACCGGTGCACTGCATTTTGCACCAGGAATATTTATGTGCTAAAAACATGAACCTTAGCAATGTAATGGATGTTGTTATGCGAACAATTAATTTCATAATGTCTAAAGGACTCAATCACAGGAAGTTCAGGGCACTGCTTGATGGTATTAACAGTATGGGGATTTACTCTACCATACCGAGGTAAGGTGGTTAAGTCGAGGAAAAATTCTGGAACGTTTTCTCGCACTTAGAAATGAAACTGCCATATTTATGGATGTACATGGGAAACCTGTTAGAAGCCTTGGACATGAAAGAATATATAAGAATAATGCAACAATTGTGCGAAGGTTTCGAACGTAGATTTGAGGATATTAGAGAACTTGAACAACAATTTAAGATATTTGCAATATCTTTTTCAGTGAGTGTCCTGGATATTCCTGCTGAACCACAATTATAAATACTTGATTTACAAAGCGATATTGAGCTAAAGTATAAGTATCAAAACAGAAAAAGTATTAACCATTTCTATACTTGTTTTCCACGAGAAAGGTTTCCTAAACAGTACAATCTTGCTGCAAGTACGTTGTGAATGTTCGGGACAACCTACGTATGCGAAACACTGTTTTGTTTAATGAAGTTTACAAAGTCGCGTCACAGAAACAACTAAGTGGTAACACTTGAAAGCATGTTTGCGATTGGGTGGTACTAAAACAATAGCTCCGAGAATTAAATAGCTGCTTACTAACAGAAAACTGCAAAAATCGTCGTGGATCTCTGATGTTTAAGAAAAAGTACCATTATTAGAGAATTGTATTTGAATAACAACGTTTGTACTGTTGTTTCATTTTGTTAATTGAATTGTATAGCAAAGAGAAGAAGACAAACAGTATATTAATCTGTATAAAAGTGTATATTTTGTTTTGTTTCATTATTGTGCAAACATGCAAAAATTTATTTCGTATATAGTTAACTGTACAAAATTGTATAGAGTACTGTTTTTCAGTATAGTGCAATTAACAGTGAAAGCGTGCTTCAATTAAAAGCTGAAATTAATTTATATTCTTATCACAAATTTGGTTCACATACAAGTTCTTAGCTCCGCCACTGTGGAAGCCGCTAACCTTGCCCGCAGCCGTACGTCAGGGCTTGAGGGTTTGTACGTACGCACGAGAGTGTAGTCACTTGACGGTCCCTGTTCTACATCAAGCACCGGGAAAGCCTCAAGTCATACAGCATTGTTGCTATTACTTATCGAATGCCCTACCATATTATATACCCTTAAACAGTTCTCTTTGTCTCTCTGAGATTAGAATTTCGATCAACGGTGTTGAAATCCAATTCTGACTATTTTGATCTTAAAGAAATTCGTTATAGAGTTCTATTCCTTATTTCTTGTAACAGACTTTAACATATATTGTTCAATCTTTCCGTATTTTCTTGCAATAGCTCACAGAACACACTGACGTAAAGATAGTAGGGCTAGAATAGATGTTGTCTATGCTATCTTGTGCTTTTGTTTCGGAAGGTCGGATTTACAATGTTTGAACCTTGAATTCGCTTCCACATACTTTATCTCTGAAGTCTAGGGAGACTTGCCGTTATTTCTTGCATGTTAGAGGCTGGACGACTTGCGAAATGAGGAGATACACACCGCATGTTCATCACGTGTGTTGGCTCGGTGACAGGTCCAATAGTTCGGTCCTGAATATATACAGAAGACGAATGGATCCCTTCTGGAAGATAAACTGCGCTGGTCTCCGGCCTCCCTCCGTAATATCCACAGAATGATAATATGTCCTAGTTCACAAACAAAACTGATATGCCGACTCTGGAGAACTTTCGTGTATTTCCACATTTTGCATCCAGCTGTTTGTAAATGTTTTCCTGCATTCAAAATAAATCATGTCATGTACTTAGCACCGTACAACGCAATTCCTCATCCATTTACTGATTACCTTTCGGAGTGCGCGGTAGCATCGCAGTTAGGCAGCTGCGCTACAAGCGAGTGTTCGATTCCCGAAGAGGTCAAGGATTTTCTCAGTATTGTATTGTATTGTTTTGTATTTATTAACATTCCATGGTATTCATACATGCTTACAGCTAGAATATGGAACAATTCAAAAAACTTAATACTATTATAAAGTCTTAATTTATAGTCACAGTCTAGATTAAATACAGGGACATCATTTTATTTTTACTTCAATTTTTATTGTACCTGAGTTTTTGAATGTACTTCACTCTCACCCCTTCTACTAAGGAAGTTCCAACTCCACACAGAACCAAGACCGCAGATAGTAAGCAGTACTGAGTTACTGAGTATAGTACGTTCCAGAAATATGTTCGCGTTTTCCAGTGACGAAAGAGCTTTCAATTTTGAATCATATTTTCGCACAGGTACTGTCCGTTTGCCCGTCGCATCCCGATTTCCCCCACCTGCTTCTGCTCGCCCCTCTGTAAAGCTGGGCTGTCTTAGCTCTTTTCTGAAAACATTAATTTCTCTTAGGAATTGGACGTTTACGTAATATTATACAGCTGTTTAATTTAACTTAATAAAAGGGCCTCGTTACGTAATTAACTGTCACGTGATTTCCTCCTTTCTACAATCCTGCGGCATAACCACTTGGACGGACAGTAGATAGCATGTCTAAGTAATTTTATATTTTCGGGTCGGGCAGAAGTGAAGATTAAATTTACATTACGTAGAGTAGGTACAGAATTATTTCAACATGAGTTACTAGTACGAAGGAAACTGGAATTGGAATTAGATGCAATAGTCTATAGTGCGATAATATACACAAAAGAACTGAAGCCTAGGTTATCGAAATAAACGGCCACCATTTTCAAAATTGTATTTAAATATTCATATTATGATTATTTTTCAATTTAACTTCTTTCTCTATATATTGTACGCTAATGTGCTGTAGACAGTATACACTGCATAATGAATACGTTCGCATGGATAACTCACTTCGTGAGTAAAAACACTTATTCTTAATACAGTATTGTACTTTGATTAAAGAAAAACCTAATGAAAATTATCAAACTCAAAATCGCGATATTTCCTAGTTTACGTAAATGGATGAACTACTTTTCTTCCTTCCTATACCTAGTAGAATGGTTTGTGTTTTACGCCAGTATCATCGAACTCCAGTCTTGGAGGGGGAGCAAGCGGTGTTTCCGGTTCTCTAAAGGTATAGACAGGTTAATATTAAAAATTTTAGTAAAAATAAAGTGATGTCCCTGTATATACTGACGAGATTTGCAATATAGTCTACTAGTACAACACAAAGTTTTAGTATCAATTTCATGAAGTGTTATTGAATGTCATGAATTCACCTACAGAATAGAAGGCGTGAGAAATTACGTACTTCTTTAATTTGGCCCTAAATAATTTTATGTTTTGAGTTTCATTTTTTATATCGATAGGGAGGCTATTAAATTTTTTTACTGCCATATAACGCACTCCTTTTTGATAGCACGATAGACTTGCCGATGGAGTATGAAAGTCATTTTTTTGACGTGTATTTATACTATGAACTGTTGAATTAGTTACAAAGTTTACACGATTACATACGAGGAAGACTATTAATGAAAAGATATACTGACAAGCCATGGGCATTATTTGTAGTTTTTTGAAAATAGTCCTACACGATTCCCTAGATTTGGCACCTACTATTATTCTAATTACTCTTTTTGTAATAGAAATATATTGTTACTATCTGTGGAATTTCCCAGAATATTATTCCAAAACTCATTACCGAGTGGAAGTATGCAAAGTATATTGTTTTTAAGGTATTGATATTTACTATCTTTTGCATAGATCTAATATAAAACAAGCTGAATTTAGTTTGGGGTAATTTCTTTAATATGATTTTTCCAATTTAACACATTATCGAATTTTAAGCCAAGAAATTTGGTTGTTGTTGTTTCTAATAGGGATCTATTATTAATTATTGCGCTAGAAATTTGCGACGTTGAATTTTGACAGGATTTAAATTAAATTATGTTAGTTTTGTTACAATTTAATACTAATTTATTGATTGAGAACCAATGATATAATTAGGGACCATATTCTGTCCCGAAGCATACAGAGATAAGGTTAGTTGTTCATAGACTATATTGGCGTGACGTCATTATTTGGCGCGTGGCACAGGTACTATCAGGGAGCAATTGCATCTTGTTTGTTTGCAGTTGACGTTCTATTCATGATTCAAAATTATATCTCGACAACTGTTGAAAATGCAATTCTACTGATAAAAATTGATACTACGATGACCTTTCCTACAGTTTTAATTCTTTGTTTATTTACTTATTTTATTTATTTTTACTGGTAATGGCAGAGTTAAGGTCATAAGGCCTTCTCTTCTACTCATCCAGTATAAAATACATAGCGAATATGAATAACAGTAAAACATAACAGACTGGAATAATGATAATAATAATAATAATAATAACAATAATAATAATAATAATAATAATAAAATATTAATAGTAAGAGAAAATGTAGATATGTTCAGTTACATGTAATTCTAACAGTTAAACAGTTACAATTTAGTGTTAAATAAGACAATTTGGATCGACGGAATGATTAACATGAAGGAAGATTGATATATTAAAAATAAACATTCTACAAATGTTGTTGTTGTTTTCTAATGCCAGACGTTTGACAGTAAAGTCATTTGACCTCTTGCACTCCAATATTTTTCAAAGATATTGTCATGGCCAGCCACTGAAGCACAGATTTTTAGGTGTTCCGAATCCATTTCTTGGTTTGAGTTGCACAATGGGCAGTTAGAGGACTGATATAGTCCAATTCTATGCAGGTGTTTGGCCAAACAATCATGGCCTGTTGCCAATCTAAATGCAGCTACAGATGATTTTCGTGGTAAATCGGGAATTAACTGTGGATTATGATGCAGACACTTCCATTTTTTCCCTTGGGATTGTGATATCAAATTTTGTCTGTTGAAGTCTAAGTGTGTAGATTTAATAAATCTTTTCACAGAGTAATACGTAGATTTAGTAACAGGTCTGTAAGTAGCAGTGCTGCCCTTCTTTGCTAAAGCATCCGCATTCTCGTTTCCCAGGATTCCACAATGGGATGGTATCCATTGGAATACAGTTGTTTTATTGAGTGATATAAATTGAGAGAGCATTTTAGTTATTTCTGCTGTTTGAGATGAAGGTTTGTGTTTAGAGATTATTGATAGAATAGCTGCTTTGGAGTCTGACAATATAACTGCATTCTTAAATTTATTGATGTGGTTTAGACATGTAATATTTGGAGAAGAATCACATTCTAGAGACGAAAAGCAGTCTTTCTGGCAATCGGCTTTTGAAAGTAGTCAATGTCTGACAGGCCTTTACTCTATGTACACTAAAATACGCTATTTTCACTATTTACACTATCATAAAGAATGAAGACTTACATTGGTTAAACATTGTTTACATTATTGTACACAATTTTGCAAGCATATATTATTTTCAATTAGAATGCAAATTGTTTAGCGGATAATGATGTGTTTTTTATTGTACATTAAGCAGAGTTTTCAGCGGCGTTTCTATGACTGTAACATGACCTACTTTTTTGTTGAACACCTCTGTGGTGTAAGGGTCAGCATGCTGGTCTTACGCAGAGGGCCCGGGTTCGATTCCCGGTCGGATCGAATTTTCTGGTTGAGATTTTTCAGGGTTTTCCTCAACCGTAAGGCAAATGCCAGGAAATTCGGGCCACAATATCCTTGAATATCACCGGCCTCACTCATCACCGAAATCATATTCATAACAAATCAGTCATACATATACAGTCGCCATCTAGTTCACACCAATAGAACCAGTCTCAACAATAGTACACAGGCCTTCGGATTTCAACCAAAAGATTAACTCGCAATATGACCAAAGATGTTAAAGCGAGTATAAATAACAGCGAGAAAAAATGATGCTTTTATTGTACACTAACAGAGTTTTCAGCAAACTTTCTATGAATATAATATGACCTACTTTCTTTTTTTTAATTTACAACTTTATATTATACTGAAAGACATACTGTAGTTAATTGTTATACATTGTTTCATAAAACAGTACTATTTTTTAATAATTTAAAGTGATAGTCCCTGGGGTAGCTCAGTCAGCAGAGCATTCGTGCGCTAAGCGAAGGATCCCGGGATCGATACCCGTCCCTGGAACAATTTTTCCTTGAAATTATTCACACCTGCTTTACAGGGAGCTACTATCTGAAAGTCAGATTTGCATAGTACTATTTTTAATACGAAAAGGACCGTATCGGTCATTCTAGCCAGTAAGCGATTTTCAGGCTTCACAAAGGAGTCACGCCGGAAATAACAGCGACGCGACTATAGTCAAGTAGGCTTTGTTGAGTCAGTTTAACTTTCATTAAAACAGTTGCATTTCACTTCAGTTATTAATATGCTCGTATATTAAACAAACTCTGATACGTGACAATCCATAATCTCATAAAGTAGAACCCATAACATAACCTAAATAATATGAACGAGATAAATTAGAAATGTTTTAATTAAGGATGATGAAATAAAAGTGAGAAAAGTTTTAATTAAGGATGATGAAATAAACATGAATCATTTTAAAAAGTACAATTATTGGAAGTACAATGTTGAGAAACAAACGAATACTAGGGAGGTGATAAAACAAACAAATGCTAGGGAGGTGATAAAAACCAGATGCTAGAGCAGTGATAAAAATTGTAGGATAAGCAGCCGCGGTTGATTGAAACACGCCGTTCCGTACCGTTTTATTGGTCAATAGTAGTACGGCGTGGTAAAAGTGTTATACTCAAGTAGAACCCTTCCCTTGCCTTGCCTTGCCTTCCCTTCCCTTCCCTTTCCCTTCCCTTCCCTTCCCTCCCCCTCCCATCCCCCTTCCCCTCCCCCTTTCCCTTCCCTTCCCTTCCCATCCCTTCCCTTCCCTTCCCTTCCCTACCCTTCCCTTCCCTTCCCTTCCCTTCCCTTCCCTTCCGAAGAAAGCTTAGCTATGGATTCTTAACACGACTAAATTATTAATTGTCTTCAGTATTGAAACGCATTTTCAGGCTACATTCCGTGGCCATCTTCTCCTCGAGTCCGATCCAATCCGGTCTCATTTATCATAGATAGGTAGATCTGCAGGGAATACCCTGCTACTGTGAACCGATGCGCTGAAGAAATCAGTTCAGCAGTTGAGTTTCCAACTCCGGAAGCAGCACAAATAATTCATGTGCTTGACACCTCGGCGTCATCAATCTTGAGGAAACTCAAAGTTCCCGTGCTCTGGTTGCCCACATTCCAAAGAGCCTCAAGCATCTGTTCCCCTCCATTACCCTCATAGAACCGACTGTCTTTATGAACTTGCAAGTATTTGTTTTAACTTGTTGAGTTACGTCTCTAAACATATTCACAAAGTGAAAGATGTGATAGTAGAAGCGAACACAAAGCGAAATGTCTCTAATATTCATCCCATTCACTCGCTCTATTGTCCGCTAATTGATTACTTTACAACTATGTCGAATGATCGACTATATTTAACCACGAGAATATACATAGGCCCAGATTCCCAACAGATCCTTTGATCTCTATTAGCCAGTAAAGGCCTATTTGTAGCTGACACTTGCAGCTTATTACAGAAGGGGTAAGGTTCGATCTTCGGCATACACAGTTGAATTTTGTTAACGCTGCTGTGAATAATTTGATAATTTTAATTTGTGTTCAATTCCTCATAATGTTATCATCCATCAGCCAGACAGTACTTTTCGCTAAAGAGGCATTTAACGAAAAGAATTGTTACACATGAACGCACAAAAATTATTACACCTAAACGCACACCTAATAATGAGATAGGTTTTGCGTTTGGAAGTAATCCCGAAAAATATGATTATATCACAGTCTACTATATACAGTCACGAATCTTGAGTTTTGAGGGTGCTAAAAACAATAGACTGTGACGGTACTATTTTGCATTGCCTGTAATGAGGCGATATTAGCGATCCTAGTGGTGAGCAACTATCTAATGTTTGCATATTTACTACGTATTGAGCTTCGCGACTGTATATAGTATACTGTGATTATATCTCGTGACCAGAACATGGAAAGAAATATAAATATAAAAATTGGAAATTTATCCTTTGAAAAGGTGAAAAAAATTCAAATACTTTGGAGCAACTGTAATAAAAAAATATAGGCTAAATTTTACTCGAGAAAAATTAAACGCAGAATAAATAGGAGAAATGCCTGCTATTATTCGGTTGAGAAGCTTTTATCAACTAGTGTGCTTTAAAAAAAAACTGAAAGTAAGAATTTATAAAACAATTATATTATCGGTTGTTCTGTATCGCTGTGAAACTTGGACTCTCACTTTGACAGAGAAACATGGGTTAAGGATGTTCGAGAATAAATAAAATATTTGGGGTTAAAAGGGATGAAGTTACAGGAGAATGGAGAAAGTTATACAACGCAGAACTGCACGCATTGTATTCTTCACCTGACATAATTAGGAACATTAAATCCAGACGCTTGAGATGGACAGGGTATGTAACACATATGGGTGAATCCTGAAACGCATATAGAATGTTAGCTGGGTCACCTTAGGGAAAAAAAACCCTTTGGGGAGGCCGAGACGTAGATGGGAGATTAATATTAAAATGGATTTAAGGGAGGTGGGATATAGTGCTGGGGACCAGATTAATCTTAACTCAGGATAGGCACCAATGGCGGGCTTATGTGAGGCCGGCAATGAACTTCTGATTCTCTAAAAGCCGTTTGTAGGTAAGTAAATGCCCTAAAATCATATCGGTTGCCTTCAACTATTCCGATAGTCTTGTTACTGACTTCTCATCATGTTATAATCTCTGAATAGAGCCATTAACTCTTGAGAGGTGTCAAGAGAAGATACCGAATTCTATTAATTTTTATAGAAGGAAGTGGATTGATTTATTTTAAAAAGTTTAATAAAAGTGCTTAGGCCTACAGTATAATAAATACTTCTTTTCATCCTCAGGAAATGCTTAAATAATTTTTGCCCAACACATACAAATCTACTGGCCCACACGTTTCTTTGATTTGACAACCCTATAGTATTTCACCTGGAATTCATAAAATCTAAGTCTGTGGCAATAACATGAAGTGGCGGCCATGCTTGCATGAATTGAATTTTTAAAGGTAAAAATAAAAATATACAGTTAGTATATATGGCGTGAACCATAAGTAATGCCATTAATTTTAGATGGTTATTCTTTGAGATGTTTCAAACAAAAAAGTTAAATATAATTTTGTTCATTTGCACCTGCTTTTGGAGATAAAATTGTTTTATATGAAACATTTCATAGCTTGTTTCGGGAAAGCCATTGATTTAATTCCCAATATGCCAAGTAAATTCAAAGAACAGTGTATTATGATAATAACGGATTGAAATAATTTTAGTTTTGTCCTTTAAATGTGCAGAAATTTTATTCGAACAAATGTAACTTTTTGTTCTGGAAAGAAATTTTTCAATATTCCATTTGTTGGGATCAGATTTCTGCACATTAAAGGACCAAACTAAAATCCTTTCAATAACTTATTGTCATAATACCCTGCTCTCTTAAATTGCCTGAGAATATTGGGAATTCTAGCAATTGCTTTCCCAGAACACGATATGAAATACTTCATATAAACAATTTTTATCTCGGAAAGGAAGCAAAAACGAGTAAAATTGTATTAAGTTACATTTTTTGTTTGAATTATCTCAAAGAATAACACTCTGAAATTAATGACATTACTTACGGATCACGCTGTATATTGGTACAGAATAAATGACATAGTACCAGTCGTTCGATAGTCTTCAGGTTGCCATTCTACCCGCTACGCAGGATTCGAGGTCATTGGGTTCCAACCCTACGAAGATAATGGATTTTTAAGCACGTTAAAATCTAGCAAGTCTTTTTCCGGGAGATAGGTAATGTAAAGATATGACACCAGGTGAAAGAACTTTTTTGTTGATGGAGGACTCCAGGCAGACCTATTCGGTCGTTTCTTACCCACGTTGATTTCATTGTTGAATAATCTCTACGGTTGAAGAGACATTAAATAAAATACTACCACCACATGTAAAAAAGTACTATCACAACACACTGGATGTTCGTATTTCCCGAGAGCTTTGCATACCAATATTCGTTACATCAAATATAGACCTACTTCAATAAAGAACCTAAATATAGGAAAATGAAAGTTATGTAAATAAAAATTAATAATAATAATAATAATAATAATAATAATAATAATAATCATCATCATCCTCATCCTGTCAAATACTAGTCCCAAAAGAACTGTTACGACCTGAAAAAGCTATTTTCTTGCCATCTTTTCATAGGTCGACCAAGTAACCGTTTCCCATTAGGACGATACTTCATTATTGCCTTAGGCAGATCTGCAGAACTGTAGCTCCTCAGAGCGACTGCTTTCCTCCCCTTTCTTACCCCACCCACCTTTTCTACCTGTGCGGTCACGGCGTTCTAGTTACGCTCGGCTGCATCAACATTCATTCTCGGGGCGGAAGTCGATCATCCCTAATAGAAGTGGAGTGAGGCTGAGTTCTGCAGGCCTGGCCTTAGGGATCCTGTATGAAACCATTCTTGAGACGTGTTCCTTCCAGTTTAACTGATATCTGGAGATATAGTCCAGTATTGATGACACATTAAGTTCTTGAAGGATATCTTCATCTTTCTTTCGATCCCATTTAGTGCCATCTGTTCGGCGCATGAATCTCATCTCGCAAGCTGTTAGTCTGCTTTCATCTTTTGTCCTTATAGTCCACGCTTCACTCCCATAACATAAGACTGGTCGAGCTATTATTTGATAAAGACGAGTACGAGTTGATTTTTGTACTAATTAAGGTTTTAAAACTCTATTAATGATGCCCATTGATTTGTTGAATTTTACAATTTTCTCTGATAAATCCAAATTTTCAACAAAAGAAAGTTTATATCCTAAATAATTAAACTCATTAACTCTTTCCAAAATTGTGTTATTTAAACAAATTTTGCTTGGTATTGGGTATTTACCACAAAAGGCCATTTTTTGTTTTGTTAATGGATATTTCCATTGAATATTTTTGAGCTATTAAATTTAAATTATGTACTGACCATTGCAAGTCATTTTCAGATGTTGCTAGTAAAACAAGATCATCTGCAAACATTACATCTAATTTTAAATTTCTGTTAATAGTGATATATCCGTGTTTTGTTTCTCTAAAATCTTTCACAATGGCATTCGTATAAATGTTAAAAAGCAAAGGAGAGAGGCCTTGTCTGACTCCTGAGTTTATTTCCGTCCAATGAGTTATTTTCTTTTATTTTTATTGCAATAAAGTTTGATTTTTTAAAGGTTATAAATATTATATATGATCTGCTTTGGAATCTGATCCTTTGTCAAAATTTCGAATAATAAACTTGCTGTTCATTTTATCAAATGCTTTTATAAAATCAGTAAATAGTAATAATAATAATAATAAATAATAATAATAATAATAATAATAATAATAATAATAATAATATTATATATCCGGCTTCACAGCGAGAAGGTTGCCTTCCGGATCCTAGTTGCCATCTTCTTCTGTCCTCCCAATCACCGTCTTGTAGCTCTCTCTCTGTGACATAGCATTATTAACTCCTTTAATCCATGCATCTCGCGGTCGCCCTCTTCTTCTTCTCCCATTTGGAACCATTTCAAGATAGTTTTCGGCAGTTTTTCGTTTTCCATCCGCTGAATATGTCCGTACCAAATTAACTGTCTTCTTTGTATTTCTTCGATGACTGTTTTCTCTTTAGCACAAGTTTTCTAATATCCTTCTTCTTAACCCTATCTAGTCTTGACTTCATGGCTGATCTTCTCAGGAAATCCATTTCAGTAGATAGAAGCTTATTTTTCATACGCTCAGGTATCTGCCAAACTTCACATCCATAGAGTAATGTGGTTTTAACTATGGATTCATATACTGTATCATCATATTTGTTTTTGTCCTAATGTTCTTCTGCCATAGAATAGAATTTAGTGTTCCTGTAACTTTCCTGGCGTTAATTATTCTTGAATTTATCATATTTTCATATCTTCATCTATTATCAAATTTTGCTCCTAAATATGTAAATTCATTACATGATTTTATTGTTATATTATTACTCAAATTCAGATTTTTACTTATATCCCCTATACACAAATATTCAGTTTTATCCCAGTTTATTGTCAAACTCCATTTTGTGTATTTCTCGTGTAATTTTCTCATCATGTATTCTATATCTTCCACCTCTTGGGCAATTACCACCTGATCATCAGATAATAATAATAATAATAATAATAATAATAATAATAATAATAATAATAATAATCAACATTATCAAAAACTTGTATTAGAAAAGATGGTCTACTACGGTCTCACATCAGTCCATCTCTTAGCCGAGCAACCAATTGATCTTTTTCGACGAGATACTGCAGGATTTGCAAATCAAGATTTCAGGTATAACTCCCTGTAAAGTTGATTTGAATAATTTCGAGGAAAAATTGTTCCGGAGGCGGGTATCGAACCCGGGACCTTTGGTTTAACGTACCAACGCTCTACCACTGAGCTACTCGGGAACTCTAACCGACAACGATCCAATTTTCCCTCTATATCCACAGACCTCAAAGTGGGCTGACAACCGTCAAGCAACCAACTTCGAGTGCACACTAACTCCGTGTGACTTAAATTGTGGTTAAACCAAAGGTCCCGGGTTCGATACCCGGCTCCGGAACAATTTTTCCCTCGAAATTATTCAAATCAACTTTACAGGGAGTTATACCTGAAATCTTGATTTGCATAATACACGTCACTGTTCGTTAACAGAAAACCACAATTTAAGTTAGTTAGTGCACTCGAACTTGACGGTTGTCAGTTGAGGTCTGTGGATATAGAGGGAAAAATTGGATCGGTGTCGGTTAGAGTTCCCGAGTAACTCAGTTAGAGCGTTGGTACGTTAAACCAAAGGTCCCGGTTCGATACCCGGCTCCGGAACAATTTTTCCCTCGAAATTATTCAAATCAACTTTACAGGGAGTTATACCTGAAATCTTGATTTGCATAATATATGTCACTGTTCGTTAACAGAAAACCACAATTTAAGTCACACGGAGTTAGTGTGCACTCGAAGTTGGTTGCTTGACGGTTGTCAGCCCACTTTGAGGTCTGTGGATATAGAGGGAAAAATTAGAGTTCCCAAGTAGCTCAGTGGTAGAGCGTTGGTACGTTAAACCAAAGGTCCCGGGTTCGATACCCGGCTCCGGAACAATTTTTCCCTCGAAATTATTCAAATCAACTTTACAGGGAGTTATACCTGAAATCTTGATTTGCATAATACACGTCACTGTTCGTTAACAGAAAACCACAATTTAAGTCACACGGAGTTAGTGTGCACTCGAAGTTGGTTGCTTGACGGTTGTCAGCCCACTTTGAGGTCTGTGGATATAGAGGGAAAAATTGGATCGGTGTCGGTTAGAGTTCCCGAGTAGCTCAGTGGTAGAGCGTTGGTACGTTAAACCAAAGGTCCCGGGTTCGATACCCGGCTCCGGAACAATTTTTCCCTCGAAATTATTCACTGCAGGATTTGTTTCGGGATGGGTGTTCTATTGGTCCATCAGACATGATTTACTGTGTAGGCCAATTAAGTTATTGGCATTTAATGATGTTACACGTCAGAGTGACTTACATTTTGTAACTAGTGTAGCACGTAGATAAACGTTATCCAACGTTGATTTACTTACGTTTATCCACCATAGTGTTATTCATTTCTGCTTCCTTCGACCCTATAAAAGGAAGTGAAACTTGAAAATTGTTACACACATACGGTTAAATCAACGTTTAAGCCATAGTCGCATTTGTCGCATTTTTCTACTCGACTTCTAAAAATGGAACAAAATTTTGAATGTGAATGTGCAAAAATGCGACAACCACATTGAACTTCAGAAACGAAGATGGTAATGGAGAAAATATAATCAGAGATGTGTTTGAACTAATCTGAATTTAAATGAAATGCTAATGACATGGGCAATGTTCAAAAAGGTATTGAGCAATTCACGCTCAGGAATGAATTTCAAAGAGTTGGTGCAATTCATGTAAGTTAAGTAAACAATTTCTTCCAATTGATTTATATAATTCAATCGCATACTGCAAATTGTGAGCGAGGATTTAGTTGCATGAATCTTGTAAAAACTGGAATTAGAAACCGCCTTTCAGTAGAAAGAGTCAGCACTCTGCTAACATTAAATCTTGAAGGGCCTACTAGTAAAGAATTTCAATGTTTCGAGTGCTCATAAAATAACGTATTTTAATGTGATGTAAATTCAGCAGTAATTGATTATAAACATACCTACGTGTAATGATTTACTTACGTAATTATATCTAGAGTGTGGTAAGATGGATGGAAAGTAATAAAACTTCAAGAAAAAATTACATAACTTTTTTTTCTACAAACTTTACCAATTTTCTTGGTTTGAATTGTAAGTTTAGTTTATAAGTACGAATAAGGATATAATTTTATTGTATGTCTTATTTGAACTGTTGTATCAGTGAAGCGTGGTGAGTCAGTGAAGTTATGGTTTTACAGTGTAGTGAATAGTTCCGATCAGTGATAATTTATAGTGTCAATGAAATGTGTTGTATTGTGTCAGTAACATGTGTTATATAGTGTCAGTGAAATGCGTTCTAAAGTGTCAGTGAAATGTGTCATAATGCCAGTGCAGTGAGTGAGATGAGAATAAAGTGAAAGATTATTATCAGCACCAATGTGAAACTTATGTAGGGCTTAAATAGGTTGTAATGTAAAATTAGGTTCACTTATTAATTAGGTTATTTTATGTATTACTATTAATTGTAATTATTGTGTATAATTGTAGTGTGTATTCTTATTGTATTGTGTATATAGTTGTATTGTGTATGTGATTGTATAATAATAATAATAATAATAATAATAATAATAATAATAATAATAATAATTTATTTAATCTGACAGGATTAAGGCAATAAGGCCTTCTTTCATCCTACCAGATAGCACATATAAATAAAAAAGAAATACAAACACTGATGAAAATGATACAAATTAAGTTAAAGCCCTATAGAGGGTCAACAGAGTCAAAAGTACATTATAGAGCTCTCATCGAGCTAATACAACGAAAAGAAAGAAAACAGAGATAGCAATGATGATATTGATAACTGACAATAATAATAATAATAATAATAATAATAATAATAATAATAATAATAATAGTAGTAGTAGTAGTAGTAGTAGTAGTAGTAGTAGTAGTAGTAGTAGTAGTAATAATAATAATAATAGTAGTAGTAGTAATAATAATAATAATAGTAGTAGTAGTAATAATAATAATAATAATAATAGTAGTAGTAGTAGTAGTAGTGATAATAATAATAATAAGTAGTAGTAGTAGTAGTAGTAGTAGTAGTAATAATAATAATAGTAGTAGTAGTAGTAATAATAATAATAATAGTAGTAGTAGTAGTAGTAGTGATAATAATAATAATAATAGTAGTAGTAGTAGTAGTAGTAGTAGTAATAATAATAATAATAATAGTAGTAGTAGTAGTAATAATAATAATAATAATAATAATAATAATAGTAATAATAATAGTAGTAGTAGTAGTAGTAGTAGTAGTAATAATAATAATAATAGTAGTAGTAGTAGTAATAATAATAATAATAATAATAGTAGTAGTAGTAGTAATAATAATAATAATAATAATAGTAGTAGTAGTAGTAGTAGTAGTAGTAATAATAATAATAATAATAATAATAATAGTAGTAGTAGTAATAATAATAATAATAATAGTAGTAGTAGTAGTAGTAGTAGTAATAGTAATAATAATAATAATAATAATAATAGTAGTAGTAGTAGTAGTAATAATAATAATATAGTAGTAGTAGTAGTAGTAATAATAATAATAATAATGATAATAGTAGTAGTAGTAGTAATAGTAATAATAATAATAATAATAAATAGATTACATATTAATTTTCAATTTTACAACAGCATAGTTACAATATTTACTATATGTCATGGTTTAAGGTGAAGTTGCGCAACCTGACATGTGTTCAACAAGCAATTCCACGAATTGTGTATTGTATAATTGTATTGCATATTGTTTAAATGGTTTGTGCCACTGCCACCGGGTGCTTGCCCGCTTGCAATGTATAAATAAATACATACATACATACATACAATTTTATCTTTCTGTATAATTATTTATAATATTGCCCAAACTTTTCGCAGTTTACACTAATATAATTTTACGTTTGTTCATTTTTGCGACAATTATTTATTTTCTAGTTTAAACCCTTAGTTAAATCAAAAGTGTTTTTAAAGTAATAAAAATGAACTATTTTGCTTCAAATAATAATTGTTTCACTAGGCCATCAAAATGACCTTTTATAATTTAGAAAGTATTGCAACATGTCATTCATGTTGTATATATGTTTGAATGTGTAGCATATTATGTTACTTTTGAATCTCATTTACTTCATTTCGCATATTAGCCACAAGCAGTACACATTTTGTCTACTGACGCGGAGTTGGGCGCTGGAGCGTGGATTCGGTTCCCACTTGATCTGATTACCCGGTTGGGTTTTCTCCGAAGTTTTCCCCAACCGTAGGCCGAATGTCAGGTAATCTATGGCGAGTATTGGGCCTCATACCGCCAAATACCATCACGCTATCACCAATTCCATCGATACTAGATTCATTTTTTCCTCTTTATTTCTTTGAGTTATCGTTTTATTATAAAGTACAATAATTCCTGCAGTTACAACCCTTCTCTTTTTATTACATGGCTAGTACAGGGACATCATTCTATTTTTACTAACATTTTTAATATTAATCTGGCTATACCTTTCTATTAACGATTGAAACAGGAAACACCGTTTGCTACCCCTTCCATGATTGGAGTAGGTATAGGAGGGAAGAAAAGTAGTTCATCCATTTACGTAAAATAGGAAATATCGCAATTTTGAGTTTGATCATTTTCATTACGATTTTTGTTTAATAAAAATACAGTACAGTATTAACACTTAGTGTTTTTACTCACGAATTGAGCTATCCATGCGAATGTATTCATTATGCAGTGTATAGAGTAAAGGCTCCTAATATGACGGTAGCTCCTAATATGGGGTACCTCTGTATTTTCTCAGTATGCACTCGACATCTATTGACGAATATTGGAACTCGATGTATACGCAATCCAGCGACATCTTATGACCGGAAACAGTTGTTGAGCTGTATTTGTAGCTGTTTACACGTGTTTGTTTGCATCTGCTGTGTGAAAAAGTTTTACAGTGCTACGGTAATCAGGCTGCATCGTTGTTGGAACTTCAGGAATTAATCTTCTAAGTGCTTTATTTATTTCATGTTAATGGTAAGTACATGTTCTTTCTGCAGTTATTCTATTTCATGCATCAGTGTATCATGTGATTACGAAGGAAAATCAAGATGGCAAGGAGCTTAATATGGGGTACTTAGAGAATCATAATATGGGGTACCCCATATTGGGAGAAACTTATTATTAATTTAATTTTATAAACGTGTAAGTGCTTCTTAATACATATTTTCAAAATTAAGATAATGTTTTATTATTATTAATATTATCATCATCATCAACATCATCAATATTTTTTCTCATCAGATGACACCACCGAAGAAAAGAAAGGCTTGGGATAAAGACCACATGAACAGGGCTGTCGAAGCAGTTGTAAGGAAGGAAATGGGGTACTTGAAAGCTGCCATGTATTTCTGTGTACCACAAATTACATTAGAAAGGTATGTGAAACAAAGGCGAGAATCTGAGAATGAAGAAGAGATTTAAACGAAGTTAGGAAGAAAGCCAGTCTTTCCACCGGATCTTGAATCAGAGTTGGTAAGCCATTGCCTACTGATGGAAGAGCGATTCTTTGGGGTAACCAGAACTGATTTAAAACGACTGGCTTACCGCTTAGCTTTGGCAAATAATATTCCAAATAAATTCAATGAGAAAACCGAATCTGCTGGTAAAAAGTGGTTGCAAGCATTTCTGAAACGCCATGCATCAACTCTGTCTGTTAGAGTGCCACAGGGAATTTCAATGGCTAGCGTGAAATCTTTTTCTGAAGAGAACGTGAATATTTTTTTCAATATCTTAGAACTTGAACTGCAGAAAATTAACTTCAACCCTAATAGAATATATAATTGCGATGAAACAGGGATTAGTATTGTGCAACACAAAAACACTGAAGTGATTGCCTTAAAAGGCAAACGATCAGTGGCGTCGTTAACATCAGCAGAGCGTGGATCCCTCATTACTGTCGTCGCTTGTATGAATGCTGCTGGCACTACGTCCCACCGTTAATTGTATTTCGCAAAAACATGCAAGTAGAGCTCATGGATGGAACTCCACCAGGGTCAATCCATGCCTGTCATATTTCAGGATGGACACAAGCAGACATTTTCACACAGTGGTTCAGGCATTTTTTGGGAGTGGTGAAAGCAACAAAATCAGATCCTGCCATCCTCATACTGGACGGACATTACTCCCACGCCAGAAATATGGAAGTAATTGAACTGGGAAGGGAAAATGGTGTTTCAATTGTATGTCTTCCGCCCCACAGCTCTCATAAGATGCAACCCCTGGACTTGGCATTTATGAAACCTCTCAAGACATTCTACAGCCAGGAAATTGAGTCTTGGTTAAAAAATAATTTCCCTCGCACTGTTACAATACGCCAGGTAGGGAAATTATTTGGCAATGCATATCTTCGCGCAGCAACTGTTGAAACGGCAGTTAATGGTTTTCGGAAAAGTGGAATCTATCCCTTAAACCGAAATGTGTTCAGAAGTCATGATTTTGCCATTCACTCTGGAAATGAAGAACATACCGAGAGTCGTGATCAAACAGTCTTCTGTCAATGAACTCAGACAACAAAATGGACCTGACACGACAGATGTTACAGCTTCAACAGGTTGTTCTGAACAAAGCCCACCCCCCTTCTAGTTCACAAATGCATTCGTCAAGGGGGTTTGTGCGTGCTTCAGACGTAAGCCCTCTACCATCCATTTCTAATGCTGCTGCTGAAAGAAGTTCTAGAGCTGGTTGAGCAAAGATCATAACTTCGTCGCCACATAAAGAACAACTGGCTCTTAGTCAAATGAAGAAGAACGCCGGAGTTGTGAATAAGAAAGCTGCTACACAAGCCAAAAGGCTCCAGGAGGTTACCAGGAGGGGTTCCTATGCACAGAAAGGATCAACTTCTAAACAAATGGGGAAAAGAGGAAGGAAACGTCAAGACCCTCCAACTTCATCTTCTTCAGAAGATTCAGACTTCCCTTCTCTGTCAGAGGATGACGATTGGGGAAGAGAAAGTGAAGGCGAAAATGACGCAGAGTGTTTGTATTGCTCAGGGTTGTTTTCAGATGATCAGTCAGGTGAGCAGTGGATCCGGTGCCAAAAATGTCTCAAATGGGCTCATATACACTGTGCAGGTAATCCAAAAAAGAAATTCGTGTGCTTGAAGTGCAAATAACTGATCTGTCTAACATTATTTTATATCTTTATTTTTTTTCTGTTTTTATTTGTTCATTTAATTCGTAGTGAAAACTGAATTTTATTGTAAGAATTGTTGGTGATTGAAGAATTGAAATACTTTTGCAAACTATATTAACCAGTGTCTAATAATATTGTGTTTCTTGCTATTTTATTAACCGTAAACTCTAAGTAAAGGTGGTACCCCATAATAGGAGCCACCCCATATTGGGATCCATTTTTCGGATTTTCAAAAAAATTCATCAATAACAAAAATGTCTACATTTAACAACCTAAAAATCAAACAAACCTAATCCTGCAATCCCATATTATCTTCTATGTGTAAAATTAATGATTATTTCTGAATTGTGTCTGCTGTATGTGACAAAATCAAAAGCTACCCCATATTAGGAGCCTTTACTCTATTATACTGTCTACAGCACATTAGCGTACAATATAGAGAACGAAGTTAAATTGAAAAATAATCATAATATGGATATTTAAACACATTTTTGAAAATGGTGGCCGTTCATTTCGATACAGGCTTCAGTTCTTTTGTGCATATTATCACACTATAGACTATTGTACTTAATTCCAATTACCAGTTTCGTCCTTCGTACGAGTAACTCATGTTGAAATAATTCTATACCTACTCTATAAAAGAGTACCTTACGTACTGTAAATTCAATCTTCACTTCTGCCCGATCCGAAAAGATAAAATTACTCAGAAATGCAATCTACTGTCCGTTCAAGTGGTTTTGTCGCAGGGTCGTAGAAAGGGGGGAGGGAATCACGTGACAGTTAATTACTCAACGAGATCCTTTTAAGTTATTTTAAATACTTGTGTAATATTACGTAGACGTCCAATTCCTAACAGAAATTAATGTCTTCAGGAAAGAGCTAAGACAGCCCAGCTACTAAACTTTACAGAGGAGCGAACAGAAGCAGGTGGGGGAAACCGAGATGCGACGTATGCAAACGGACGGCAGTACCTGTGCGAAAATATGATTCAATATTGAAAGCTCTTTCGTCACTGGAAAACGCGAACATATTTCTGGAACGTACTGTACTCACTCAGTACTGCTTACGCGCCCTCGGCTCTGTATTGTGAACGGTTGGAAGTTTACTAGTAGAAGGGATGGGGGTGAAGTACATTCAAAAACTCAGGTACAATAAAAATTGAAGTAAAAATAAAATGATGTCCCTGTATAATGAATAACTTCAAAATAATAATTTTTCTGGATCCTCTGATTCAGGTTCTGGCTGGTATGAACAGATACGAAATTAAAATCTGGAGCGAGTCTTGATGGGAGTCCACCTGTATGTAGGCAACACTTTCACACGATTGTCTACAAGCAACATATATACAGGGGCTCTTGTTTACTGCCTGTGCGCATTGACGATATGTGTCTGAGGAAGAACAATTATTTGTAGACATCTGAAGTCTGATTAGTGTAATGTCTAGTGTAGCGATGTATGCAGTGGAGGGGGATAGAAACTAGCCACATTACCCCATTATCTCCTGGCTTACAAGCAAACGTTCTCATAGGGACAGATAAAAAGTGAATTTGTTTTCTTTCACATGTTAATAATGTGAAAACAAGTGCTTGTGCAAATATTGGCCACTCGAACGCAATTACGAGGGCCATAAAAATTAATTTTCGTGGGACCGTTTACAGAAAGAAAACACAATTACGTTGGAAAAAAGGGTTGGAACAGACATAACAACTGTTGAGCTATTTTTCAACATATTCCCCACTGGAACTGAGACACAGGGGTATAAAAATTGATCCCACGGTATGACAAATGTCTCAATTCTGGTGAGGAATATGTTGATTAATAGATGAACAATTGCTGTACCTGTTGGAATAAATCTTTCCATGGAATTGTGTTTTCTTTCTGTAAGCGGGACCAGGGGAAATTTATTTTTTACGGCCCTCGTAATTTCGCTCGAGTGGCCAAAATTTTGTATAAGCACTTGTTTTGACATTAACATGGTGGAAGAAAAAAAACATAACTTTTTCATCTGCCCCCATGAGAATGTCTGCTTATTAGTTGTCTCATAAGTGACGTCTTATTGGTGTCACTTGTGTCTTCGGACAGTCGACCAACAGCAACTGGATTCTCTGTATGAATTCTGATATATCTTGTGCATCGAAGTATTATAGCGGCTTTGATTATAACGATTGTACGAATAATTGGAAATACACATAAAATAGAATAAAACTAATGTTGTTGAATCAATTTTCAGAAACACCTGTTTTGGGTATGTGTTCTATAAATTTATGAGCCCAATAACTACTGGTACAACAAAAATATTTTAATGCAAGTGGCCCTCGATTACATATTATACCTGTAACAGGAGAAACGTTAATAATATAAGAAACTCATATGGTTCCAGGCTTACGGGACATTCTGTAGAACAGAATTCTTAATTTTAAACACCCTGTGACTGACCTCTTGTCTCGTAAAATCGAACTCCAACTAATTCACCTGACTTGCGGTTCATTTCTTCATCTTCGTTACTAAGTTTGTGAGAAAAAGATACAGCGAACCCAACATTTAGTATCTTTCCTAACTAGTTCATCTATAGTTCCTCCAACCTTACATCTTCAT
The DNA here is from genome assembly GCA_025594305.2 of Periplaneta americana. Lineage (NCBI taxonomy): Eukaryota > Metazoa > Arthropoda > Insecta > Blattodea > Blattidae > Periplaneta > Periplaneta americana. The sequence continues at coordinate 28,756,798 of JAJSOF020000036.1, forward strand.
AGCTCCCCATAACTCTTAAAGCCACTCACTGAGTCACTCACACATTCCGAAAGTACGGAAGGACGTTTGTGGCATAAATGAACCGTGAACTAACGGGCTTTGAACTTCTCTGTAGCTCTCAAAGCGCCCCCTCACGATATTGTGGCGATTACCCGCCTGACAGTAGTGTCGGAGAAGTGGTCGCATCAGGACGGCGAACTTTGGTCTACATAACTTTTTTCATTTTCTGTTGCCGGAGAATTGCAGGAGAATTTTTCACTGTAAAAACTGGATCAACAGAAGATTAAGACGAGCAGAATCTGCAGTATGAAATAATTTAACGTATAATATGATATAATAAATAATATATTGCATGTTATTTCTTTTTTAAATAGGATTCGGACCGACATACATAGAGCTCTTTCATTTTTTAAGCAGCTAGTAGTCTAGCGATAACCATGCGTCGTAATAGTTCTGAAGTTCAGGAATTCAAACCCAGACGAAGACGGTAGAGTTTTAAAACGGATTTCAGCTATCCGTAAGGTTTCTTTTCGAAGGGGAGTGAATCTGAAACTGTCACACCGCACTACAAACAATAAAGAGGGCTACATGCAAAATATATAATCGTTTACACACCTAATTTTTCTATTCCACGCAGAGATTTTTCTGCAGATCTTGTAAAACTGCAGCTATGACAAATGCTTGGATAAATAAAACAGAAATATTGATTGCTAATTCTATGAAGGTTTTAAAACTTGCAGGAAGGAACGGAACACGCTATCATTGTTAGGCACAGCCTCCTTGACTTCGCTTCATATCTACAGTTTTAAAAAAATCAGTGACTCTTTTCGAGCCGAACAAATGTGATTTTCCGTTCTTCAAAAGAATTTTACAATGTTACATTTGTTGGAATTAAATTTCTGCACATTTGAAGGAAAAAACTAAAATTATTTCAATTATTTATTATCATAATTAGGGTCAGGAAATTTATGCCCTAAAATTCTACTAAATATGCATGAAATATGCCTTTAAAAACCTTAAAATATACAAATATATATGCGCTAAAGCAATTTCATATTTCTTGCTATATAATTAATAAATAAGTAATTAATGATAATAATAATAATAATAATAATAATAATAATAATAATAATAATAATAATAAGTAGACAGTGGATGCGGGATGACTTATCGTTGAATGTTAGTGCACATTTACTATATGTTACATTTTTTTCATTCAGACCATTGGCTGAACAGGTTTTAAACGTGAACAGACGACGTCAACATGCTACTGTATCTGCGTACAGTCAGAAGGAAAAGAAAAATAACGTACTGTAGTATATACCTTGCAAGGTTCAGTCCTCGTCATCATTGATGCAATTACCAGCGTTGCAGTAAACGACGATATATTTTCGTAAGTTGTCGAAGCTGAATCGTCTTCGCCTATCGCTTAAACAGTTTTTGTATCGAGAGAATTTATGAAGAAAACCTCTAAAATGGAGTCAGTCAGTTTCTGTAGAGGAATATTTTTACTGAGCATCATGTTGCACGTGTCGTTAGACCCGCACAACTAGATGATGATGATGATGATGATGATGATGATGATAGTTCCTCAGATTTCATTTCAACGCATTGCGATGTACTGTTGCAGTGTTTCTCTATAGCCTAAGTTGTTGTGGTTTTTATTTCAATTTTACATACATTACACACGATATTGTCTTCGTTAATACATAAAATGTCACTCTCATACTTCTTAATTGCATTTCGTATCTCTGAGCGAATTTAACGTTTTGCCATTATGAATGGATCAGCACAACATATTCAACTCGTACTAAATACTTGAGCAGGATAACACAACTGCACACATTGCGTTGCAATGTTACTATGAACAGATCGGGGTTGCTTCGTTCTGTACGCTGCTGTACTCGCCAGGTACACAAAAGACGGACGGCGCGGCACGTGCCATATACTCTGATACGAAACAACTTCACTTTTCCTTAAGGGGAGAGGATGGTATTTTTTGGTGAATAATGAGTAAATTAAAAAATTCTTTAAAATACTCTGTGATATGTGTGGAATGCATAGCATAATATTTTGTGGGTATTTGTGTCCTTATCAGATGTTGAGACGCCATTTTTAGACTTCCTGCGTTATGGATGTTTAAATCACTCGCCTCCTTTTATTGTTGTTTCCGGTAAATTGAATTAAAAAAAAAATTTTCTTTTAAAATACTCTTTGATATGTGTGGAATGCATTGCATAACATTTCGTAGGCATTTGTGCCCTTATCGGAAGTTGAGACGCCATTTTTAAACTTCCTGCGCTATGCATTTTTAAATCACTCGCCCCCTTTTATCGGTTTACAGTAACTTCATTTTTTTGCTACATTACCAGACAAAAATGGATATAACTTCTGAACTATTAAAGATACATAAATAAAATTTAGAACACACATTCTTTAGACTATTAGGAAACTTTTCTCTGTACCAGAAATTGTGTTAATTGATTTCATTTTACAACTACGTCCGTTTGTTTTCAAGAAAGGATATCAGAAAAGTGTTATTAAATTTTAATTGTTTATTTTAAAAACGTAGGGACAAATATCAAAATTCTGCTACAGACAGTTAGTAGAGCATGGTTTTGCAAGTACGTTGCAAAACACTGGATGAATCTACCTTTAAAAATGGTTTAGATATATCGGTTTTAGTAAAATCCTGCATTGGATATTTTTTTTTCAAATCTGAGCCCCCAAATAATTTTTTTTTTCATAATATTTATTTTTGGTTGAGTTGCTACAATTATGAGCTCTTTACATACAAAAATTAATAGTTTACACCAAATAGGAAAAAAGTTTTTAAAAATACCATCCTCTCCCCTTAAGTCATCTCGCATCCACTGTCTAATAATACGCAATAGATGTAATAACATTACAGTCAAACTAGATGAGATGAAACTTACATTTATTGTTCAGAAGTTGAAGCATGCGAATCGCTTTTCAAAAGAAGCGATGGGTTGCAGTTCACGATAATTATATGCCGTAGGTTTCCAACAGAGTGTCTATTGTCTCTGAAGATGGATTTGTATCTTTAAAAGCTTCTCTCAACGTCACAAGACTTTACTAGACCATACTCTAAGGCTTCTCACTGATGCACAGTAAAAGATAATTCAGTAGGTTTAATAGAGGATTTTCACTTCAAAATATTTCTAATTTTGCACATTTGTTCGTATCCAGGATGTTTGATACGATGTAACTTATGTTATCATTAAACTTTCCCCCGTACACTATCAGGGACGAATATTGTTTCTTGAAAACTTACAACGCCTATCCTTTCCATGGACGTTATTACTTTAGGCATATTACTGTACCGTGAGATTTACTAGATGTGCCCGAAATTTTCAGCACTCTTCTGGAAAAAATAAATATAATAATTTCACTCAATATCACTTTTCAGAAATAGAATAAAATAAAATCCAAATCATGCATTGTTAAGCAACATAAGATCAGCTTCAATCAGCTTAAACGCGAAAATATGCCACAAAAATTTATAAACATTATGCATTTATTAAAGGAAGCAAAAATATGCAAATATATACAACCTAAAATTTGATTTAATAAATATGGCCTGTCCCACATAGATGTGATAGGTCTAATGGTGGGAGCACGAGGTACCATACCCTCCTTCTTTGCCAACAAATGTAAAAACTTGGAGCTAACACACAGCATTGTGAAGGAAATAGCCATTAGTTTTTCAAAGGATCGGTTCAGATATTGAGAAATCACTTGTATGGGAGTGATAATGGAAATTTCAAGTTATCGTAACCGATGGCTGTTGAATGGATTAGATATCAATGCCAATAAATCCGTATTATTATTTTTCTCGCGGTATATGGCATTAAAATTATTCTAACCTATCTGATGATATTTTTTTCCCCTTTCTTAACTGTAAATGAGTACAAACGCTACTTAGGTGTAAATTTTCTGACATTTTGTATATTCGATTCCCTAACCGTTTCAAATGTATATCATTTCACCTTTTAGCTGTGTTTCCAAATTATACGTGGTACAGTCATTAAGTTCTAATACTGAGCGCATAGTGGCGTTGTGGTGCACTATAGCGCATAGGTGGCGCCATGGTATGATACCTTGTCAGTTAGTCTCTCGACCCAACAAGAGACAGTTGAGTGCATGCACAAGCAGAACTACGGTCTTTGTTGTGACGGTGATTTGAATGCGCGCGTCGGAACTCGAGTATGTTGCAGTTTGAGCAACGGGCAAACGTCACGTTCTGTCAGAAATTAGGCGAAACTGCTATAACCGATCATAACTGGAGACGAAACATGGTGTTTCCTTTACGATCCGCAACTGAAGCGACAATCCGCCACCTGGAAAACGCCATTATTTCCAAGACAGAAAAATCCGCAACAAGACAGGTCAAAAGGCAAGGTGATCCTGTAACAGTTTTTTTTTTATTCAAATGGAATTGTTAACATAGAATTCATCCCACAAGGTGCAACTGTAGACAAGATCCTCTACAAAGAGATTCTTGGCCGTTTAAGCAATTCAATTCGTCGTAAGCATCCTGAGCTTTGGCATAGAAAGAATTGGCTGTTGCTACACGACAACGCCCCTGCACATCGCTCCATCCTTGTCCAAGAGGAACTTGCAAGGCAACAGGTCGCTGTTTTGCCACACCCTCCGTACTCACCTGATCTCGCACCATGCGATTTTTTTTCTCTTTCCCCTCGTGAAATCAATCCTACGAGGGCGTAATTTTTATGTGGCCGAAAAGGTCATGACTGCCACAAGAGAAGCCGTACGGCATCTTCCTGCCAACATCTTTCAGCGGTGTTTCCAGCAGCTACACCAACGTTGGCAGACGCGCATAGCGGCCAACGGCGACTATATTGAGGGAGGATGTCGATCTGTTTAAGTGTACGCCGTATTACGCGGCATCTTCTGAGACATCCAGATTCTTGTGGGTGCCTACCCTTCAGGCGTCAGTGTCAGAACTTAATTACTGTACCACGTATGTAGTACGCTTTGTCAAATCTGACAACCTTTTCATAAGGGAAGCTACATTACAGTATATGGTATATATGTTGATGATTCGTGAAGATAATTAATCAGCAATTAATTACAGCCAATGGAAAAATATATTATGCAAATGTATGAACTTCCTGGCCGTCATCATAATACACTGCTCTTTTAAATTGACTAAGAATATTGGGAATTAAATCAATGGATTTTCCCAAACACGCTATAAAATATCTCATATAAAACCATTTTTATTCCGAAAAGGAAAAAAAAGAGCAAAATTGTATTAAACTTTTTTGTTCGAAATTTCTCAAAGAATAACTCATGAAATTAATAACATTACTTACGGTCCACTCTGTACATAAAATATAATATAATTAAACTCTGTTTATAGTAAAATTTTATAGTTAAATTCTTTGATGATATTTTACCCATCACTATGCCATTCCTAGTTATAGGGGAGAGGGAGGTAGGTTGGCTCAAAATTTTTGTTTCATTTGTTTCTCTAATTTCCGTAGCATTTTATGAAATCCTCAAAGATGGTCTTTCTACGTGGTTCTTTGGCTATGTGGAGAGATATTTGAATTTATATTTCACCACGATTTAAATTTAAAATTTTGTAGAGTAAGGGAGGGGATTGTCGGATAGGTCTGGTAATGTCGGATAATCTCGGATAACATATTTCTTTTCCATCGAATGGTGCAATCTGATGTGAAAATAATGCATTACGTTCTCTACAAGTAGACGAACATCTGCATGAATAGCCATTACTGTTGAGTGCTTCACTGTGTGTGAATAGCGTGTTTTCAACGTGACTGCAAAAAGAAAAACTTTTTGAGGGTAAGTAATGTGATTTATTCGTTACAAGTTATTCTTATATTTACACAACACGGTATGCACTGTTTGATATACCATAGATAAGTCTTCTTAATTCTCTAATTGCAGAAATGCTATCGACAACATGTTTCATGAAGCTGGCTTGTTTTACTGTTTGTGAAGAGTCGGCCAATGTCGGATACTAGCTGAGGGCAATGTCAGATACTAGCCGAGGGCAATGTCGGATAATATCCGACATTAGCGGCTGTCTTTCAATGCTGCTCGCTACATAAAAGCTGCCTTAAACCCATTTATATGTTTTCTATAACAAACCACTACATTTTTACTCATGGGTATTTTTAATTAATGTAAGTAATTAATTTTCTAATTAATCGAATATTATGAAGTAACGAATTGTTTCTTCTTGTGATATTTTTAGATGCCTAAAGTAAAAGAAAAAAGACATTCAGTCTAAAAAAAAATGGAAGTCTGAAGATATGGTAAATGCCATTGTCGCAGTACGGGAGAAAAGAATGGGCTATCTTGCTGCTTCCAAAAGATTCAATGTACCTCGATCAACATTATTTGATTATGTACGGTCCAACTCTGAGCCCAGCAAAGCCGTTGAATCGAAACTTGGACGAAAACCAATACTCCCAGCTTCACTTGAAGAGAAGCTAGTTGACTATGTGTTAATGATGGAGAGAAAATATTTTGGATGAACCAGAAATGATGTTAAAAGGCTTGCATATCAGTTGGCTAAACAGAACACTATTGTAATAGTTTCTGATATGCAATATATTATTTTAAATGCATTATCATACCTCTTACATAATAATGTCTAATGTATCCGACATTAGCTTCCCATTCTGTCAGTGATGATATTATTTCTGTTTTGTCTTTGCAAGTTATACAGCAAATACATATTATGTAAATTACCTAATACTTATGTACAATCTGCAGGAGCCCCAAGAGGTTATTATAATACTAAGTAATTCCAGTTCTAACTTTTTTCAATTACCTTTATTTTGAAACATCAAAATGGTATCCGACAATACCCTCCCTTACTCTATTATTTTAAAACTTGCAGATTGAGTCAACTTACCCCATCCTGGAGGCAGGTTGACACATGATAATGGGGTAAATTGGCTACATGTTAAATAAGAGCAAACTGCATATAATATTAGAATTTTTAAATTTAGAATTTATTTCTTTAGACAGGCAAATGATTCAGTAAGATGATCACACATAAATACATAACCATGGAGTTAAACACTCAGATAAAAGAACTGAATCCTATAAAAACAAGTTATAAAAATTAATTTTGAACTTGTAAATGACTATATATCATATTGTCTTATTAAATAATATCTCCTTTAAGCCACGATACATCGCGGTCGAACACCTGAACCAGCGTCGTGGTAATGTCACTGAAGATGGAGGAGCACCCTCCGAAACTTGTCTGAATTTTACCAGTCTTAATTATCATCATTTGTAAAGTGTTCATACAACTGTGTTTTATATATATTGTATGTTTATTATCTGAGAAAGAGTTTATACATACAAACTTTCTGTTTCCATTAATAACATTTTTATGTGCCATAATTTCCACTCCAGGCACTGTCACCTGGTGCACATTCTGAGTAAGATTTAACACAATATAGGCAATATTCTCTCTGACTTCTTCGTTACTTTCCCTTCTTGAATTATTCTTTGTCTTTCGACTGGTCTTAAGATTCCTTTTCTCACTACTAAAATCTCCTCTTGTATTTTTGTTGAACAAATTCATTATTCTTTATCGAATTTCTCTCCTCTAGTGTTTTCTTAACTGGAGAGTAAGTAAATATCGCAGTAGACACTTTTCCCCTTATGTTCTCATCCGTAGCCTATCTACAATACCTGTTGGAGTCTGAAACGGGATGGTAAAATCCTTGTCCCCTTGGCCACACTTCTGTTTTCTAACTTTACAGCACTGACAGTTCGTAGCATCATATTATCAACAGTAATCTCACTAGACGTTCTGATTTATCTAGAGAAAATCAAAACTTGAGTGGGATTTAATTGACTATTACACGATTAGAAGAAAGTATATAAAGATTAGAAGTAACCAAGTACTCCAATACAATAAAATATTAATTGACTTACGAAAATACAACTGTCTTCAAATGTATTATTGTACCATCTCAACATTACAAATATTACGCTAGTTGCATGCTAGATGGCAGTAGTGAGCAATGCCTTCTCGTCGAGAAGTTCTCGATCTATTATACACGATGGCAATGTTACTAGTCAAGAAGGCTTTGTTGATTCAGTTTCATTTTTATTAAAATGCAACATTCTACTTCAATTATCCGAATCCCAGTAATCAACGTCACTTGACAGATGATTTTCAATAAATCTTAATATTAAACAATCTCTGATACGTGACTATCCATAATATCATATAGCAGAAGCTATGACATAACCTAATTAATATACACAAGTGTTAGAAAAGTTTTAATTAACGACGATGACATAAAAAAATAAATATGAATAATTTAAAAGGAATAATTATTGAATGTACAATTTTCAAATTTGAATGTGGTTGGTGGTTCAATTGATGTTATATTGGACGTGTGCGTAATAGAAGTGGAACTCGTTGATTTAGGCCTACATGGTGTATTCAAATTATTCAGGATTTCCGAATGGTACTCTTCATTTATTTGTAAATCGGATTTCAGAAGATGCATAGGTATGATCAGTGATTTTTATTAATTCTTGTTCTTGAATGTCAATGCGAGTCATATTTGAAACTGCTGTGCATCGACTGGAGTGGTTTTTAATTATATATATATATATATATTTTACGTCCAGACCAGCGCAGTTTCAAATGTTGGCAAACAAAGAAAGAAATGCTAGGGACGGGATAAAATTAAACAAATGCTAGGGACGCGATAAAATTAAACAAATGCTAGGGACGCGATAAAATTAAACAAATGCTAGGGACGCGATAAAATTGTACGATAAGTAGCCATGATTGGTTGAAATACGTTCTTTCGTACCGTTTTATTGGTCAAAAGTAGTATGACGTAGTAAGAGTGTAATAGTCAGTATAAATAGTTGCTCAGTCAGTTTTTTATGTCTTTATTTTCTTATTCACTGCAATAAACATATATTTTTATATTTATAATCAATTAAATTGAAATTATATAATAACAAATTGTGTGAATAAGTAAAATATCTATTGTTTAATTTATATAATCATTTAAAATAACACAGCGGGGTAAACAACGTCCCAATCTACTCCCTAACAACTGTGCCAAATTCCTCGGGTCTAGATATTTGATTTGGGTTAAATTACAATTTAGAGTAATGAATGATCGAAATGAAATTAACACGAAACAGAGCCAAATAAATGTACTTTACAACGATGTGTTTAAAGTTCACCTAATATTACATATGTACCCTGTAAAAAATAATCACGAGATGGTGATAATTTACTTATCTTAGGCCCTACTGCAAAAACAACTTTATAGCTTCCTTCTTCTACTGCTTGCCACAAAATCCTGACGGTTCCGTGGAGCTTGCTTTATAAAGCAGAGATCATATTATTGTCTGCGTGGTGCTGCAATCAATCCATCGGATAACTACCGAAATAAAACTGGTGTGCCAACGTGCCTCTATAGCCAACCTGCCTCTATCTCCCCTACTCAAGAATGTAATGTGCGACAGATCTTAAACACACAAATCCAATTCTGTTGAACTGCAATATTATTTTACCACTCATCATGAAATCTCAGCTTTCTCTTCTGTTTCACATAACATTTCATTTTATGGAAATTAATGTTTAAGAAAACTTCAAGACTGTATTACAGTGTCAAATTTTATTCACACTAACTTTGTTTATCCCCACTTCTTCAACAAAATTTACTATTCTTTCCAGCTCAGACGTTCACTATAAAGTTTATACGTGCGGCTACTCTTCAGAGTTGAGGCAATAAAAATGTTCACCGACTCCTCAAATGATGAAGTTGGTAATTAAAATGTAACTGTCTAACAGAATGAACGTTACCTGTTTATACGTTTCTTATACTAGCTACGAGGATAATAGGAAAATGAAGGTAGAGGTGTTTTCTTAACGTCAGTTCATAAGGATTTGCTCGCCATCGCAAACGGGTCACTTTCTCGACAGGAAAGAACTCATATATTTGTTTTATGTGAGGTTGAGTGGAATTAGGACATTCTGAACGTTATGGCTAAGAAAAGAATCTCTTTTACAGACCATAAATCCGTTACTCACTACACCGACTTTACGTTTCTTTCAACCAAACCTCTTCTTCAATTTTTATAGCCCTTAAAATTCCTGTCCCTTCTGTTAGGGCGTTGTTATCATCATAAAATCTAGTCCATTATTGTTAGATTCTCCGTGTTAGGTCACTTTAGATTAAAGAATTCGAATAATGGTGAAATGAGTACGAGTTGACATTAGACTCGTAAATGTTGAACAGAATATTTTATGACTACTAAAATAAAAAGAAGTGTGATCAAGAGAAAGCTGTTTCCGCCAGCTAGTAAGTTAATTTACTATTCCGGACTTCGATTCTTGAGGATGGTGAATAGAGATGAACAAAACTAACTGCCGCTCTCGCTCGCTGTTTTCGTTTCATTTTAGTCGGTTAGAATCATAACTCGATCCAAAATTGAAAATTTTCACAAATGAGGGAAAACATATTTGTAATACTTGGAGTCCATTTTCTTCACAATGAAGGTTAATAAATGAAAAAACAATGATTAAAAACTACTATTGAGATTTGTAAACGTATTTATTTATACAGGAGTAAAAGTTATTTAGCTTTAAATTATGGATCATACGAGTTTTGACAATGACCTTTGGATCATGAGTGATCTGAGAGTGCTCCGTTTGAAAGATGTGAGTTTAGAAAGTGACCAGTTGGGACCATGTGGGATTTGACAGCAACAAATTAAAATATTACACAAGAACATTGTCTCAAGCATATTTTTTAATTCAATATAAAAAATAGGTGTCCAATTATTAAATTCTCCAGATGAGTACATTTTACAAAATAACAAAGTGCAATATAAATTGAGGGGTCCAGTCAGAGAGAAGGATAAGTCACAAATCTTGGAATAGAGAAATAAAGTATTCTGAGAACAGTCTGCGAATTTCTGGTGAAAATTTAAATTCCAGTAGCTAAGCTATTGCCAGAATTATTCCAATTACGACACAACATTCCAGAAACGAAAAAAAAAAAACTAAATTTTCTTAGAAAAGCAGGTCTCCCCTTATTTGAGTCGACCCCCTCAATTCACAACCTACAAAAGAAATACTGATTATAAATGCGTCCCTTTGTATCACAAGATTAACATCTGTTTCCATCAATTCGCACATATGTTCAGTATTGTAGGCCTACAATTGATTATTATTCACAGCACATCAATGACATACATGTAGGACTTGAATATATTTGTAATTGTGACAAAACACTCGGTCCTGCTTAATTTACCAATACATCAGTAGGAGCCTAGGAGGATCAGAAAAGAATATTAACCTTGCTAATTTATATATTAAAAGTATTTATTTCAGTCACTGACTTCACAGCATATGTTTAAGGTGTTAAAACTTTACATTACATGTTTAAAAGACGTATGAACGTTTTCGTTGGACTACGCCAACATCATCAGATACGACGTACATTTCAGCAATATCAATAATCTCTATATAATATCTACAAATACAAAACATATTTAGTGGCATGCAAGATAAAACATACTAAAAACCAACATGGTTATGCTATGCATTGACATTCTTGTATGACTGCCCTTATTGTCAATTAATTAAAATACACGTGTAAGTTGCAAAATATATACAGTATGTTTGCAAGTCTTCACACATGGAATAATGAAGTAACATGATATAAAAGGAATAAAAAATAATAAAATATAAAACTAAGTTAATTATGTATTATGAGTTTGAAGAGTTGCAAATTACAGTATTTAATTACATTTATTATATTCATATTTCTGTTTCCCAATAACGCATATATTTCAACCATTCAGAACGCGTGTATCATGGTGTGTGTCTCGTAATTTGTCTTGAATGTTTTTCAAATTAATATGGTTGTCTAACAAATGCCAATATATTATACTTCATTATTCCATGTGTGAAGACTTGCAAACATACTGTATATATTTTGCAACTTACACGTATATTTTAATTAATTGACAATAAGGGCAGTCATACAAGAATATCAATGCGAATCATAACCATGTTGGTTTTTAGTATGTTTTATCTTGCATGCTACTAAATATGTTTTGCATTTGTAGATATTATGTAGAGATTATTGATATTGCTGAAATGTACGTCGTATCTGATGATGTTGGAGTAGTCCAACGAAAACGATCATACGTCTTTTAAACATGCAATGTAAAGGTTTAACACCTTAAACATACGCTGTGAAGTCAGTGACTGAAATAAATACTTTTAATATACAATACAGACTTCTCTGAAAACTATAAATTAATTGCAAAAAATCTTGCTAATTTGGCCTGGTTTCTTTTCGTTATTTCTGGAGCTGCTATACGTTTCCGTGTTCGTCATCTCTCTCCAACCGATGATATGTTCTCTTCTATAATATTACGTTTACTAAATGCTCAATTATATCCGCTAAATTCAGTGATATTTATAAAAAAACACAGCACATGCAAGATACTCATCCACAGCCCTATTCTACACAACAAGAAGTGGAGAAGCGAGAGGGAAATACTGATCGGTGATTGGTCGAGAAACGCTATACAACAGAACTCACAAGATCCAGTGGATCATGAGACTTTTGACAGAAACCGGAAGTTTGTCGCCTGTTTACACAGGCATCATGTAAGAAATGTGAAAAATTAACCTCTGAATCGTGTTTTTCGCAGATAACCGCATGGGAATATAACAGTATCTCAATTTTTCATTTTTTGGAACATGTGAGTTATGACTCTAACCGACTCATTTGTCTTTCGAGTCTCGTATTGTAACTCTCGTGCGCTTCGAGTATTGCTCATAATTCTCGAAATAGCATTTGGTCGACGTGGAAAGAATTCGTAACTGTGAATAACACACATCATTGAATAAATAACATTAGAGATGTTTAATTAATACAAAAATATAAAAAAACGGTATCATAGTTATCAAAATGTTCTGGTTCTGTTATCAGTAGGACAGAAAAAAAAGTATCGGTTATAGGATAGATTGTATCGTACGTAGAGCTCTCTGTTTACCAAAATGCTTTTGTGCGAGATCGGCGTATTTGCTTGGTTTCCGCACAAAACCAATCCGCGGAAAGTCTAAAATTCCACATTCAGTATTCCCAACCTAACACACATAACAATTTCCCTCTTCTTACCGCTTAAGTGACATATTGATTTTACTGCTTTAGTCTTTTAACATATTATTTTTAGAGACGTTCAATATAGTAATAATTATAAATTGGTCACCTAAATTGCACTGTTAATTATTGTTTTTAAATATTTGCAAATATTAAGTAAACTCTACAACTCCACTAAAGTTACTGCATTCGTGATACAAGTAACATTAAGGAAGCCATTTCTAAACATCTCCTTGACCGGCAAAATTAAATTTGCCGATGTTATTACTGCAATATGTTATATAAATAATATTGTTAAAATATTAAAATGAAAAATAAATCATTACATAACCTTACCGTTTGTTTTAAGTTCGCATTTATAGACTGGGGGAAAAAAAAGACAGACATATATCACGGCCTGCTGGAGTATAGCAAACACAGAAAACATTTTAAAGCAAAAATGTTGAAGATAGATATTTTTGTTTTGCAAATTTTCCGTCATTGAACAGAAACCAAGATGGAGATTTCATTGCAACTAATTAGAAATTCCTCTTTCAGGTATGTAATAAACGATCTTCGCACAAAATAATGTACGATACACGAGCGGTATATTTTCTTTCAATTCTCGGAAATTAAAAAAGCTCAACTACGTTTCACTTTTTCAAACTTTTCCTAGAACATGAAAACTTCAACATACCGCTCTTGTAACGCATATTACTAGTGTGCACGCATGACTAGTTACAGTAGCGGCTGCTTGTACAGTCCGCTCCGTATGAATGTTTAGATGGGCCGTTGACAATTGACGTTTTGTCATGCGGTATGGTTATGGTAGAGTTGCATCTTCCACGCTGGTCACATCTCCAAACAACACCGGTTTTGCGGATTTTAAGTTTGGCATACATATAATCTTCATAGTAGTTTCTCATGGCCCCTAATGCTTCTAGTGAAACGAAATTCCTCATGAGGGTGCTTCTTCATTACAATAATTTAGCTGCAGCCGAAAATAAGTAAGACATTCAATTTTAAACCAAGAATTTAACTGTGTAATTTGGAAACAACCAAAAAATTCCATTATGTTTCCAAAAACAAAAAATATGTTATAATTTTTGTGACCGGTGGCGAAAATGTAATCGGTAACGAAATAGTACAATGACGACAGTTCCGGTGACGAGAATTCCTATAACCCATGCTTATGAGCAAAGCTCGGAAGTTGGGGACTTGTGTCTTTGAACGTGGCTAAGCGACCGGACTTCAATGTCAACAAACTCCCGCTTCCAGCACGGAGGTACTGTCAGATCTGCTATAAAAGTGGTTCCTGGCTGGAACAACATAATGATAATATTATGATAGGTTGAAACATCTAATTTTATAGCATATATATAAATAAACATGCAAAATACATCAAATTTACAGTTCTGCTCTGTACATTTCATTACAGGTATGACTACATGCATTCGAAGATTTTCGAACCCATAAATTCTTCGTCTGTTAGTTAAACATGATTTGAAACGAAGGAAACTTATTTCCACGTCACATGAAGTGACGGGAGCAAACTTTAATTTTTTTAAATTTATTTTAACTAGCTACCTAGTGAGTACAAATTGCATTTATAAAATAAAAATGTTTCTAGCCACTACCGTAAGAGTCAGGCTCGTGTACGGTGTGGTCTTAGTGAATAATATAACATAAAATTTACAAGGACAGTTTACTAAATACAGTAATTAACTTAATTCAAACCAATAAGTACAACACAAGAGCAAGAATAAAGAAGAAAGGGAAAACGAGAGAAAAATACACATTTAATATAAATTGACAATCCGACAGAAGCCAGTGATATTCGATAAAAACATGAATATAGTCGATAGAAATAAAAGGTAAAAAAGTACATTTGTTACTATTATATATCATGGATAATTTTACAAAATTCTTTTTTAAAAGTTTCAATTTTAAAAATTTCAAATTTGGAAAATGGTTTGAAATTTTATTATAAAGTCTTGGGCCTAAATAAAATACTGAATATTTCACTGTCACTGTCTCCTGTTCGATTTTCAGCAGATCTCGTATCTGAGAAAGATAAGTATATCCTAAATTTTTCTCGCAAATAGTTTTCAATTAGTGTATAACTACTAGGGAAGGTCCCTCTACGACTTGATCCATGACAAATTCTCCATCAGTTTAAAGGACTGCAATGTCTTTCAATGAATGCCCGTTTCCAGCTCTAGTTTATGTGTGGTACAACTTACAAGATATAAACTCTGCATTAGAAGAAAATAATGTATCTCCTCAGAATTCCTCCACGAAATTCTGTACCTAAAATTTAAGAAATGCATTTTCAAACTTCCTTAACAACCATTCGAATAACACGTATTTTCTATTTCCTCAAACAGACCGTTTACCTGTAATTCTCTTAATGTCATTGGCTTCGACGTGACACAGTTTATTCTTTCGTCTTCTTGCCATTCGATGTGACCACTTTCTTAGTACAAACGACTGTCCCTGAGCACTTGCAGCGTGAGCTTTGTGTACGTTATGCCTGTAACCTTACTCAAGGACACGACACACAAGTCCCCAAGATCCGAGCTTTGCTTATGAGTTACAACAGACAGATTTTTCTCTTTACTTGCGCTTACGTTGGCAACACTGTACAAACAGCTCAATAAGGTTTCTTGAGCGATAATTTCAGTATTGTTTGTTTTGGCGCATACCGTATTAAAAATAACTGCTGTAGAGTTATAATGAAAACCACTTCCTTCTACTTAAGCTACAATCCTACAATGAATGTAAAATTCATACGAAAAAAAAACAGTATTAATTAATATACATTATACGAAACAAATCACTGCATTTTAAATGTACTGAACCTTAAAAAATTCAATGTTCACTTAACAAAAAAAAACAAGATTAATCCAGTCTCTACCATCATATCCCACCTCCCTCAAATCCATTTTAATATTATCTTCCCATCTACGTCTCAGCCTCTCTAAAGGTTTTTTCACTCCGGCCTCCCAACTAACACTCTATATAAATTTCTGGATTCGCCCATGCGTGTCAAAATCTCTGCCCATCTCAAACGTCTGGATTTAATGTTCCTAATTATGTCAGGTGAAGAATACAATGCGTGCAGCTCTGTGTTGTGTAACTTTCTCAATTCTCCTGTAACTTCATCCCTCTTAGCCCCAAATATTTTCTTAAGAACCTTATTCTCAAACACCCTTAATCTATGTTCCTCTCTCAAAGTGAAAGTCCAAGTTTCACAGCCATACAGAACAACTGGTAATATAACTGTTTTATAAATTCTAAAATATTACAAGTATTTGAATCATTTTTACTCCTTCACATTGAAGTTGATAGTGAAATTTGTAATGTTGGCCAGACTGCTAACCTTCCGTCAGCTGTTCATAGTGTAATGTACGTAATGTGTATTAAGATTTTTTAAATTATTATGTTCATAATATACTATCTGCAAAAAATTCTGTACAATACACATTTGTGAAGTGCATTACAAATCTCGGAATAATTTTGTAGTAAAAAAACACTTTCCAACCTTGTATCGTAATGTACTAATACCCCTAGTTATACTCTTACCTTCATTTAAATCTAATGACTTATTCCAAATTACTACTTTTATTCCTCATTCCTTAATCTTTTATTCACTTCACTGATATATATCTCTTGCTATTTACTACTAATCTTAACTCTAATCATTGCTTCATTACTGTAAAACAGATTCGTTATTAGATCATTTATGGCTAGGGACTGGATTTTTATGTAATTACATATTATATTCCTTTCAACTTAATCGTATATAAATAACAAAACTTTGCGAATCTTGTAATTACCATTAATATATTAAGATTTGATACTACATGTTTTTACATATTTACCCCACATTACATATTATGGCTTGGTATTACGTAAATCGACATATTTAGGGGGTTTATTCATTTTTACTTCTCTAAAAGGAGGGAAAAAACTTCTGCTGGGGAAGTTTACAATTTGAAATACACAGATTTAAAAAGCCTTTTTACATACCCAAGAAAAGATATATTTCGGGAAGAAACTTAACGTCGTTAGTTCCAGAAAGTAATAGAGGCACTCACCCCATACCGTCCACTGTAAATATGAATGAACAAAAGGCAACCTTTGTCATACAACAATCTTGTATTGTAAAAATCACTCAGAAAGTAGCGTTGTCTTCATGCGGTGGAGGACGACATGATTTGTCTCGAACTATAATTTTTTGCACACGTCTTAACAAGCCATTCCCATGCAATTTGCAACCTTACTCAGCCTCTTCCTAATCCTTCCATGGAAAAATTGTGTCAAGTCTGACATGAGCCGCATGGTTATCTACAGAGTGGGCACAAAGCTATACCCCATAAATGCCTCAAATATACCCATTATTTATGTTATTCATAATTCAGACATACATCCACTTTACACGAACTTGTGTCCTAAGTGTCTAAAGGATTAGTAGGTATGTCCTCCATAATTCTCTTCGCGCAAAACAAAGCGTCGCCACATTGGCCTCAGCACCTCAGCTGTGATTTAATTTCAAACTTTCACTACAGATGGAAAAATAATAATACGTCAAGTGTGCGGTAAAAAAGTCGGGTGCTTTAAGAAATCACAACTGGAGAGTCTTACCTTTCCTATACCTGCCAGATATTGATATTAAATATTTTCATGATTTTACATATTTTGATACATATTCAGCTTATTTTTCTTACATAAATATGTACATATTTCACACCTTGATATTACATAAAAATCCGGTCCCTATTCATGACATAATCCATACTAATAATAAATCTGTAGCCGAAATTTTTCTGGTAATTTTCGATTTTCCAAAAATAATTGGTGTTAACATGTATAATTAACCATCCTGGAACCGAAAATCGCTTTTTTGAAATTTTTGTTTGTATGTCTGTCTGTATGTTTATGACCTTTTCGCGCGATAACGGCTGAACCGATTTATATGAAAATTTGAATATAAATTAAGTTCGTTGTAACTTAGATTTTAGGTTATATGGCATTCAAAATACTTTATTTAAAGGGGGGGTTATAAGGGGGCCTGAATTAAATAAATCGAAATATCTCGCTTATTATTGATTTTCGTGAAAAATGTTACATATCAAACGTTTCTTTAACAATAATTTCCGATAAGTTTTATTCTATACAAAATTTTGATAGGACTGATATTTAATGAGACACATGAGTTTTAAAATTACAGTAACAACGCCATCTAAGGCGCTGTACTGAAATAAAAACAAATGACTTCGTCTATAAGGGGCCTTGGACAACAACAATCGAAAGCTATTAAACATAGCCTAAGAGAATGTTTCTGTGTTTGTATGAAGTAATATCGGAAGCTAATTAATTGTTTAATTATTATTTCACCATTGGAAAGTGTAGTTTCTCTAGATGCACATTATTCTACAATTTATTACAGTAACTTCTGAAACATATAGTAAGTAATATAAAGTTTACACATTAAAACTAAATGATATGTCAATCTTCATTAAACTGTGGTTGCATGTAATAACAATTAAGAAACATGTTAAACGAATTGTCATTGCACCAAATGATTGCTCTCTGGACCAAAATGACCGCATTTTAATTATTTAAATACAATTTAAATTAAGTAACATATTAAACGATTTATCCTTCTATCAAACACGAATGTTCCCTGGATCAAACGTCGTATTTTAATTATGCAATTACTTTATATTTATTTCTAACAGGTGCAGCGGAGCGCACGGTACGGCTAGTAAATAATAATTTCCTAGTAAAACGCCATTATATAAGAACCTATTGCATATGAAATGGGTTGCCCTTTACAGTACTCGTATGTCCTTTGACTCGTATTGCCTTAAATTGCGTGGGAGCCAGAATATGCCACTAGTTCTGTTTGCGTTCTTTGAGTCTTTTACAAAGTCTGAATTTCTGTGTAATAATAAAAATTCGGTTATGAAAACAACGAGCTGGAATGATTAATTACACAAGCACATGAAGAAAAACGGGCTGCAAGCTTGTGCAAATTAAAATAAATGATCGATCGAGTACGGCAAGAAACTTCATACGCCATTTCCTGCCTGAAAAGTTGAAAGCCGCAACGCGTTTTGACGTACTTACTCATAGCCATAGAACTAATGAAAAATTACTACTAGGATAAGCTTTGCTTGTTTGCAATTGCACATATCTCTCATATGATACGTGTATATTTCAACTTACTGGAAGATTTTTGTATAAATTATTGATAAATATTAGGTCTACTCTATAGGACACAAAGTTTTAGTAAGCCGTCGTACATTGGAATATTAGGTTATTTTATATAATTCATTCTTTGTTTATTTCTGTAATTCATTTGTTGTTTGTTCATTTATCTAATTCATTTTTTTCATTGTTATTCATTGGTTGTTTATTTCTTCTTTCTGTCATTCACTGGTTGTTTTTCAGTTATCTCATTCATTTTGTTTCTTTCCGTTATTAATTCGTTGTTTGTTTGTTTGCCTTGTTCATTCTTTTTTCTTCTTTCTAATTCATTCACTTGATTGTTTTTCAGTTATCTCATTCATTTTTTTCCTTTCCGTTATTAATTGGTTGTTTGTTTGTTTATCTTGTTCATTCTTTGTTTCTTTCTGTCATTCACTGATTGTTTTTCAGTTATCTCATTCATTTTTGTTTTTTCCGTTATTAATTGTTTGTTTGTTTGTTTATCTTGTTCATTCTTTGTTTCTTTCTGTCATTCACTGATTGTTTTTCAGTTATCTCATTCATTTTTGTTTCTTTCCGTTATTAATTGGTTGTTTGTTTGTTTGCCTTGTTCATTCTTTGTTTCTTTCTGTCATTCACTGATTGTTTTTCAGTTATCTCATTCATTTTTGTTTCTTTCCGTTATTAATTCGTTGTTTGTTTGTTTGCCTTGTTCATTCTTTGTTTCTTTCTGTCATTCACTGATTGTTTTTCAGTTATCTCATTCATTTTTGTTTCTTTCCGTTATTAATTGGTTGTTTGTTTGTTTCTTGTTCATTCTTTTGTTTCTTTCTGTCATTCACTGATTGTTTTTCAGTTATCTCATTCATTTTTGTTCCTTTCCGTTATTAATTGGTTGTTTGTTTGTTTATCTTGTTCATTCTTTGTTTCTTTCTGTCATTCACTGATTGTTTTTCAGTTATCTCATTCATTTTTGTTTCTTTCCGTTATTAATTCGTTGTTTGTTTGTTTGTTTATCTTGTTCATTCTTTGTTTCTTTCTGTCATTCACTGATTGTTTTTCAGTTATCTCATTCATTTTTGTTTCTTTCCGTTATTAATTCGTTGTTTGTTTGTTTATCTTGTTCATTCTTTGTTTCTTTCTGTCATTCACTGATTGTTTTTCAGTTATCTCATTCATTTTTGTTTCTTTCCGTTATTAATTCGTTGTTTGTTTGTTTATCTTGTTCATTCTTTGTTTCTTTCTGTCATTCACTGATTGTTTTTCAGTTATCTCATTCATTTTTGTTTCTTTCCGTTATTAATTGGTTGTTTGTTTGTTTATCTTGTTCATTCTTTGTTTCTTTCTGTCATTCACTGATTGTTTTTCAGTTATCTCATTCATTTTGTTTCTTTCCGTTATTAATTGGTTGTTTGTTTGTTTATCTTGTTCATTCTTTGTTTCTTTCTGTCATTCACTGATTGTTTTTCAGTTATCTCATTCATTTTTGTTTCTTTCCGTTATTAATTGTTTGTTTGTTTGTTTATCTTGTTCATTCTTTGTTTCTTTCTGTCATTCACTGATTGTTTTTCAGTTATCTCATTCATTTTTGTTTCTTTCCGTTATTAATTCGTTGTTTGTTTGTTTATCTTGTTCATTCTTTGTTTCTTTCTGTCATTCACTGATTGTTTTTCAGTTATCTCATTCATTTTTGTTTCTTTCCGTTATTAATTGTTGTTTGTTTGTTTATCTTGTTCATTCTTTGTTTCTTTCTGTCATTCACTGATTGTTTTTCAGTTATCTCATTCATTTTTGTTTCTTTCCGTTATTAATTCGTTGTTTGTTTGTTTATCTTGTTCATTCTTTGTTTCTTTCTGTCATTCACTGATTGTTTTTCAGTTATCTCATTCATTTTTGTTTCTTTCCGTTATTAATTGGTTGTTTGTTTGTTTATCTTGTTCATTCTTTGTTTCTTTCTGTCATTCACTGGTTGTTTTTCAGTTATCTCATTCATTTTTGTTTCTTTCCGTTATTAATTGTTTGTTTGTTTGTTTATCTTGTTCATTCTTTGTTTCTTTCTGTCATTCACTGATTGTTTTTCAGTTATCTCATTCATTTTTGTTTCTTTCCGTTATTAATTGTTTGTTTGTTTGTTTATCTTGTTCATTCTTTGTTTCTTTCTGTCATTCACTGATTGTTGTTTTTCAGTTATCTCATTCATTTTTGTTTCTTTCCGTTATTAATTGTTTGTTTGTTTATCTTGTTCATTCTTTGTTTCTTTCTGTCATTCACTGGTTGTTTTTCAGTTATCTCATTCATTTTTGTTTCTTTCCGTTATTAATTCGTTGTTTGTTTGTTTATCTTGTTCATTCTTTGTTTCTTTCTGTCATTCACATTGATTGTTTTTCAGTTATCTCATTCATTTTTGTTTCTTTCCGTTATTAATTGTTTGTTTGTTTATCTTTTCATTCTTTGTTTCTTTCTGTCATTCACTGATTGTTTTTCAGTTATCTCATTCATTTTGTTTCTTTCCGTTATTAATTGTTTGTTTGTTTGTTTATCTTGTTCATTCTTTGTTTCTTTCTGTCATTCACTGATTGTTTTTCAGTTATCTCATTCATTTTTGTTTCTTTCCGTTATTAATTGTTTGTTTGTTTATCTTGTTCATTCTTTGTTTCTTTCTGTCATTCACTGGTTGTTTTTCAGTTATCTCATTCATTTTTGTTTCTTTCCGTTATTAATTGTTTGTTTGTTTATCTTGTTCATTCTTTGTTTCTTTCTGTCATTCACTGATTGTTTTTCAGTTATCTCATTCATTTTTGTTTCTTTCCGTTATTAATTGTTTGTTTGTTTATCTTGTTCATTCTTTGTTTCTTTCTGTCATTCACTGATTGTTTTTCAGTTATCTCATTCATTTTTGTTTCTTTCCGTTATTAATTGTTTGTTTGTTTATCTTTTTCATTCTTTGTTTCTTTCTGTCATTCACTGATTGTTTTTCAGTTATCTCATTCATTTTTGTTTCTTTCTGTCATTCACTGATTGTTTTTCAGTTATCTCATTCATTTTTGTTTCTTTCCGTTATTAATTGGTTGTTTGTTTCTTTATCTTGTTCATTCTTTGTTTCTTTCTGTCATTCACTGATTGTTTTTCAGTTATCTCATTCATTTTTGTTTCTTTCCGTTATTAATTCGTTGTTTGTTTGTTTACTTTGTTCATTCTTTGTTTCTTTCTGTCATTCATTGGTTGTTTGATTATTTATCTCATTCATTCTATGTTACTTTCTGTCATTCATCGGTTATTATTTTTTCTCATGAATTCACTTTTTTTTCTCTCTGTAACAAATTGATTGTTTATTTACCTCATTTATTCTTTGTTTCCTTTTGTCATTCATTGGTAAGGTGGGTGCTCCTGTTATGGCCATATTGCTGATATGGCCACCCCCCTATTGTGAGTTAGTTAACCAAAAAATCCGCTAAATTGCAGAAGCATCCAATGAAAGGGCATCCTGGTATGTCACTTGATCGTTTTCCATACAGTCAGGTTGAGCAATATGGCGTCAGTTGCCTGTTTTACGGTTTTCATGTGACCTCTTCTTATTTTTCTCTGGTAAGTCTCCTTTGTTTTATGCATGTTTTCAAAGACTTGTTTCATGAAACCATAGTACTCCATTCAGTTTTTCTTTCTGTTGATCGGTGTTGTCGTTGATGGCGTATCTTTTACGAGGTGTTCATAATCAAACGATTTTCGTGAAAGCTTTCTCCTGATATGGCCATATCAAATGCACCATGGCCATATCAAGTTCATTTCACTTTTATTTTTTCACCTGACAAATTTGCATGCCTTATAGCTGGGATTACGCAAAAATTTTGTATTTAAAAAAAAAACAACTTAATTTTTATGGAAAAACCTGTTTTGACTACACTTTTGAATTATAAAAAGGGATTATTAAGTGTCATTTTTATTCATTTTACACCAAAATTATTTAATTTTAACACAACTGCGCTATCAAACTGAAAACAATCACGATTTGTAGAACATGGGACAAGGGTGGCCATATCATGTGCACATGTTCCTGATATGGCCACTAGGTAGACTTTTGGAATTTGGGACTTTTTGGACAATTAAAGCTATTTTATGGGGAAAGGAAATTGTTTTAAGAAAGTCCATTAGACTGAGAACGAGTAAGAAAAAAGTGGTTTACATTTTTTTTTCAAAATGGCGGCTAGAAAAATTCTCAAACCTTAGCATGGCCATATCAGGGACACCTACCTTAGTATGTCAGTTATCTCATTAATAGTTCGCTTTTTCTGTCATTCATTGGTTGTTTGTTCACTTATCTCATTCAATCTTTCTTGTTTTTGTCATTTATAGGTTGTTTGTTCATTTATCCTATTCGTTCTAGTTCTTTCCGTGAGTTATTGGTTACTTGTTCATTTAGCTCATTCGTTATTTGTTTCTTTATGTCATTCATTTCTTGTTTGTTCATTTGTCTCATTTTGTCTTCATTTCTTTCTCGTTCATTCATTGCTTTCTTATTTATCTAATTTAGCTTCTGTCCT
This sequence comes from Periplaneta americana, assembly GCA_025594305.2. Lineage (NCBI taxonomy): Eukaryota > Metazoa > Arthropoda > Insecta > Blattodea > Blattidae > Periplaneta > Periplaneta americana. The sequence continues at coordinate 28,780,730 of JAJSOF020000036.1, forward strand.
TTCTGTCGTTCATTCCTCGTTTGTTCATTTATTTATTCTCTGTTTCTTTCTGTCACTCATTTGTCATTTGTTTGAATATCTTGTTCACTCTCGCTTTGTTTCTGTCATTGATTCGTTGCTTTCTCATTAATCTCATTTATCGTTTCTTTTCTTTGTCACCAATGCCATGCATATTAATTTATCTCATTCATTCTTTGTTTCTCCTGTCACAGATTCGATGCATGTTCATTTACTCAGTTCATTCTTTGCTTGTTTCTAACATTTGTTTGTTATTTCTTTAATTAATACTTTCATTTAGGTACTGCCTTGTTAATAAATCCTTCTCTGAATTTCTTACGCCCTATCATCTGTCTTTATTTATTTATTTAATTATTTATTTATTTATTTGTTTATTTATTTATTTATTTGCTTACCTTATTTATTTATTTGTTTGTTTATTTATTTATTTATTTATTTATATTTATTTTTATTTATTTATTTAGCTATTAATTTACCTATTTATTTATTTACTAGCAGTATCGTGCGCTTCGCTGCACCTGTTAGAAATAAATATAAAGTAATTACATAATTAAAATAGGACATTTGATCCAGGGAACATTCGTGTTTGATAGAAGGATAAATCGTTTAATATGTTACTTAATTTAAATTGTATTTAAATAATTAAAATGCGATCATTTTGGTCCAGAGAGCACTCATTTGGTACAATGACAATTCCTTTAACATGTTTCCTATGTGTTATTACATGCAACCATAGTTTAATGAAGATTGACATATCATTTATTTTTAATGTGTGTACTTTATACCACTTGCTATAGGTTTCCATTGTATTATGGTAATAACTTAATTTTAACCTTTGTTTTCTACGTCTTCAGTAAATGCGCTTGGCCCACTATGGTTCTGAACCCTTCAAATAACTTAAATAGTGATACAGCATATATAGTGATATTTAATAACATTTCTTTCTTTCGAAAATATAAGAATTCACGATCTCCAATGTACCATCATTGCCATGGAATGAATAAATGTATTTTTTTTTTTCCTACTCAAAAATTTTATATTTTGCACATAGGAGTTACTGCAGGAACAACAACGCTATAATCTGAGGCGACGGTGAAAATGTATTATATTGTTATTTTAAAAATATTGTATATCCTTAAATATCAGTTCTACCAAAATTTTGGATAGAATAAAACTTATCGGAAATCATTTTTAAAGAAACTTTTGTCATGTAACATTTTTCACAAAAATCAATAAAAAGCGAGATATTTCGATTTATTTAATTCAGGCCCCCTTATAACCCCCCTTTTAAATGAAGTATTTTAAATGGCATATAGCTTAAAATCTAAGTTACAACGAACTTAATTTATATTCTAATTTTCATCGAAATCCGTTCAACCATTATCGCGTGAAAAAGTAACAAACATCCAGACAGACAGACAGACAGACATACAAACAAAAATTTCAAAAAAGCGATTTTTGGTTTCAGGATGGTTAATTATATATGTTAACACCAATTATTTTTGGAAAATCGAAAATTACCAGAAAAATGTTGGCTACAGATTTATTATTAGTATAGATTTATCTATTTATTTATTTATTTATTTATTTATTCATTCATTCATTCATTCATTCATTCATTCATTCATTCATACATTTATTTCATTTGCTAACAGATTAAGGGAACATGGTGAATACGAAGTATATGAGGAAGTTCAATGTCTTTCTACGGATGGATCTACACGGCGTGCTGACATCATAATAATTGACCGAGATAAAAAAAAACTGGTCTCATTCTTGACCCAACTGTAAGGTTCGAAATTAATGAAGATCAACCAAAGCAGGTACATGAAGAGAAACGCGCTATTTACCTTCCATGCTGTGATGATCTCAGACATAAATATAAAATTCAAGATTGGAATGTCATTGCACTTATGTTTGGTGCGTGAGGAACAATTCCCAAATTTACATTGGAGATCCTCAGAAAATTTAGGTTTCCTGAAAAGACTCTTCAGACAATTGTATCAACCATTTTAAAATATTCATTGAACACCATCAATCACCATCTCTATTCACCTTTATAATATTCAGTATGTGTTATTTATTTTCAATACATTTTTAACCTTTTTGATAGCTACCACATCATGTCGCAGAATATTTTTTTTATTTCATTATAGATTTTTCTAACATTAATTTTCATTTTATTTTTTGTTCATTTGAATTCATTAGGATGCCGATATTTTAAATCCAAGATTTGGACGGCTATCATTTCGATATACTATTTTCTATATTTGACATATCCTTCTTTCATCTCTCTTTTTTTCTGTAATTTGCAATTTATTTCCCGTCCTATTCACAACTTTATTTATTTATTTATTTAATTTTGTTTTATGTTATATATTTTTCTTTCTCTATTTATTTTTGCCTCGATTTTTTCTCTTCATTTTCTCATTACATGCCTATTTATTTCTTGTTAGTTTTTAACTGAACGACCGACATAGTTTGATTTACTGATTCACTCACTCATCCACTCACTGAGTCACTGATTAACTCACTTGCTCATCTCTAATTTTTACGCACTCCGAATGTACCTTCCTGCGTCATTAACCAGCAGGTGACAAGTGTCGGGTGGCTGCATGTATGCTCGCCGTCTCACCTGATTGATCTGTCGATTTGTCTGCTTCATCACAGCGAAAACATGGAAACGGACTTAGCCAGCTCTTGTGTGCAGGAATTCATCTCTGTCCCTTTGCAGGGCAAGAAACGGACAACGAAATGAAAGCTACACCAAACCAAGCTCAACTTTTCCTCGTGCATTCAACTCGTAGTGGGGAGGAAGAAGAGATCAACACACGATCTGAGAATAACTAGAATGGGCTTTTATTCTGCGGGTTGTTTAGTCACTCAATGATATTTAGTATTTGTAAAATAGCTATTCAGAATAGGCTACAACGTTACCACACAAGAGTATTTATTCAGTGTGTGACAAAGAAGATGTAATTTTCTTCTAAGTAAAATTTTCTCCGAATACATAAAATAAAGAGTAATATTCCAGAATTAATCGTGCATGATAGAAGAAAACCGATGGATGACAGAAAGAAACAAAGAATGAATGAGATAAATAAACAAACAATGAATGAAGAAAAGGCCACAAGAAATGAATTATATAAATATACAACCAATAAATGAAAAAAGGAATAAAGATTAAATGAGATAAATAAACAACCAATTAGTGGCAGAAAGAAAAAAAAGAATACATAAGAGAAAAAATAACAACCGATGGATGACAGAAAGGGACAAAGAATGAATGATATAAATATAGGCTGCAAACAATGAGTGACAGAAAGAAATAAAGAATGAACGATGTAAAGAAACAAGCAACCAATTAATAACGGAAAGAAACAAAAATGAATGAGATAACAGAAAAACAACCAGTGAATGACAGAAAGAAAGAATGAACGATGTAAAGAAACAAACAACCAATTAATAACGGAAAGAAACAAAAATGAATGAGATAACTGAAAAACAACCAGTGAATGACAGAAAGAAAGAATGAACGATGTAAAGAAACAAACAACCAATTAATAACGGAAAGAAACAAAAATGAATGAGATATTTGAAAAAACAGTGAATGGCAGAAAGAAAGAATTTAAAGAAACAAACAACCATTTGATAACGGAAAGAAACAAAAATGAATGAGATAACTGAAAAAACAGTGAATGGCAGAAAGAAAGAATGAACGATGTAAGAAACAAACAGCCATTTGATAACGGAAAGAAACAAAAATGAATGAGATAACTGAAAAAACAGTGAATGGCAGAAAGAAAGAATGAACGATGTAAAGAAACAAACAACCAATTAATAACGGAAAGAAACAAAAATGAATGAGATAACAGAAAAACAACCAGTGAATGACAGAAAGAAAGAATGAACGATGTAAAGAAACAAACAACCAATTAATAACGGAAAGAAACAAAAATGAGTGAGATAACAGAAAAACAACCAGTGAATGACAGAAAGAAAGAATGAACGATGTAAAGAAACAAACAACCAATTAATAACGGAAAGAAACAAAAATGAATGAGATAACTGAAAAAAACAGTGAATGGCAGAAAGAAAGAATGAACGATGTAAAGAAACAAACAACCATTTGATAACGGAAAGAAACAAAAATGAATGAGATAACTGAAAAAAAAACAGTGAATGGCAGGAAGAAAGCATGAATGATGTAAAGAAACAAACAACCAATTAATAACGGAAAGAAACAAAAATGAATGAGATAACTGAAAAAAACAGTGAATGGCAGAAAGAAAGAATGAACGATGTAAAGAAACAAACAACCATTTGATAACGGAAAGAAACAAAAATGAGTGAGATAACTGAAAAACAACCAGTGAATGACAGAAAGAAAGAATGAACGATGTAAAGAAACAAACAACCAATTAATAACGGAAAGAAACAAAAATGAATGAGATAACTGAAAAAAACAGTGAATGGCAGAAAGAAAGAATGAACGATGTAAAGAAACAAGCAACCAATTAATAACGGAAAGAAACAAAAATGAGTGAGATAACTGAAAACCAGCCAGTGAATGACAGAAAGAAAGAAGGAAAGGAAGGAAGAAAGAAAGAAAGAAGTAAAGAAACAAACAACCAATTAATAACGGAAAGAAACAAAAATGAATGAGATAACTGAAAACCAGCCAGTGAATGACAGAAAGAAAGAAAGAAAGAAAGAAAGAAGGAAAGAAAGAAAGAAAGAAGTAAAGAAACAAACAACCAATTAATAACGGAAAGATACAAAAATGAATGAGATAACTGAAAACCAGCCAGTGAATGACAGAAAGAAAGAAAGAGAGAAGTAAAGAAACAAACAACCAATTAATAACGGAAAGAAACAAAAATGAATGAGATAACTGAAAACCAGCCAGTGAATGACAGAAAGAAAGAAGTAAAGAAACAAACAACCAATTAATAACGGAAAGATACAAAAATGAATGAGATAACTGAAAACCAGCCAGTGAATGACAGAAAGAAAGAAAGAAAGAAAGAAAGAAAGAAAGAAAGAAAGAAAGAAAGAAAGAAAGAAAGAAAGAAAGAAAGAAAGAAAGAAAGAAAGAAAGAAAGAAGTAAAGAAACAAACAACCAATTAATAACGGAAAGAAACAAAAATGAACTAGATAACTGAAAACCAGCCAGTGAATGACAGAAAGAAAGAAAGAAAGAAGTAAAGAAACAAACAACCAATTAATAACGGAAAGAAACAAAAATGAATGAGATAACTGAAAACCAGCCAGTGAATGACAGAAAGAAAGAAAGAAAGAAAGAAGTAAAGAAACAAACAACCAATTAATAACGGAAAGAAACAAAAATGAATGAGATAACTGAAAACCAGCCAGTGAATGACAGAAAGAAAGAAACAATGAAGTAAAGAAACAAACAACCAATTAATAACGGAAAGAAACAAAAATGAATGAGATAACTGAAAACCAGCCAGTGAATGACAGAAAGAAAGAAAGAAGTAAAGACACAAACAACCAATTAATAACGGAAAGAAACAAAAATGAATGAGATAACTGAAAACCAGCCAGTGAATGACAGAAAGAAAGAAAGAAAGAAAGAAAGAAAGAAGTAAAGAAACAAACAACCAATTAATAACGGAAAGAAACAAAAATGAATGAGATAACTGAAAACCAGCCAGTGAATGACAGAAAGAAAGAAAGAAAGAAAGAAAGAAAGAAAGAAGTAAAGAAACAAACAACCAATTAATAACGGAAAGAAACAAAAATGAATGAGATAACTGAAAACCAGCTAGTGAATGACAGAAAGAAAGAAAGAAAGAAGTAAAGAAACAAACAACCAGTTAATAACGGAAAGAAGCAAAAATGAATGAGATAACTGAAAACCAGCCAGTGAATGACAGAAAGAAAGAAAGAAAGAAAGAAAGAAAGAAAGAAAGAAAGAAAGAAAGAAGTAAAGAAACAAACAACCATTTAATAACGGAAAGAAACAAAAATGAATGAGATAACTGAAAACCAGCCAGTGAATGACAGAAAGAAAGAAAGAAAGAAAGAAGTAAAGAAACAAACAACCAATTAATAACGGAAAGAAACAAAAATGAATGAGATAACTGAAAACCAGCCAGTGAATGACAGAAAGAAAGAAAGAAAGAAGTAAAGAAACAAACAACCAATTAATAACGGAAAGAAACAAAAATGAATGAGATAACTGAAAACCAGCCAGTGAATGACAGAAAGAAAGAAAGAAAGAAGTAAAGAAACAAACAACCAATTAATAACGGAAAGAAACAAAAATGAATGAGATAACTAAAAACCAGCCAGTGAATGACAGAAAGAAAGAAAGAAAGAAAGAAAGAAAGAAAGAAAGAAAGAAAGAAAGAAAGAAGTAAAGAAACAAACAACCAATTAATAAGGGAAAGAAATAAAAATGAATGAGATAACTGAAAACCAGCCAGTGAATGACAGAAAGAAAGAAGTAAAGAAAGAAAGAAAGAAAGAAAGAAAAAGAAAGAAAGAAGTAAAGAAACAAACAACCAATTAATAATAATGTAAAGAAACAAAAATGAATGAGATAACTGAAAAACAACCAGTGAATGACAGAAGGAACCAAACATGAGATGAATAAAGGAACAACCAATGAATAACGGAAAGGAAGTATGAATTAGATAAATGAACAAACAATGAATAAATTACAGAGAAACAAAAAATGAAGTAGATAAATGAAAAATTGTCACGTTTCCTTTTAAGTGATGTATGATGCAAAAGATTATTAAAATGTCACAAAAAATGTTAAACGTACATAATTTTGTTAAAATATTGTTGTTTAATCAACTGTCCGAAGACAGGTCTGAACCTCACACGTGATACGAAGAAGCCATCACTTATTAGTTAACTAGGCCAGATGATATGGGGTAGGGTGGCCAGTTTCTTTCCCCCTTCATTGCGTACATCGCCGACTAACTACATATTACAATTCGGCCATTTCGTACGCTCCAGCCTTCTCCATATCCTCTTTTCAAATGTTTTTAGTCTCTTCTCTTCACTTCGTTGTAATGTCACTTAAAAGCTTATGTTTAGATTTTATGTCCACTTTGTTTTAAATAATGCATAATAGAACCTTTTTTCATGTGTTCCGTTGTCTGTACTTTGTCTATTAATTATTACCTATCACCCCGTTCAATGCTTTTATGTGGTAAAATTTCTTCTTTGTGTTATTCCCATGTAATAGCTTTTAGCTACGTCGTGTTATAATATTCAATACGAGACTAATTCAATACCAGTCTTCTATGTTGCGAGAAACCACAGGAATCTCTGAATTTTATTTAAGTGCCTGAGCGTTGGATATTGAACAGTAGCCCTACAAGTTAAGTAAAAGCATAGCATACATGGACACTGTTTTTAATTACAGATTTAAATTGCAGAGGCATTTTCAACGTTTATTAATTGGAATTTGAGAAACGAACATATTCCGAGAAAATCTGTTTCAAAGCCGCATTGCCCAACAACTACAAACGTTCTGTGAGGAAAATCGGTACAGCTGACCTCTGTTGCTGTGGAAACATGAACTCGATGTCTAATATTACGACAGGATACAATTAAACAGGATTGAAGAATACTGGATCAGCCCTTATCTCTTCAACTCAAATAAGTCCATTATTCTTCTTGCATCAAAAGGATAGACTTAATTAAACCCCTCTGAAAATTAATCAGTTTCAGAAGTTCACTCAGAAGAACGTTTAGAGGTATTCACTGTCTAGAATTGAATGGCGTGTTTCTAAAACCTGCTATATCACTTTAAGTTATTTTTACAGGAAGGAGAAAATTTGCTACCTATGACATATACGAACCAATTTTTAAAATGCGTGTGTATTAAAATCTTTAAGATACTTTATACCATTACAATATGTACTAAATGTATCAAAATACTTCATAGTTTACCAACAATTTATAGATAATAGGTTTTGGCCTGAAAACGGAAAACAGAAGGTTTTGGAAAAGAATTCATATTTTTAAACTAGCCATACCCGTGCGCTCCGCTGCACCCGTTAGAAATAAATATAAAGTAATTACATAATTAAAATAGGACCTTTGTTCCAGGGAACATTCGTGTTTGATAGAAGAATAAATCGTTTAATATGTTACTTAATTTAAATTGTATTTAAAAAATTAAAATGCGATCATTTTGATCCAAAGACCACTCATTTGGTACAATGACAATTCCTTTTAACATGTTTCTTAATTGTTATTATATGCAACCATAGTTTACTGAAGATTGACATATATTTTAGTTTTAATGTGTATACTTTATATTACTTGCTATATGTTTCCATTGAATTATGGTAATAACTTAATTTTAACCCTTGTTTTCTACCTCCTCAGTAAATGGCGCTTGGTCCACTATGGTTCTGAACCCTTCAAATAACTTAAATAGTGATACAGCATATATAGTGATATGTAATTATATTTCTTTCTTTCAAAAAATGTAAGAATTAACGATCTCCTATGTACCATTGCCATGGAATGAATAAACGTGTTTTTTTTTCTTTCTACTCAAAAATTTTATATTTTGCACATAGGAGTTGAATGACAACACTATAATCTGAGGCGGCGGTGAAAATGTATTGTATTGTTATTTTAAAGGTTTTGTACCTGTGTCCTTAAATATCAGTCCTATGAAAATTTTGCATAGAATAAAAATGTGCAGAATAGCCTATCAAGTTTTCTGTGCATAAGAAGCTATTTTAATCTTACCTGTCCTCGATTCACTCAGAAGTTACTGTAATAACATTATAGCATTATGTCCATCTAGAGAAACTACACTTTCCAATGGTGAAATAATAATTAATTATACAATTCGGTTAATTTAGCTTCCGATATTACTTCATACAAACACAGAAACATTCTCTGTAGGCTATGTTTCATAGCTTTCGATTGTTGTTGTTCAAGGCCCCTTATAGATGAAATCATTTGTTTCTGTTTCATTACAGGCCAATAGGTGGCATCGTTGTTTTAATTTTAAAACTCATTTATCTCATTTAATATTAGTCCTATCAAAATTTTGCATAGAATAAAACTATAGGAAATCATTTTTAAAGAAACTTTTGTTATATAATATTTTTCAAGAAAATAAATAATAAAGGAGATATTTCGATTTATTTAATTCGAGCCTCCTCATAACACCCCTTTTAAATAAAGTATTTTGAATGTCATATAGCCTAAAATCTAAGTTACAACGAAATTAATTTATATTCCAATTTTCATATTAATCGGTTCAGCCATTGTCGCGTGAAAAGGTAACAAACATCCAGACAGACAGACAAACAAAAATTTCAAAAAAGCTATTTTCGGTTTCAGGATGGTTAATTATACATGTTAGGACCAATTATTTTTGAAAAAGAGAAAATTACCAGAAAAATTTCGGCTACAGATTTATTATTAGTATAGATACTTACTTACTCACTGGCTTTTAAGTAACCCGGAGGTTCATTGCCGCCCTCACATAAGCCCGCCATTGGTCCCTATCCTGAGCAAGATTAATCCATTTATCATATTCAAATCCATTTTAATATTATCTTCCCATCTACGTCTCGGGTTTTCCCCAACCATAAGGTGAATGCCAGGTAATCTATGGCGAATCCTCGGCCTCATCTCGCCAAATACCATCTCGCTATCACCAATCTCATCGACGCTAAATAACCTAGTAGTTGATACAGCGTCGTTAAATAACCAACTAAAAAAAAATCTACGTCTCGGCCTCCCTAAAGGTCTTTTTCCCTCCGGCCTCCCAACTAACACTCTATATACATTTCTGGATTCGCTCATACGTGCTACATGCCCTGCCCATCTCAAACGTCTGGATTTAATGTTCCTAATTACGTCAGGTGAAGAATACAATGCGTGCAGTTCTGTGTTGTGTAACTTTCTCTCTTCTCCTGTAACTTCATCCCTCTTAGCCCCAAATATTTTCCTAAGAATCTTATTCTCAAACACCCTTAATCTCTGTTCCTCTCTCAAAGTGAGAGTCCAAGTTTCACAACTATACAGAACAACCGGTAATATAACTGTTTTATAAATTCTAACTTTCAGATTTTTCGACAGCAGACCTCAATCGAATAATAACAGGCATTTCCCATATTTATTCTGTGTTTAATTACCTCCCGAGTATCATTTATATTTGTTACTGTTGCTCCCAGATATTTGAACTTCTCCACCTCTTCAAAAGATAAATTTCCAATTTTTATATTTCCATTTCGTACAATATTCTGGTAACGAGACTTAATCATAAACTTTGTCTTTTCGGGATTTATTTCCAAACCTATCTCTTTACTTGCTTCCAGTAAAATTCCCGTGTTTTCCCTAATCATTTGTGGATTTTCTCCTAACATATTCACGTCATCCGCATAGACTTATTAGTATAGATAACTAGATATCTTTTTTACACAATCGTGTTTTTGCTGTATTTACAGCTATTGTTATTGTTACTTAGTTACCATTACAGTGCAGCTTTGCGAAGGCTTTGGAATAATATTGCTCTAAATTTTCAATACGAAGTATAATGTATTTGTGCGAGATCGTGCGTATTTGCTTGTTTTCCGCACAGAACCAATACGCGGTAAGTGTAAAATACCACATTCAGTATTCCCAACGTAACGCACATAACAATTTCCCTCTTCTTACCGCTTAAGCGCGACATTCATTTTACTGCTTTAGGCTTTTAACATATTATTTTTAGAGACGTTTAGCATAGTAATAATTATAAATTGGAAACTTACCACTGCAATTTCACCTAAATTGCAATGTTAATTATTGTTTTTAAATATTTGCAAAAATTAAGTAAACTTTACTACTCCACGAAACTTATTGCATTCCTGATACAAGTAACATTAAGGAAGCCGTGAAAATATCAACAACATTCCAGATGCCGATGTTATTACTGCAATATGTTATATAAATAATATTGTTAAAATATTAAAATGAAAAATAAATCATTACATAACCTTACCGTTTGTTTTAAGTTCGCATTAATAGACTGGGGGAAAAAAAGACAGACGTATATCACGGCCTGCTGGTGTATAGTAAACACAGAAAACATTTTATAGCAACAATGTTGAAGAAAGATATTTTGGTTTTCCGAAGTTGCCGTCATTAAACAGAAACCAACATGGAGATTTCATTGCATCTAATTAGAAATTCGTCTTTCAGATATGTAATTAACTATCTTCGCACAAAATAATGTACGATACACAAGCGGTATGTTTGTTTTCATGTTCTCGGAAATTAAAAAAGCTCAACTACGTTTCGCTTTTTCAATCTTTTCCTCGAACATGAAAACGTCAACATACCGCTCTTGTAACGTATATTACTATTGCAATTTTTAAAATATGATCGTGCAAAACATTTTGTACAATACATGTTTTTGAAGTGCATTACAAACATTTCCTGGATTTTGTAAATAGCACTTCCCAACCTCGTATCCCTGGCTTACAATACGGAACGAGATTTTAAAAAGACAAAGTGCATTATGTATCCATGACACTTTAAATCTACCTTTTTCATCCGAATGTATCTGAAACCTGTCGATTATATCCCATGCAAGTGTGTTGTATTTGACAGCCGACAGATGGAGAGAGCAGCGGGATGACGTCATGTAATAAATCACATACGCCGTCTAGAAACCGCTGCAAATAAAAAAATGTGCAGTTATCAAATAATCAATATTTTTATTTAGTGTCTAGACACATGTGCGGATTGACTTATTCAGTCTTTAATGTGTGACAATTACCGCAGTGTTCAGCACAATTGTTATCATAACAAGATTCATTTATATGTATTTAAAATTTGGTTTTCCGATGTAACTCATTACTTGACGTTCCTAGCTTCAAGTTCAGTGGATGTGAGTTCTAATCCATAAAGGGATTCAAGTTCATCCAGGGACTTGCATAACATGCCCTTTATTGCCTACTACTTGGAGGATTTAGTGAAGAACTGTTTTTAGAACATAGAGGAGTGATAGTAGGAGGAAGAATAAAGTGCATAAGATTTGCTGATGATGTGGCGTCTTAGTAGATGATACCCTAGATCATATATGTAACAGATATGTCGGGGTTATAGGCTTTGAGGTTAACAACTTTTGTCAGGTTTACTACGCTACCATCTAGTTGTTACATAAGGAGTCACGTCATAAAACCCATTTTAATTGCATTAGCGACTGTGCTGCCATCTCGTGTTCGTTTACGGCGGACTGGTGGCGATCCTGGCGGTTGTTCTCTTCAAAGTGCTGCCGATTTTAACGTAGCGAGGAGTTATCTGTTATATATATATGATCTAGGATGATACTAAGAGATATCGTCGCTTAAGAACCAATACCGCGTAACTGACAAAATGTAAATTTTACAGGAGAAGGAAATAACCTAATAAAAACCATAAAAATAACGCAATAGCCTTGAAAATTGGTGTATGGCTATGAAATAGCATAACTAATTTGTAACTAAGTGAAAATGGATGATCATGGCCGTAGACATTTGGCCATGTCACTTACGCGGAATTGGAACTCTGCCGTTGAGTACATTTTGTTAGTTACGCGGTATTGTGAGACAACTTTAGCAGCTTCAGGACACATGCTGACAAGCGTTTTCTTTGCGTGAAAACTGCCTTCTGGAAATATTATTCGTGCTCTTATATATGTCAAATTGTTATCTGAATTGTTGTCCTACCATCTGACTTGAGGTCAAGGTCGGTAGGCTGTAGCTTGAATCAGCACTAGATTACGTTCCATACAATGATTGCTGCATTCTTAGTCAATCAAATGCTGAAACTATGGGAAAGGAAAAAGAAGACACAGTTCAATGCTTATTGTTATAATAATAATAATAATAATAATAATAATAATAATGACAATCTGATACATGGTACTTTATTTTCACACTACGTATTTGAATAGATAAGTAGAATTGTTACTAAAACGTTGCTGACAAATATAATTTTACAATAAAGTAATGAATGGTAATATTATTATTATTATTATTATTATTATTATTATTATTATTATTATTATTATTATTATTATTATTATTATTATTATTGTTGACAATGGACTTGACTGACTTGCGAATAATGAAAAGAAAATCATATAAAAATATAATAATGATAATTTTTCAGGCACAATGTTCGTTAAACACAATAAAGAAATAATTACACTGAATAACAAAAAAACACTTTCGGTGGATATCTTGGTATCCAACAAGCGTTCTAAGACAACTGGAATATGCTGATTCCGAATATGAAAACCTCTTGTCTCTATTACCCACCGTTCTTGAGATATACATCAACCATTATGTTTAACAACTCACAGATAGGAATTTCAGTAGAGCATTTATTGCTACATGGAATAATAATGAACATGGCTTAAGCTAAGAAAATGGTGCAAATGTGCCACATGACACATAATTATAATAATAACATAGTTGAAGGTATAATACACATGTAAAATACATATGTACATATTGTGACAGCGACGTGAGATTCGAACTCACGACCAGCGTCCCGCAAGAGAGAAGATCGCGCGGAGCACTTTGGGATGGCGCGCGGCGTAGAGGGGAAAGGGCCAACGCGGCGAGAGAGTGGAGAGAGAGAGTGCGCGCGCATCTGGTGCTGGTAGAGAGGAGAGGGCTCTGGATTTTCTGGAGTGCCATCTCTAGAGACGCGTGGAACTTTCGAGGCTACGTCCCTGTGGTTATAAATTACGGACGCGAAGGAACGACAGCAGAGTTTTCAGTTGATTAGTCAGCCAGTCAGTTAGAAAGCCAGAGCAAGCAAGCCAGTCTTGTGTACCGGAGTTCGACTCGAGTGTGCGTCCGCATCTGCGTCAGCATCCGAAGGCCTGAGTTCGAGTGCAGTGGACCGCAGTTGGAGGGACCTGAGTTCGAGTGCAGTGGACCGCAGTTGGACGGACCTGAGTTCGAGTGCAGTGAACTGTCTCTGAAGGTCTGTGGTTCGAGATACTGTGAACTCGAGTGACTGAGATAGAAGAACTGTGAACTGAGAACTGATAGTTCTGATTTGTAAATAGTGCTTTTTAAATATTAGTTAAGATTAACAGTTCATTGTTGTTCGTACTAGTCCAAGTAAATTGTCATTGTCGTCAGTGGAGTGCTATAACGAATACTGTGTTGAGTGAAAATCCAATTGTTGACGAGAGAGTTTAAGGCGAATTGTAGAAAGGAATTATTGTTGTGGCGAATAAATTACATTGTTGTTACTAATAAAATTCACAATATATAGAATATACTTCCTTAATTTAAGGTTTGTTTTTTGTTTAAATTTCTTGGCTGTAGAATTTCATTTGTGCTGAGCATTTGTCATGTCGCGCTCAAGCGTCCAGCAGTAGTCAGCCAACATCGCTGCACTCCCATCGACCCTGCGAGCGTGACTCCATCACCGAGATGTCTTAATGAAAACGTTCATCATGTTCGTCGCTGACTGAACCTAGGTTTTCCGGGAAGAAATCAAGATGTGAGTCGAGGAGATGCATTTTGAGGGACGTGTTGTAACGTAGCTGCCTGTACGCACTGATGCACTTCTGCATAACATTCACATAGTCAGTCGATTTATTATTTGCAAGGTAATTGGCTGCGACTGACTTCAATGCCACCCTTGCATCTCTTTGAGTATCATCCTGTAAGTCTTGGAAGTGGCTGCCAGCAATGATCTTCCTTATTTGTGGACCTATGAACACACCTTCTTTCACTTTCTCGTAACTCAACTTCGGAAACTTGTTGCACAGGTACCCAATAGCTTCTGAGTCATTGTATAGTGCCTTCATAAAAGACTTCGTGAGCTCCAGCTTTATATGAAGCCGTGGCATAATAACTTTGTCATGCTCAACCAACGGCACACGAAGGACGTTTTTACTTCCTGTCTGCATTCTATCTCTGACTGGCCAATTTTTCTTTATATAGTAGTTCTTTCTGTTTCTGCTGTCCTACACGCAGATGAAGTAGCAGTACTTGGTGTACCCTTTCTGCATTCCCATGAGAATTGTGATAACTTTTAAATCACCACAGATACACCAATTGTACTTGCGAAAGCGTATTTTTTTAAGAAGTAGAGATATGGTTTCGTACGTCCCTTTCAGGTGCGTAGAATATGCAACCGGTACTGAAGCATTTCTGTTTCCGTTGTGTAATAACACTGCCTTCAAACTTGTCTTATGTGAGTCTATGAATAGTCGCCATGCTTCAATGCTGTGTTCCACCCGAGACTTGACATAAGACCTTGAACATCCGTGGAGTAGCAAATAGTGTCACTTATTGCAAAGAACTTCACAAATTCTTTGTGTCTGTGCCGAAACTGTGAATTCGTTGTGCAGGGAAATTAAATTCTTTAAGACGTACTGAGCAGTTCAACTTGACCTCTCGTTAGTGCCAGATTCCGTATGAGATCGCATGATCCTGTATAGTTTAACATTATTCATCAAATGAATATCTTCTCCAGGTTGGTAGTAATCAGAGTCTGAGTCGTTGGCAGGAGATGAAAGAGGACATTCTTCTTGCGTTTCTTCAGTAACTGTTTATTCTGCAGATGTTGTTGATATTGGACAAGTGACGGGATCATATGGAATTGGTTTAGAAACTGAAGAAACATCAGGTTACAGATGCACGAGTTTTCGAAGAGAAGTGACGTTTGCCAAACAGAAATAACAGTCTGTGATGTGGTTGCTTCATTCACGCCATATCATAGGAACTCCAAATACAAGATGGTTGATCTTCTTTTGCTTACTTAACCAACCGCGCAAGTTGCATGCACAGGTCGAACAGATGAACTGTAGTGCCTACGACTTACTACTATCCACTTCGAATCAAAGTATAGTTCATATGCTTTCTTCGCAAACGGCGTAAAAGTCTTCCGATGGGATTTGTCTATTACATAGCCGCGCACGTAGCAAAATACTTCTGGTGAATTTCTACAACCTCTGGATGCCGTAATATCCACCGTCCACTGTCATTGTCAATGAAAATAAGTAAAAAGAAAATAAATGAAAGTATATTAATGCAACAGAACACAAACGACGAAATTTTTCAGCATTACATTAAAAATAACGAAAAATGACAAAAAAATTCGACAGTGTTACATGTAAAAATAAATTTTCGTCGATAATTTCAAAACCTGACGTGATAGAGCAAAACGGCTTTCATATTTGAAATCAGCATGAAAAACTACATTACAAACAGTAAACATCATGTCAGATATCTACCACTTGTTTATCAGTGTTATAGGCCTATGCTGAAATCGCAAAAAGTAATCCTTGAGTAATCCTAGTGTGGAGTACTATCATAAAAACTATGGCACAATCGGTTCTATATACAATAATGTGACGGTAATTTAGGCAGGGTACTAATTCTCTTTTTTAACTGTGCTTTTGCACGAGAACATGACTTTTTTTTACTGAAGAGACGCCATCAGTACTATTAGCTAACCAATATCGCACAGTTCATTCTTTAATTCCTAATGTACACAGAAACATCTTTTTGCAAACCTGCATTTTTTTATCATCAACTTTTAGGTTGTAGACAAATGTTCTCTTTCTTCTCGATTCAGAACATGTACTGCCAGGTCTTTTCGTAGGAGTGTAATCCACAAGATTTGATACGTAAACGGTCCTCTGTTCCCAAGTCATAGTTTTCCAGAATGCCTGAAAGATGTGTCTTCTCTCATTATAAATTAAATTACAGCCCATTACTTTCGAATTTTGGCACATTTTATAACTACACTCTGGCCCCAAATTCCTTGCATCTCTTTCCGTAGGCCTATCGTGTGTCACTTTGCCATCTTTCGATCTCTTGTAGCTAAGATAAGCTTCCTCTTCCATTCTAAGTTTTCTATTTTTCATTTTCTTGCACTTACCCTTTTGTGGCTTTGAACTTCTTTTTCTCTTTTCTGTCAAATTTCCATGAAACGCTTGTAGATTCTTCTCTTTACCTTTTTCTGACGAATGTAAAGATGTAGAATAAGTAGCACTCACGAATTCTTCGGGGTCGTCTACATCTGAAAACGCATCCGAAATTTGGTGTAGATCCTTCGTTGACAGGATATTGTCTTCAGTTTCTGTCCTATCCTATTTCTAGCTGTATTATTTTAATAGTATTGCTTTAAATCATACCAGACTGCATAATACGATCATAACCTTACCGGTAACACTGGACGGATAATCCCGGATCTGCAGCAGCCCATTTTCAGAAGGGCGGTTTTCTTTTTCATTTGAATTATCAGGCAGTACACCTACGAATAAGATGAGATTACTAGTGTTTATAAATGTGATATAAATGGATTAAAAACATGTGTAGTAAATATTATCACCAATTTAGATCTTCCTCCTACCGGAGGAAATGGAAGGAACCAAGCTCAGGACCACTGAATGTAGCGCAAATTATTTTAGCGGCCCAATCATGATTATTTATATTACTTACATTAAGTTTGTTGTTATGATTCCGTAACTGAAGAAAAATAAACGTTTAATAACTGTGATACTTCTTATGGAATACCTTCGTTAATGTTCACAGAAGTTTCTCCCGTCTTGAATGCAGAACATAGCACAGATAGGATTTCGTTCTCGCTAAACTGACTGTCATCTGATTCATTATCCATTTCTTTTCTTGTATCTGTAGGCCTATATAATAATAAAATATTAAATGCACTATATTTCAGTTAATGAACTTGCAGTAAGATTCTGCGGGAATTCAGCTCAACTAACATTCAATTGACATTAGTGAAATAATTCTATTATAGTTACCTTTTAAATAATTGAAACTGAACACTTCTTTAATCCTCTCAGAATATTACACACTGTTGACACAATTTCACAAGTCAGTAACGAGAACCAGCTTCCGTACTGATGGCGCGCAGGGAGTAGACATATTATCTGTTGTCAGATACGCGGTATTTCCTACAGACTTCTCGTGACTTCAGATACGCGGTATTGTACCCCACTCCTTCGCACGCAGGCCATTCATGCAATCAAATTCCCGCGCTTGTCAATGCATGCAGATGACAGTGGAGGTACCATCTGTGCAAAAAAACAGTTTTGACCAAAAATGTCAGTTACGCGGTATTGTTTCTTAAGCGACGATATGCTACTGTAGCCAAATGACAGTTGTGAGAAGTATGGGGTGAAGAAAAATAAAAACAAGACAAAGACCATGGCCTTTGGAAAAATAAAGAATGTAAACGTACGAATTCTAAATGAGGCAATAGAACAAGTGGACAGCTTCAGATACTTAAGGTGTGCTATAAATAGTAACATGAAATGCTGTCCACATCTGTGAAGTAACGATTAGCGCGTCTGGCCCGGCTTCAATCCCGGTCGGGGAAAGTTACCTGGTTGAGATTTTTCTGGAGTTTTTCCTCAATCCAATATGAGCAAATGCTTGGTAACTATCGCTGCTGGACCCCGGACTCATTTCACCGGCATTAGGCTATAACCTTCATTTCATTCAGACGCTAAATAACCTGAGATGTTGATACAGCGTCATAAAATAACCCAATAAAATTAAACAAAATGAGCTGCTGCCAGGAATCAAAAGGAGGAAAGCAATGGTAAGGGAAGCTTTTAATAGAAAAGTAAGCATCTTGTGCGGACCTCTGGAAAAGAACTAAGGAAGAGACTAGTGAAGTGCTTTGTGTGGAGTGTATCATTGTATGGTGCAGAAAAATGGATATTACGACGAAGTGAAGAGAAGCATTTGAAATGTGAATATGGAGAAGGATGGTGCGTGTGAAATGAACAGACAGAATAAGAAATGAAGCTGTGTTGGAAATAGTGGTGAAGAAAAATAATGCTGGTACTGATCAGGAAGAGAAAAAAGGAATTGGTTGGATCACTGACTGAGAAGAAACTGTCTAATAACGGATGCACTGGAAGGAATGGTGAACGGGAGAAGAGTTCGGGGCAGAAAAAGATATCAGATGATAGACGACATTATGATATATGAATGATATGCCGAGAGTACCAGAATATTTGCGGACCGCAACAATGAGCTCTGCGGACCCCTTTTTGATAACCTTTTTAGGTTTCTCTGTCGAATTTTGTAACAACATGTGCAACATCATTGTAAATTTAAAGTCAAAACTATAATAATTTTGTATAATTCCATTGTTCGATCTAAATTAGAGTATCCTGCTGTTATCTGGAACCCAGTTACTAATAATAAATAAATAAATAATTGTTGCCATATATGCAATATATATATATATATATTCTGTTACTAGAAAAAATTCAAAATAAATTTCTAAAATGGTTATATTACAGACTTTATAATGATTATCCTACCTATGAGAGTTAAGCTACAATGCTTCAACATTTCCATTTTACTAGTTTGCAAATTAGACGAAATTGTCAATCTTTAAACTTTCTTTATAAAAATATTAACAATAAGTTGGACTGTGTTGGTTTATTTTATTATATAACATTATATACACCTAAGCTTAAAACGAAATTTCGAAATTTATTTTACATACCAATGACAAATACTGAATCCCACAAAAATTCCCCAGTTTTCCAAATGTTACAGTTATAGAATAAATTACATCCTCATCCTAATGTTGATATTTTCAATATGAAAATCTCTAGATACAGAATTATTTGTTATCATATTTTACAGAATATTGTTGTTAGTTAATTTGAAGCTACTTTCACACCTTATTTCAATTTCTCTTTTTTTCTTTCTCTTTTTTCTATTTTGTTTCAGTTTTTAATAAGTGTACGTTTCCTTTTCCTTGTTTATGTTTTATAAATTAATATGTTAGTCGTGAACATTGTAATTGGGCTTTGCCTGTTATGTTCAACAACAAATGAATAAATAAAATAAAAAAAAATAAAATAAAAAATATGAAAATGAAATAATGAAGGAATTGAATGTTAGGATGTACTATAAACCTGTGCTCTTTTACTACATATACTGGACGTGTGATAGTAGAGAAGTTGATCCACCCCTTGACCCACATCGGAGAACATTGGGCGTGAGTCTTGTAATCCGTCACCTAAGGAAGTGACAGGCGACACCCTCCACCCACCCTCCACGTCGCTTTCTTCGAGTCTTTCTGTCGACAAGCTCAGATATCGCTGAAGACAGAGAAAACGACCTGAAGCGATTTTCAGATTTATTACTCTCGCTTTTTTTATTCTATGGGAACAGAAGTCAGGAATTAGCCCACATATACCAGCTATAAAGACATTCCTGAAGTTCTGCACCATGTCAAACATAACCTATTAGTTATAAAATATGTTTTCTTCCATAAATTAAACTATATTCAAAGGGTGATACAAAACGAGCCACAATATGCAGTTTATAAATTTATTAATGTGGGAGAATATTTCAGCTGGAAAATTTCAGTAATGGAAACTAAATTAATGACTTTTATAATTAACATACCGATAATAATAATCAGTGTGTATCATCAAAAGTGTGAATATTTACTACAATTTTACAATTTTGTACAATTTTTTTTTTTTACATTTTTTTTTTTTTACATTTTGGCGAGATGTAGTGAGATGAGATGAGGTCCGAGGATTCGCCAAAATATTACCCGGCATTTGCCTTTTCGGTGGGGAAACCTCGGAAAAACCCAACCAGGTAATCAAATCAAAGGGGGTAATCAAATCAAAGGGGTTGATGCCAAGGACTCGCCATAGACCATCCGGCTTCAGTCCCACGGCTGGGGAAAACCTCCGAAGAAACCAAAGTCCAAAGGGGGATCCAACCCAAGCCCGAACGCAGCTCCGGATCAGCAGCCCAGCGAGTCTGTCGACTGAGCAACATCGATGGCTCTACTAAAAGTATACAATACATAGCCAATCAGATTATTAAATTTACAAACGCAAACGATCATTCATAAGTTGAGCTATATTATAATACAAAACAATTTAATTAAATTTAAGGCATAAACAATTCAACCAGTTGTGATATACAGAAATTGATAATACATATCATGCAAACTACTTCAAATTACAAACACAAACAATTTATCAGTAGAGCTATATAGATTACTATTCAATTTAAAGCATATACAATTCATCGGCCAAATCTATACAAATATATACAATACAAAGTAGCATACTTTCATTAAGCTATACAAATTTGTGCAATTAATATCAAGTAGATTAATTCAATTTATAATCATAAACAATTCATCAGTTGAGCTATACATATTACCATTCAATTTACAGTAGGTCTATATACAATTCATCAGTAGAGCTACACAGACTAGTAATCATTTTAAGAACATATACAATTCATCAGCCAAACTATACAAACATATACAATCAAATTAGTTCAATTTACAAACTTATTTTCGTTAAGCTATACAATTCATATGAAGTAGATTAATTCAATTTATAAGCTTAAACAATTCATCAGTTGACCTATACAGTATACTATTCAATTTACAGTACATACAATTCATCAGTTATGCTAAACAAAAAATACAATACATAGTAAACAGATTAAGTCAATATAAAAACATATTTTAGTTGAGCTATATAAAATTGTACATGTCATTTAAGTAGAATAATTCAATTCACAAGCATAAACAATTCATCAATTGTGTAGAAGGTATGAGTATGTAGAAATTTGGTTAATTCTTTTCTGAACCTTTTCTCGTTGTTCTTCAAATCTTTAAGATAATTACAGTGCATTGAAGACTGTTATACATGAATAGCGAACTCCTTTTTTAAAACAGCTTAGACTAACAGAGGGTAGATGAAGATCTGATTTATGTCTTGTATTAAAATGATGAATGTCTTGATTAGTACTGAATTTATCTTGGTTCTTAATATACAGCATCATTAGGGAAAGAATGTATTCACAAGGTAAAGTCAAGATTTCTAAGTTTCGGAAAATATTTTTACATGAGGTCCTTTTATGCACACCGGCCATTATTCTTATAGCTTTCTTTTGTAAAACAAAAACGTGTTTAGCTTCAGACGAGTTACCCCAGAATATTAATCCATATTTCATTACAGAGTGAAAATATGCAAAGTATGACATTTTAAGTAAGTTTATATCACCAATAGTAGATAAGGATCTTAATGCATAACAGGCAGAGCTCAATTTACGAGTAATACATTCTATATGCGTTTTCCAGTTCAAGTGATTATCCAATTCTAAACCAAGAAACTTTGTGCTTATAGATTCTTTGAGATGAGTTCCATTTAATCGAATACTGTAGGAAACCTGAGCACTATTGTGTGTACTAAATTTGACTGCACTGGTTTTATCAACATTAAGTGCTAGTTTATTTGCATGGAACCATTCATTCATTAGATTCAGCACTGTATTAGAAGTGTTTATAAAATGATCGTATTGTTTGCTTGAAATAATTACACTTGTATCATCTGCAAATAAAATTACATGGGATGAATTGTTTATGGTCAAGGCTAAATCATTAATATAAACTAGAAACAACAATGGACCTAAAATTGACCCCTGCGGAACACCATGTTTAATATTTCTAAATTCTGAATAAGTAACTTTATGACTATTTGGTACATTTATTTCTACTTTTTGTTTTCTATTTGATAAGTACGATGTAAACCAACCCAACATCTCATCTTTAATACCATAAAACTTCAATTTTTTACTAATATACTATGGTCTACACAATCAAATGCTTTAGCCAAGTCACAAAAATCCCACCTACATGTAGTTTCGAATTTAATGAATTTAGTATTTCATCCACCAAACTAAAAGCAGCATTCTCTGTCGATTTTTGTTTTCTAAATCCAAACTGTTCTAAAACTAATATATTGTTGGACTCCAGGTAATGATATAATCTATTATACATAACTTTCTCAAACACTTTTGAAAATGTTGTTAATAATGATATGGGTCTGTAATTAGCAATAGTACATTTATCTCCCTTTTTGTATATTGGTTTTACTATTGAATATTTGAGTCTTTCTGGAAAAATACCACATTGCATTGACAAATTGCATAGATAGCTTAACGGAGGGGATAATATTTCAGAACAAGCTTTCAGAACTTTACTTGGAATTTCATCATATCCAGAGGAATATTTTGTTTTTAGTTGTTTTATCACATGCATGATTTCTGCTGCGGTAGTGGGAATAAATTTGAGACCTAAAAACTCAGTGTTAAATGCATCAGTTAGGTAACCAAGTGCAGCATCTTCTGCACAATCTTGAATGTTTAAGTTCTGAATAATATTTATATAGAAGTCGTTAAAATGATTTGCAATTGATTTTGGGTTATCTATTTTACTATCATTGATTTTAATGCAAGTAATATTTTCACTCTTTGAATATCGATTAGTTTCATTTTTAATAATATCCCAAATAGTTTTAATCTTATTATCTGAATTTTGTATTTTTTCATTCAGATACATTTTCTTTGCATCTTTTATAACTTTTGTCAAAGTTTTACAGTAATTCTTGTAGTAATTAAGAACATGAGGATCATCACTATTCCTACTCATTAAATATAGATTCCTTTTTCTAGCACATGATATTTTAATTCCCTGAGTTATCCACATGTTTTTACTTTTACATTTTTTCACCACCTTGACTGGAAAACATTCATTGAAATAATTCGTAAATGTAGTGAAAAATGCATTAAATTTAGTATTAATATCAATGGTATCGGTACTATATACATTTTCCCAAGATTCATTTTGTAGACATGTATTTAAATGATGAAGAGATTCAGCATTTATAATCCTTTTTTTTTTTTATTTTTAGATTAACACTTTGGAATTTTTCACTCATATTGAAAACACTTAGAATTTGTGCATCGTGATCAGACAGGCCATTGACTAATGGTACTGTTGAATAGGAATTCAATCTACTTTTATCTATAAATATATTATCAATGGCAGTACTACTTCCAGCTTGTGTTCTGGTTGGAAAACTTACTGTGTGACTAAGATTATAAGTTTCAAGAAGTGAGTTTAATTTTCTTTTACGTGAGCTTTCTGATAGATAATCTATGTTTATGTCACCACAGATTACAAATTCGGTATGTGGTTTATAAAGTCTTTTCAATAATGAATCTAAGTTAGTTGTAAATTTCTTATAATCTCCCATTGGCGCCCTATAAACACATAAGATAATTAAATTTGATATCTCATAACCAATTTGTATTCCACAGATTTCAATATCTTGTTCAAGGCAAAAATCAGATATATCAATTTTACTAAATAATAGATCCTCTCTGATAAAAATACAGGCACCCCTTTTTGGAAGACATGTCTACAGAAATGAGAACCTAATACATATCCATGTAAAGACAGTTGTAGTATTTCCTGTTGCTTCATATGATGTTCAGTTATACATAATATCTGAGGTTTATGCTTTTGAGTTGCTAAAGAAGTGATCAATTCATCAGTTTTTTGTTTTAATCCCCTAATATTTTGATGAAAAATAGTGAAGTTACTGTGTTCATTACTAGAAACATCAGAGCATTTACAATTTAGTTGAACTTGTTTCAAACACCTTACTGGTGGGAGGTTTAACCTAAAAAAGGAGAAGCCCTAGCATTAACTAACACAGGAATATTACAACTCTGCTTTTTAACATGGCTGCCTCTGATGCTATTAGCAATAAGAACCGTCTATCAGACCAATGTGTGATTACATACCTGAAAGAGGAATTTATAATTAGTTGCAGTGAAATCTCCATCTTGGTTTCTGTTCAATGACGGCAAATTTGCAAAACAAAAATATCTATCTTCAACATTGTTGCTTTAAAATATTTTCTGTGTTTACTATACTCCAGCAGGCCGTGATATACGTCTGTCTTCCCCCCCCCCCAGTCTATAAATGCGAACTTAAAACAAACGGTAAGGTTATGTAATGATTTATTTTTCATTTTAATATTTAACAATATTATTTATATAACATATTGCAGTAATAACATCGGCATCTGGAATCTTGTTGATTTTTTCACGGCTTCCTTAATGTTACTTGCATCACGGATGCAGTAACTTTAGTGGAGTTGTAGAGTTTACTTAATTTTTGCAAATATTTAAAAACAATAATTAACAGTGCAATTTAGGTGAAATGGCAGTGGTAAGTTTCCAATTTATAATTATTACTATATTGAACGTCTCTAAAAATAATATGTTAAAAGCCTGAAGCAGTAAAATCAATATGTCACTTAAGCGGTAAGAAGAGGGAAATTGTTATGTGTGTTAGCTTAGGAATACTGAATGTGGAATTTTACATTTTCCGCGGATTGGTTTTGTGCGGAAACCAAGGAAATACGCACGATCTCGCACAAAAATAATTGGAAGGAGTTGAAAAAGATGAATCAAGGGATACGAAATACGCATCATAAGAACAAGGAATGATTAAAAGATGGAAAAGGCTTAAATGTAATTTAGGAGAGATTTAGGAGATAATTCATTAATATATAAGTTACAGGGTGATTCACGAGGATTTACTGCCTCTTACGGAACTTATTTCCGAAGTCATTCTGAGCTAATAATGTCATATATACATGTATCGTAATCTCAATATTTTCAGAGTTACATTAATTTGAAGCTGTTAGTAAAATACCTTTTTTCTTTAGCTTTAAGGGTAAAAGAATATTACAAATAGAGAATGAACTATTCAGAAGCATTACTTCTTTAATCAGCTAGTGTTCTGAAGCTAAAAATGTGTTGTTAATTGCTTTATACAGATTTTGTTTTTCTATTTTTAACTAAAAGAGACCTCATTCTTACATTATCACATTATTTATCACAAAAAATTATTACAAACTAGCCGTACCCGTGCGCTCCGCTGCACCCGTTAGAAATAAATATAAAGTAATTACATAATTAAAATAGGACATTTGATCCAGGGAACATTTGTGTTTGATAGAAGGATAAATCGTTTATTATGTTACTTAATTTAAATTGTATTAAAAAAATTAAAATCCGATCATTTTGATCTACAGACCACTCATTTGGTCATAAAAATTATTTTAGGAACTACAGGAAACGAATGTACAGAATAGCCTATCAAGTTTTCTGTTCATAAGAAGCTAATTTAATCTTACCTGTCCTGGATTCACTCAGAAGTTACTGTAATAACATTATAGCATTATGTCCATCTAGAGAAACTACACTCTCCAATGGTGAATTAATAATTAATTATACAAATCGGTTAATTTAGCTTCCGATATTACTTCATACAAACACAGAAAATTCTCTGTAGGCTATGTTTCATAGCTTTCGATTGTTGTGTCCAAGGCCCTTATAGACGAAGTCATTTGTTTTTTATTCCATTACACCGCCTTAGATGGCGTTATTATTGTAATTTTGAAACTCATTTATCTCATTAAATATCAGTTCTATCAAAATTTTGCATGGAACAAAACTTATCAGAAATTATTTTTAAAGAAACTTTTATTATGTAATAGTTTTCATGAAAATTAATAATAAGGAAGATATTTCGATTTATTTAATTGAAACTCCATTATAACCCCCCTTTTAAATAAAATATTTTGAATGCCATATAGCCTAAATTCTACAACGAACTTAATGTATATTTCAATTTTCATATAAATCTGTTCAGCCATTATCGCGTGAAAAGATAACAAACATCCAGACAGACAGACAGACAGACATACAAAAAAAAATTCAAAAAAGCGATTTTCGGTTTCAGGACGGATAATTATATATGTTAGGACCATTATTTTTTGAAAATCGAAAATTACCAGAAAAATTTCGGCTACAGATTTATTATTAGCATAGATCATACGAATTTAGGAACTTGATTCTTTACAGTTTAATTATGCATCCAAATGTACAGTCTTCAAGAATTTACAAGAGTGACGTGATTTGTAACAGCTGTTTAATAAATTCGTAAGAAAAATGTAATTTTGTAGTTAAAAATCGAAAACAAAATCTCTACGAAGCAACTATGAATTCTACAGTGCCCGGGAAAAGTGACATAAGTCAGTTTCCACAAACCTTTTGATAATTTACTGACAGCTTACACTGGTTTGTGTCGATTTTATTTTTTTCTGTATGAATTATTGTAATGGGAGAAATACTTATGTTTCTTTTTCCAAGCGAGCAGAGTCGACCTGGTTGGCGAGTTGGTATAGCGCTGGCCTTCTATGCCCAAGGTTGCGGGTTCGATCCCGGGCCAGGTCGATGGCATTTCAGTGTGCTTAAATGCGACAGGCTCATGTCAGTAGATTTACTGGCATGTAAAAGAACTCCTGCGGGACAAAATTCCGGCACATCCGGCGACGCTGATATAACCTCTGCAGTTGCGAGCGTCGTTAAATAAACCATAACATTTAACCATTTCCAAGCGAGCCGATGTTCCGTAAGTTGTCATTAAATTATCAAAAACGATTTGTGGAAACTGACTTATGTCACTTTTCCCAGGCACTGCAGAATTCACAGCACATTTTTAGCTTCACAATACTAGCTAATTAAAAAATGATATTTCTAAATAGTTCATTCTTTATCTGTAATATTCTTTTACCCTTAAAACTAAAGCATAATGGTATTTTACAAACAATTCCAAATTAATGTAATTCTAAAAAAGTTTAGTCTTGGGCAAATATTTACATGACATTTTTTGCTCAGAATGTCTTCGGAAATAAGCTCCTTAGGCGGTAAATCCTCGTGAATCACCCTGTATCTAAATGAATTAGCTTCTAAATGGACTGAACTCGTTTTGTTCAAAGCTCTTCAATTTTTATTTGAATGGAAATAGATATTGAGCCTAATAAGTGAAAATGGTAAAAGAAAAGCTAGCCCTATTACATGTCAAATCGGCCCAGAGGGTGGAGAGAGTTTAAGATTTCCTACCCTTACAAACAATCGGCATTAATGACAGTAGGGATGTCAGTCCTATGTGCCCGCCGCCTTTAATAATAAATAATAATAATAATAATAATAATAATAATAATAATAATAATTTTAATTTCGCTGGCAGAGTTAAGGCCATAAGGCCTTCTCTTCCACTGAACCAGACTTAATCAATACAATACAATTACGAATATTTACACTACACTTAAAAGGTTCTCCAGCAATATTCTTCAGTTAAGTTTTAACGACTAGTAGACTACATATTTATTTAAATTTAGATAAACCTATAAGGTAAAGTAGTAACTTAATTTATGAGCTAATTTAATTCAATCAATTATAATTAATTTGAGATGTGAGATAGCTAGTAAAATGATGAAAACTAATTTAATATAAGCTTACTAGAACTATGTTACAGGGAAAAAACAATAAATATAT
Source organism: Periplaneta americana (assembly GCA_025594305.2). Classification (NCBI taxonomy): domain Eukaryota; kingdom Metazoa; phylum Arthropoda; class Insecta; order Blattodea; family Blattidae; genus Periplaneta; species Periplaneta americana. Next base: position 28,809,002 of record JAJSOF020000036.1, read on the forward strand.
ATATATATATATATATATATATATATATATATATATATATATAAATCTAAAATATATTTCTATAATGAGAATATTAATTTAATTGCCATTAGAGGTTTTTCAAATCCATTGAGAGAAATTAATGATAATAATAAGAATGGACAGATGTTAGTTTCATTATATGTAATAAATATTAATCAGCAATTAATTTGTTAAGTAAGAATTTATGTAATTTTGACCTAAATGATGTTATTGTCCAACAACCCTTTACATCCAAGGAACTGCGCCTGAATAAACCCCAGAGCAATAATGCGGCTGGAAAAATTAGACAAAATCCATGAGTCCATCCTAAATCGAACCCGCGACCATCCGGGTTTGCAGCGTCACGATGCCCGTGTAGATGGTGATAATTATTATTTTTAATATCATCACCGCCGTCGTATCGAGCAAAATACTTTTGGAGGATCGAACCTGCAACACCGTCAAGTCGCTGCTTATTACGTTTTTCACGCAGAAATTCATTTACCCCACGTACTGACCTGCTCTCGCAATAGCCCCATTCCGCTTGTGGTGTTTCCATTCTCGCTGAATAACAATGAGCTGTATTAAACCTGTGCCCTGCGATAAAATATGCTATGCTGACGCCATTATACAAAAACATGTACAGTGATGCATCCACAATGTTTTTAGCTCAGACTTCACAAGCAATATATGAGAAACTCTTTGTAGAATTTTTAATTTTATTTTTGCCTTTTTATTTATGGAGAATAAAAAGTGTATTCTGCGATACTGCATGAAATCGATTTCCAATCTTTCTCGGAAATAATGTTTTCAGCAGCCTCGATACCGAAGAATTTGTTTATTGCATACTGTCCAATCTGTCTGTCTCTCTGTCTGTCCGACTAGTCATCTTTTTGTCTATCTACAGCGATTTTTCCAAAAGTATTTGATGAATTTAATTTAAATTCTCTAACCACTAGCCAATTTGTCAGAGAATTTGTGTACAGTAGTCTGAAGCATGCTTAGTAAATGATGATTATGTATAATCAGGATTGGACGAGTAAGTTATCTGTACGTATTTTGCGTGTAATTTACACGTAAAATGAATAATGTAGAAAAATTTTATGCAAAGAATAATAAACTAACATTTATTGATTTTGACAATTTTAACATAAATTACTTCATTCCTTTTAAGTCCTGATAAGAAAAATGTGTGTTGTAGGAGAAAAAAAAATATTTTTTTTTGTGATTTTATACTGTAGTTTTTACATGGTTTATAACATTTATTCATACTCAATTTCATTCACTCTAATACTTATAAAAATAGCAATGCTTTGCTTACTTTCAGTTTGTTTGTTGGAAAAACTCCATAACACCTTAGGGGAGAGTCGGGTAGTATCGGACATCGGGTAGTATCGGACAGTGCGTTTCTTTCATCTACCACCATATGGTAGTACCTGAATGACATGGTTACGTTTCTCTATGCGACATCACAGAAACGTAACCATGTCAATCAGGTACTTTCATCGTGTAGTAGATGAAAGAAACTCACTGTCCGATATTACCCGATGTCCGATACTACCCGACTCTCCCTAACTAATTAATTTTTTGGGGGACTTAATATATATTATAAAACACACCTAATAATAAATAAACCTAGCATTTAGCAATTAATGTCACTTGTTAAATACATTTTAATAATTAAAAAATAATTAAACTAAACTATTTTTATTGATTTCCCGAAAGTTTTGTTTTTGTTGCTTCTGGGGTTTTAAAAATAAACGATTCTAGTGATAAAGGCCTTTTTATAGTATAACAGTTTAAGATAACTATTACGATTTGAACATAATAATTCATTAAATGTAATCATTTTCCAAATTTTATATAGTAAATGACTAATCATCAAAGAGTTGGGAAGCATGGCTGAATAGACTTTTTGTAAGTGCGAACATTAATAAACTTATTTTTTCAATCTTCGCTTCCACTGGCATTACTATCTTTGTTGGTTCTAGGCCATGTGTACAGTTCTGCGTAGAAACCTTTGACTTCATCCGGTATGAATTGTAAAATCCTCAAGGTCTACATTTTTTTAACATTAATTGGTAGCCTTGAGTTACATGCTAGGATTGTTGGCAGTTCAAACGGTAAATTTTCATTACAAACTGAACAAAGAGAGACTGAAAATAAAAGTTCTTGTAGGGTTTTTTACGTATTTTACATTTATTATGTTAATTACGCATTATTTACGTATATTTTACTGTAATATAAATAATCTTTTTTACGCGTAAAGTCCCAAATCTGTATATAATAGATGAAATACAGTCCGATCCGTTTGGGAAGACATAAAATAAAATGGTTATAAAATTTATAATGGGGGTGCTGTAGAATTCATTTCAGTTCCAATATGATACTGAAGCATGGGAGTTTTGTATCATCGTGGTTACCGCGTAAGAAAGAAAAGAAGTTACTTATCTAACGACCGAATAATCAAAATTCTTCTTGAATAGATTAGTATTTTCTGACGAAACTACCTCCATGTCAGTGGGCGAGTGAATACCCTTAATGCAATCATATTGAGACGTGAAAATTCGCATGAACTGGAACGAGCTAGTCCTAAAGTTAATGTTTGGTGCGCGGTTAAATCGCTGTAATCTGTATGTGCCATTTATCCCCTCATAGGAAACAGTTCGATCAGGACCTTACCTGGATATGTTGAAAAACTTTTTCTAACCACAACTGCAACAGGAAAACAACAGGATCGTGTTCTGACAGGATGGTGCACCACCTCATTGGGCAACAGATTATCTGGATGACACATTTGGTAACAACTGGTTTGGTCGAGGAGGACCAATTATGTGGCCTCCAAGTTCCCCAGACCTGACACCACCCGATTTATTTCTCTGGGGTTTCGTGAAGAATGATGTTTATGCTCAGCGACCCAGAGAGAATGCTGGGTTTGCAGTGAAGGACCTGCCATTGGGCAGAACACTAAGAATGACTGAGTGAATTATTATTATTTATATTATCATTATTATTGTTATTATAATTATAGTTATTTCACCACTCGTTATGTTATGTTAAAGTCCGAAGTTCATTCTCCCCCTCGTCTGAACCCTGGTACAAGAAGAGAGTGGAGCATAGAGCACTGCATCAGGATTAGGAAGTTACATGTAAAAAAATAATTTCTACACGACGCATAAAATACGCGTGAAAAGCATAATTTACGTTAAACCTGTAAACAAATATAATAAAGTGACAACTTGCTACAATAAATTAAATAAATAAAGTGTTAAATTTACCTTTGATTGAGATTCTGGCTGATATGTAGGCCTACGTCTATTATGAGGTAGTACATCTCACTTGACGATATGTGTTAGAGGAAGAACAATATTGTTTGAGGGACTATCATCCACATTTTACATATTTTGTCCCTCTCTGTCAAGTCTTGTGCGTCTTTACACATTTTTCGAACACCCTGTATAAATAACGGAAAAATATGTTGATCTGAAGAATTAGGGCTACAATAAAATAAAATTTAACTTATTTCAATTGTTTTATCGAATAGAAAGCTTACCCCTCTTCTCTCATAATAAACTTCCTTCTACTTATCAGAAATTGTATTCTGTTCCGTCTTTCTTAAGGAGATTCAGTTGCAGAGAATGTTATTATCTTTGACATTTCAAAGAGCTGTAACAATATTGCGTGGGTATTCTAATGAATTTTCAACGCGGAACTTTAAATTGGCTCGGGGAAAATTAATATTCATTCCCTATGACGACTGTTACTTCTTTTCACGATCAGACGCAAATCAAGTTTTGAGGACGGAAGTGCTAATTAATGTTAAAACATTCTGCTACTAAGTAACTCTGCATTTCCACCTATCTACTTGTGTTAAAACCCGAGAAAGTCCAGCAGTTTTTTGAGGTGTTACTGTATAACGTATAACATCCATACAAAAATTCGCATAAAAATATGAATGTTTCAACCAATATTGTAGAGGAAACAGTTTTCCTGCGTTTGCCAGACTACATGTCAAATATAAGTAATCATATTTTTATTTATTTATTTACTCATTTATTCATTTACTCATTAATTTCTTTATCTACTCAGTCATTCACTCTCTCCCTAATTATATATTTATTAATTTATTTATTTACATGTTTATTTACTTATTTCTTTAATCATTAACTTGTTTACCTATTTACCTATTTATTTGTTTATTTACCTGTTTACTTATTATTTTACTTGTTTGTTTACTTATTTATTTTCATATTTATCTATTTACTTATTTATCTATATATATATATATATATATTTATTTATTTATTTACGTGCTTATTTAATTATTTACCTATTTACTTTTATTTATTTATTTATTTATTTATTTATTTGCTTACCTATTTATTTACGTTTTTATTTATTTATTTATTCATTTATTCATTTACTTATTTATCTACTCAGTCATTCACTCTCTCCCTAATTATATATTTATTCATTTATTTACATGCTTATTTACTTATTTATTTGTTTAGTCATTCACTTATTTACCTATTTATCTATTTATTTGCTTATTTACCTGCTTACTATTTTACTTGCTTATTTACTTATTTATTACCATATTTGCCTATTTACTTATTTAGTTATTTACTTATTTATCTATTCATTTACTTATGTATTTAGTTACTCACTTACTTATCTATGGACTTACTTTCTTATGGACTAGTAGACTTTCTTATGGACTACTTTTTATGGGGTAATAGTACTCATACTAATAAGGTACTTATGTTACAAAAAAAAGCTACTAGAATTATAACTAATTCATCAATGAAGGCACACTGCAGACCGTTATTTGTAAATGAAAAAATTATGACTGTAACATCACTGTATATTTATCAAGCCCTAAATTTCGTCAAAGAAAATTCACATATGTTGACACATAGGAATGATGTTCACCTATACAACACCAGAAACCGTGACCTTTTTGACATACCTAAGTGTAGGCTGACTAAAACAATGAATAATTATTATTATGTCGTTAAAAATAGCAAATAAATTTCCGAGATACCTTTTTAATCTGGAAAGGAAGTCTTTTAACAGACTTGTCTCTGGTTGGTTAATCAACAAACCATTTTATGAAATTAATGAGTTTTTTAATGTCAACGTTGTTGAGAGTTTTTGAATTGATTTTATTGTTTTGTTGTTTACTTTTTATTGACTTTGTCAATTGCACAATGTTGTGTGCTCTGACTGTACAATACTGAATATACTGAATACTGAATATTGTGACAGCTGCAACGGGGTTCGAATACGCGTCCAACAGGGCGCGCGGCAGACGAGACGCTGGTACGGGGAGCATCTGCATGCTGAAGGGCAGAGGGGGTGTCTTACGTCAACGCGACGAGGGGAGGTTGCGCGCGCAACTGCTACGTGCGGAGTGAAGGGGGGACGGACCCTCCCGACTCTTCCAGAAGTCCGTCGAAGTGGAGATATCCAGATAATTCGAGAGAGCTATCTCTGCACACCCGTATAAATTTCACGCAACTATGGTTTAGCTATAAAAGAAGAAACGCGAGCGAACTTGAGCAGTTTTCAGTTTATTCAGCCAGTCAGTAAGCTAGCGTTGTGAACAGAGCAAGCCAGCCAGTCTTGTGTACCGGAGTTCGACTTGAGTGTGCGTCCGCAACTGTGTCAGCATCCGAAGGCCTGAGTTCGAGTGCAGTGGACCGCAGTTGGAGGGACCTGAGTTCGAGTGCAGTGGACCGCAGTTGGAGGGACCTGAGTTCGAGTACAGTGGACTGTCTCTGAAGGTCTGTGGTTCGAGATACTGTGAACTCTAGTGACTGAGCTAGAAGAACTGTGAACTGAGAACTGACAGTTCTGATTTGTAAATAGTGCTTTGTGAACATTAGTTAAAATTAACAGTTCATTGTTGCTCGTAATAGTCCAAGTAAATTGTCATTGTCAGTGGAGTGCTATAACGAATACTGTGTTGAGTGAAAATCCTATTGTTGACGAGAGCGTTTAAGGTGAATTGTAGAAAGGAATTATTGTTGAGATAATAAAGTTACATTGTTGAGTTGAAATAAATTTACTTATTTATTTACGTTCTTATTTACTTATTTATTTACTTATTTACCTATTTACTTTTACTTATTTATTTATTTGTTTGCTTACTTATTTATTTACTTTTTTATTTATTTATTTATTTATTTATTCATTTATTCATTTACTTATTTGTCTACTCATTCACTCTCTCCCTAATTATATATTTATTCATTTATTTACATGCTTATTTACTTATTTATTACCATATTTACCTATTTACTTATTTAGTTATTTACTTATTTATCTATTCATTTACTTACGGTATGTATTTATTCACTTATTTATCTATATACTTATTTATTTACGTTCTTATTTACTTATTTACCTATTTATTTTATTTATTTATTTATTTCAGAATTCGTTTTATTTATAATTCAATTTTAATTTATTTAGGACATAACAAAAACGATAAAAAATAAATTCCCAGGAGAGTATTAGAACACAGACCCCAGGGTATACCTACATAAGTGATCATGGACGACCTAGACACTTGGAACGACCAACAGCGCCCTATGACTTTCATCTTGGCAGCACAAATATCAAAAGTGAAGTATCAAGCCACAGTTTCTTCATGACGATGATATTACGATCGAATGATGATTATTGTTGCTTATTTGTGTGTTTTTATTTTTATTTTTATTTTTTTATTTAGAGTCAGTTGATTGGTTGGTAGATCAGTCGGAGGATTGGTCGGTCGTTCTGTCCATCTCTTAGTTGGTGGATCTCTCGGTCGGTAGGCTAGTCGATTGGTCGGTTGGTTCGTCGGTCAGTTGGTTGATTGGTCGGTTGTTCTGTTTTCTGGTTCGGATCTTTAGTCCTTTCATCTATTTCAAAATCATCCTATTTTCTGTTTCTGGTCTTTTGGTCCCCTTCTTCTATTTCAAAGTAATTCTATTCTCTGTTTGTAGTCTTCAGTTCCCTTTAATGTACGAGGCGCATCCAGAAAGTAAGTTTCCCTATTTTTTTTTAAAAAAGAACACACTTTCAGGAAAACATTTATTGGCAACAGGTATAGCAATGTTTCAGCTATTTTTCAACATAGCCACCATCAGAATTGAGACACTTGTCGTATCGTGGGATCAACTTTTGTATCCCTCTGTCGTAGAACTCTGTCACCTGTGAATGGAACCAGCGTGTGACAGACGTCTCCAGCTCTTCGTCGTTGCCAAAACGCTCACCGGAGGACAGGAATTTCTTGAGGTGCAAGAAAACGTGAAAATCGCTGGGAGCAAGATCAGGACTGTAGGGTGGATGATGAAACAACTCCTAGCCAAATTCCGTCAAAACAGCTGCTGTGCGCCGAGCCGTACAGTATGTGGACGAGCATTGTCATGGAGGAGCACAACACCTGCAGTAAGCATTCCACGCCTCTTGTTTTGAATGGCACGTCGCAATTTTCGCAGTGTTTCACAGTAACGGTCAGCGTTCACTGTTTCACATCTTGGAAGGAAGTCAATGAGCAGAATGCCCTTCCTGTCCCAGAACACATCACTTTCCGTATCGACAGGGTCTGTTTGAATTTCGTCCTGACCGGAGATCCACTATGCCGCCAATGCATTGACTGCTGCTTGGTTTCCGGGGTGAAGTGCGAAATCCAAGTCTCATCGCCCGTGACGATCCTGTCGAGGAACTCGTCGCCGTCAATGTGATACCGTTGCAGAAATGTCAGTGCTGCTCCTAAACGTTGCATTTTGTGTTCGGCACCCACCTGGCACACACTTTTTTGAACAGCAGGTGCTTAGTGATAATCTCATGCAACAAGAATCGCGATATCTGCGGAAAATGGCTGCTGAACTCCGTAATCGTGAAGCGACGGTTCTCCATGATGCACTGCCGCACCAGCTCAACACGATCATCATTGATGAGGGACGATCGCCCACTGCGCTCTTCATCATGGACACTTTGACGACCTTCGGAAAACTGTCTACACCAGCACGCACCATCTGCTTACTCATGATGTTCGGCCCATAGACCTGACAGAGCTGCCGATGAATTTCAATTGGCGCAATGCTTTGTGCATTAAAGAACTTTATCACCGACCGAACCTCGCAGGCGGCGGGAGAAGGAATAAGAGCTTCCATTTCGGACCACTGCTGCTACGCTACTGGCATCAGGCGGGACCTGTCCGGCTGGCATATGATTGATACGTCATAGATCTGTTACGCATGCGCAAATGACACGTCTAATTACGTTTACTTGCAAGAGGGTAAAATCGGGAAACTTACTTTCTGGATGCGCCTCGTATTTCAAAATCATTGTATTTTCTGTTTCTAGCTTTTAGTTCCCTTTCATCTTTTTCAAAATCATCCTATTTTCTGTTTCTGGTCTTTAGGTCCCTTTCTTCTATTTCAAAGAAATTCCATCTTCTGTTTGTAGTCTTCAGTTCCCTTTAATGTATTTCAAGATCATTCTATTTTCTATATCTAATCTTTATTTCTCTTTTATCTATTTCAAAATCGTCCTATTTTCAGTTTCTAATCTTTAGTTCCCTTTTATCCATTTCAAAATTATCCTACTTTCTGTTTCTAGTCTTGATTTCAAGTTCAAAATTATCATTTTCTGTTTCTAATCTTTTTCTTTTATATCAAAATTATAATTTTCTGTTTCTAATAGTTCCTTTTATCTATTTCAAAATTAAATCTTGAGTTCCTTTATCTATTTCAAAATCATCCTATTTTCTGTTTCTAATCTTTAGTTCCCTTTTATCTATTTCAAAATCATCCTATTTTCTGTTTCTAGTCTTGAGTTCCCTCTCATCTATTTCAAATTATCCTATTTTCTGTTTCTAGTCTTGAGTTTCCTTTTATCTATTTCAAAATCATCCTATTTCTGTTTCTAGTCTTGAGTTCCCTTTCATCTATTTCAAAATTATCCTATTTTCTGTTTTTCTTGAGTTCCCTTTTATCTATTTCAAAATCATCCTATTTTCTGTTTCTAATCTTTAGTTCCCTTTTATCTATTTCAAAATCATCCTATTTTCTGTTTCTAGTCTTGAGTTCCCTTTTATCTATTTCAAAATTATCCTATTTTCTGTTTCTATCTATTTCCTTTTATCTATTTCAAAATTATCCTATTTTCTGTTTAGTCTTAGTTCCCTTTCATCTATTTCAAAATTATCCTATTTTCTGTTTCTAGTCTTGAGTTTCCTTTTATCTATTTCTTAAGTTCCTATTTTCTGTTTATAGTTTAGTTCCTTTTATCTATTTCAAAATTATCCTATTTTCTGTTTCTAGTCTTGAGTTCCCTTTCATCTATTTCAAAATTATCCTATTTTCTGTTTCTAGTCTTGAGTTCCCTTTTATCTATTTCAAAATCATCCTATTTTCTGTTTATAGTCTTAAGTTCCCTTTTATCTATTTCAAAATTATCCAATTTTCTGTTTCTAGTCTTGAGTTCCCTTTCATATACGTCAAAATCTTCCTATTTTCTTAGCTTTCTGACTACTCTATCTATTTTAAGGCGTAAATAGAATATAATTCGTCTTGTTTTCAACCTGAGATTATGTAAATAACATTCAGCAACATCTTGATCGTGTGTGAACTTTGTTTCTCTAATGTAGCCTACATTATTAGACTCAACTTATGTTGACATAGAGGAGGCGTACCTAAATAAAGAGATCTGTTTCAATAGTTGGTTCTTTGTTTATAAAATATATATACCATCCCTATGTGAAATAATAAATACGTGTCAATTCGTGTTTATTATTTTGTGTCCTTCCTGACTGTTGAATTCTCTTGGCCGCTGGTTTCAACAGATAATCTATGTGCTTTATGTTATTATTGTTGTTCCGAATCACACAAAATGTTCTTTATATTTATGTTAGTACATTTTATATTAAGCGGAAATGCAAAAATGATTTTTTTATAGCTTCAGAGTTTCAAAACCAGCACAATGTAATATAAATATTAGCCGCCACCCGATCAGAGCTGTCGCGACATATACAGTAAATAAGGAAATATTAATCTCTGGGAGCTCAATTTTAAATTTAAGTATAAATAAATAGAGAATAACTGTATTTGTTGCGCATGATATTAAAACCACTGTTTACAGAAATCAGATATCTAATCTCGTTTCAGTAAATTACAATAACGATTTCAATCAATGACATAAAAGTGATTTTCCAATCATACGCACATTCACTGCTACCAATTGTGAAATGTAGATTGACTTATTTATTAATTTTTGCACGTGCAATTATCGTGGAATAATTCCTATTGCGGTACCTTTCTTATTTGCAATAATGTTGTACGATACGAAGATAGGATAAGATAATAACTGCCTCCCATTGGAGGTAGCCCAGAACGACTCAGAATACTTTCCTACATGAATTTTACAATATTTAATGTTTACATAAATTTTATAGAAGAAAATTAAAATAAACATATACGAATTATAAAGTGAATAAAAAAAAATTAAACAGAGTGAATATGATGACTCAGAATTTGGCAAGAGCGTTTCAAGACAGAAGTTATGATGTCAGCAGTAAGTGTCTGTGGTAGTTCAAAAGTCTTCCTGAAGCTTTCAAAGAACTTGGGAATCACACCACGAGCTCCAATAAGAAGACCAATCACCTCAATGTCTTCAAGCTGGTATTTTGCTTTGAAGTAATCAACTGTTGGCAGATAAATGTTGATCTTTTCTTGATCGACATCCTCCGGCTGGCTACTCCCCGTTTCAATCCTTATGGTAGGATCAATTATATATCCTTTCTTGGTAGTCTGGGAATACGCTATGATGTCAATACGTCTAGAGGAGCCATTAGTAGCAAGGCAAAAAACTTCCTCTTCTACTATCCAAGACTTTTTTCTTAAAGCAGTTGCAATTAAGGTTCGAACATGATGGTGTCTGGCATTTCGGAGAAGTAAACCACTGTTACACTGACCTTGGACGTGTGCAAGGGTTTCAGTCTCCGGGCAGCCATGTCTGCACCGGGATCCGTCCAAAGAGCGACCAGGTACTCCTCTAACTGCTGCTAAATTGGCATTCATTTTGAGGCAGGTTACCCATTCAGATGTAGATAATCCAGACTTATTAAAAATCCAGGCGTTGGCTTTAGGCACTTGGCTGTACAATTCTACACCTCTGCCTCTTCCAGGCATTACTTTCCATGATTCGAATTCTGCATTTCTTAATTCCTCTCCTAATTTCCTAGTCACAGATTTACGAAGTTCAACTGGACAAGGGAGACTTAGATGTTGACAGGAAGAATTAAGTTCAGACATCAAAGGTCGCATACTATTTACATAAGGATATTCATTTAATATTAAAGTGACGCAGATGTTGCAGTGTTGCAAGAACGCTTCCCATGACGCTCTGACTAGTCCCAAACCTCCTGTGTTTTGCTTGCATATAACATACTAGTAGGTGTATCAGATGGCAACATAAGCATTTGTTTAACAGAACTACGGATTAACTTGTCAATATCTTCTAAGAATGTTCCTGGTAACTGATGGATAGGAGCCATTTGTAATGTACAGTACAATCATTTTTCACCGCTTTGGAGTAATGGTTAGTATATCTGACAGTGAAACGAACGGGCCCGAGTTCAAATCCTGATTGGGGCAAGCTACCTGGTTGAAGTGTTCTCCGAGAATTTCCCTCAAGCCATTAAGAGCAAATTTTGGGTAACTTTCGGCGCTGGACCCTTGACCCCTTTCTCTGACATCATCACCTTCATCTCATTCAGATGCTAGATAACTACAGCAGTTGATAAAGCGTCGTAAAATAACCTTCGTCATATCGTAAATCAAAATTATACGTGGAATACTAGCTAGGGTGCAAGTCCATCCCAAATGAAAATAAAAATAACATAGTTCGACACGACACCGTCACAAATGGGCTGACAAGACGCCAAAACCCAACTTTGAGTACACACAAATTCTGTGTGACTCAAATTGTGGCTTCCTGTTAACGTACCTCCAGTAACGAAGGGTCCCGGGGTCGATATCCTGAAAGTCAGATTTGCATTATAACATTATAGAGTTTCTATTGTACTACATTCAAACAAATCTGTTTTAATACATATAATTACATTTTAGTTTGCATATTAAGATGCAGATTGAAAGAATTTAAACATTTTAAAATTTGAATTTTAGTGGTTTCTATCAGCATAATTATTGCAAAATCATAAAAGGGGTTATGATGTTCTTAATTGACACAACTTACTTCCTTACTTACTTACTTACTTACTTACTTACTTACTTACTTACTTACTTACTTACTTACTTACTTACTTACTTACTGGCTTTTAAGGAACCCGGAGGTTCATTGCCGCCCTCACATAAGCCCGCCTGCGGTCCCTATCCTGAGCAAGATTAATCCAGTCTCTACCATCATATCCTGCCTCCCTCAAATTCATTTTAATATTATCTTCCCACCTACGTCTCGGCCTCCCCAAAGGTCTTTTTCCCTCCGGCCTCCCAACTAACACTCTATATGCATTTCTGGATTCGCCCATACGTGCTACATGCCCTGCCCATCTCAAACGTCTGGATTCAATGTTCCTAATTATGTCAGGTGAAGTATACAATGCGTGCAGCTCTGCGTTGTGTAACTTTCTCCATTCTCCTGTAGCTTCATCCCTCTTAGCCCCAAATATTTTCCTAAGAATCTTATTCTCAAACATCCTTAATCTCTGTTCCTCTCTCAAAGTGAGAGTCCAAGTTTCACAACCATACAAAACAACCGGTAATATAATTGTTTTATAAATTCTAACGTTCATATTTTTTGACAGTAGACTAGATGACAAAAGCTTCTCAACCGAATAATAACAAGCATTTCCCATATTTATTCTGCGTTTAATTTCCTCCCGAGTGTCATTTATATTCGTTACTGTTGCTGCAAGATATTTGAATTTTTCCACCTCTTCGAAGGATAAATCTCCAATTTTTATATTTCCATTTCGTACAATATTCTGGTCACGAGACATAATCATATACTTAGTCTTTTCGGGATTTACTTCCAACCCTATCGCTTTACTTGCTTCAACTAGAATTTCTGCGTTTTCCCTAATCGTTTGTGGATTTTCTCCTAACATATTGACGTCATCCGCATAGACAAGCAGCTGATGTAACCCGTTCAATTCCAAAGACTCTGTGTTATCCTATACTTTCCTAATGGCATATTCTAGAGCGAAGTTAAAAAGTAAAGGTGATAGTGCATCTCCCTGCTTTAGCCCGCAGTGAATTAGAAAAGCAGTTGATAAAGCGTCGTAAAATAACCTTCGTCATATCGGAAATCTAAATTATACGTGGAATACTAGCTGGGGTGCAAGTCCACCCCAAAAGAAAAAACATAACATACTTTGACCTGAAGATGCCAATTTATTGGTGAAAACGTTTGTCTTATTTGTAAATGTTATCTCATGTAGTGACATAAAGATTTAATGTATGTAATATTGTTAAGTATTGACTGTATAAAACTCACCCATTAATTGATATTGTACTTAACGGACCAACATGCCTTTAAAATAACATAGTTTGAATAATTTCAAGGAAAAATTGTTCCGGGGCTGGGTATCTGTCCCGGGACCCTTCGCTTAGCGCACGAATGCTTTTCCGACTGAGCTACTCCAGGAACTATACACGACACCGTCACAATTTGTCCTTTATATCCACATAACTGAAATGGGCTGACAATACGCCAGAACTCAACTTTGAGTACACACAAATTCTGTGTGACTTAAATTGTGGCTTCCTGTTAACTTACCTCCAGTAACGAAGGGTCCCGGGATCGATATCCTGAAAGCCAGATTTGCATTATAACATTCTATTGTACTACATTCAAACAAATCTGTTTTAATACATATAATTACATTTTAGTTTGCATATTAAGATGCTGATTGAAAGAATTTAAACATTTTAAAATTTGAATTTTAGTGCTTTCTATCAGCGTAATTATTGCAAAATCATAAAAGGAGTTATAATGTTCTAAACTGACACAAACCAGTTTAAATACATAAAATAAATAAAATAAAATGAAACACAGCGGAATGGAACAATACTGTTTTCATACAAAATAAAATCTGATAAATTCTAATATACTGGTACAATTATACCAACATAATAAATAAAATTAGCAGCATAAAAATAGCTACTACAAAAAGTGTTATTTATACTGAGTGATCCGTTTGGTTATGGATAAAATAAAAACACTGTAAAACATTTACTACTGAACTTTATTTGTAGAAACTTTGTGCATACAACACTGAAAGATGGGAGATTCCTCAGAGCTCAACATGATCCCCATTGCGCACCCTGCACAACTCATAACGGTGATGCAATTCAGCCCATGTCCGTTGTAACATAAGAGAGGTGATTTGTTGAAAAGCTTGAGTAATTTTTACTCTCAGATCATCAATGTTCCTGGGTTCCTGTGAATAGACAATGTCTTTAACAAAACTCTACACGAAGAAGTCAGGAGGGGTTAGATCTGGGGCGTTTGGGGGTCAAGCCAAGAGATAGCTGCTTCTCTACTGGGTTTCGCCTGCGACCTCCTGCATGTTCTTTAACACAGAACCTGTTTACAAATGTTCGATACCACAACATTATGTAATCGTATTTAGGTACATCACTCACACCATACTCACGTCGAAATTTCCTTTGAACTCTTTTAACACTCTCAAATTTAATATACCAAAGAACACATTGTGCCCGCTGTTGATTTGTAGTAGCCATTTTAATCAACTGCGATTTTCATTTGTCCTTTCGGATTATGCATTGTTGATTGTCATACATGGAAACTCCCATCTTTTAATCATATTATAACCAGCAAGAAATTTTTCCTACTATCATAATAGCTTTATAATAATAAATTAATGTTATCCGTGCCTAAATGGATCAGACTGTATTATATTATATTATATTATATTATATTATATTATATTATATTATATTATATTATATTATATATATATTATATTATATTATATTATATTATATTATATTATATTATATTATATTATATTATATTATATTATATTATATTATAGTGAAAATGTTTGTATGATATTTGACCAATTTTATTTTTTATTTATTTTTTTATTGTTACTAGAATTATATGGTACTAATTTTTATTGTATTTATCTGATGCATGTAACCTATAATGTAATAAATGTAATAAATATAAATAGATCATTTTCTTAATTAATAACAATGTATATCTCCAATAAATGATTTCTTAGCATCGCCACAGATACACTTGATTGTACTTGTCACTATCTCTTGTCACTAGAGAGTTCTTGAAATTTATGTTTTCCCCGCCATTCATAAAATATTTTGATGTGATACCTCTTGCACAAAAGAGGAGATCTATAACTGAAACTAGATTGGTATATTTCAGTATTATTTGTATTTATCCTGGTAATAATGAACAGTTTGACTCGTAGACATTTTGTTTTTGCAGAATTAACTTCCCATGATTGTACGAGAAGATTCGAAGAGAACGGCAGTTACGTAGACTTTCGGCTCCCCCCTACTACCATTAATGCACAACACAATGTCAATACGGCGGTTGCTGTCGTCTGCGATACAACGAACTTTTCTGTCGATTTTCGAGTTCGTCATTTTTTTCCGGTTATTATATGCTTATTTAAGTTGTGTTAACTCTCGCTAGTGGTTTTATATTTTATTTTATCCGTCTTAGTATTTATTTTATTACTGTAAATATTTTTCTTTTATCACTATTATTATTACTTACTTACTTACAAATGGCTTTTAAGGAACCCGAAGGTTCATTGCCGCCCTCACATAAGCCCGCCATCGGTCCCTATCCTGTGCAAGATTAATCCAGTCTCTATCATCACACCCCACCTCCCTCAAATCCATTTTAATATTATCCTCCCATCCAAGTCTCGGCCTCCCTAAAGGTCTTTTTTCCTCCGGTCTCCCAACTAACACTCTATATGCATTTCTGGATTCGCCCATACGTGCTACATGCCCTGCCCATCTCAAACGTCTGGATTTTAAGTTCCTAATTATGTTAGGTGAAGAATACAATGCGTGCAGTTCTGTGTTGTGTAACTTTCTCCATTCTCCTGTAGATTCATCCCGCTTAGCCCCAAATATTTTCCTAAGCACCTTATTCTCAAACACCCTTAACTTATGTTCCTCTCTCAGAGTAAGAGTCCAAGTTTCACAACCTACAGAAGAACCGGTAATATAACTGTTTTATAAATTCTAACTTTCAGATTTTTGGACAGCAGACTGGATGATAAGAGATTCTCAACCGAATAATAACACGCATTTCCCATATTTATTCTGCGTTTAATTTCCTCCCGAGTGTCATTTATATTTGTTACTGTTGCTCCAAGGTATTTGAATATTTACACCTCTTCGAAGGATAAATCTCGAATTTTTATATTTCCATTTCGTACAATATTCTCGTCACGAGACATAATCATATACTTCGTCTTTTCGGGATTTACTTCCAAACCGATCGCTTTACTTGCTTCAAGTAAAATTTCCGTGTTTTCCTAATCGTTTGTATATTTTCTCCTAACATATTCACGTCATCTGCATAGACAAGAAGCTGATTTAACCCGTTCAATTCCAAACCCTGCCTGTTATCCTGAACTTTCCTAATGGCATATTCTAGAGCGAAGTCAAAAAGTAAAGATGATAGTATTATTATTATTATTATTATTATTATTATTATTATTATTATTATTATTATTAAAAATATTATTATTATTAATGAATTATTTTGTATTACAATCTTTGTATCATTTCCATCACGATTATTTTATTATTATTATTATTATTATTATTATTATTATTATTATTATTATTATTATTACTATTATTTCTATCTTCAGCATTATTATTTGATCCCCGTAAAATTTATGTAGACTACTGGACTGTACCCGAGCACGAGCATATGCTCATTTCGGGTATCTATTCACGTGTATTCATTTCAAATGTAAATTGTAAATAAATTTGAATTTGAATTTGAAAAATTTGAATATTATATTATATTATATTATAATATTATATTATATATATTATTATATTATATTATATTATATTATATTATATTATATTATATTATATTATATTATATTATTATATTATATTATACTATATTATACTATATTATATTATATTATACTATATTATACTATATTATATTATACTATATTATATTATATTATATTATATTATATTATATTATATTATATTATATTATATTATATCATATTATATTAGTCACACGGTATACCAAGAGGGATGCGACTGCACCCCATCAGCTATTTTAATTCTATATTCGTGTTAAATATTTAAATTTTAAGAACAAATGCGCCATAGTGGTATTATAAGGGTTTGTAAACAATGTCATGAAGCTACAAGTCTCCAGCTTTCCCTGCAACATTAGTTTATTTGGGTCGCGTATGCACCCCACTTGGCATGAGGAAGGTTCTCGGCTAGCCACAACGTGCATAGCAACATTCTCCTGGCCACAGTATGTCGAGCATTGTCGGCATAGTTTACTGAGCTCGGCCAAGGTCACCCACAAGTTACATGCGTCTATCAGAGGTACGGATAAAACTTAGAGAGATTCCCTTTACGTTTGCATCAATAAATACTTTCTGAGATGTTTTGTCCGGAAGCATATTACTTCTTTGAAACAACGAGTCAAAGTCAGAACAGGAGAACAAATTAATATCTGAAGGAAGCGAAATAGGAAGAGGAGTACGTCAAGGATACCTTTTATCCAGTGCTGTCATGGTAATTTATTTTCTTGGCCATACGCCCCACTCCATGTTTTCTCTCTTGAAATATATTTTACTCTCCTCTCTCTATATCTCCGACTGTCGTTTAATGATTTTTTTAATATTAAAGAAGAAGTAAAGAAATTGTTTTGCTTTACATTTTGAATTGTAAAACAAGCTTGATTTAAAGAATACACCATGTAGTACCACCGTAGATGCACACTTGTCTCGATGAATCTTGGAGTGTGTATCCCTGTTTTTCAACCATTATTTTTTAATAATAATAATAATAATAATAATAATAATAATAATAATAATAATAATAATAATAATAATGGTTTATTTTAACTGGCAGAGTTAAGGCCATTCGGCGTTCTCTACCACTCAACCAGTATGATAGAAAATTACTACAATGCTATGAGTATAACATAATACAATACAATTCAAAGCAATACAATACTACAATACGATACAATATAATACATAATTAATATAATGCAATGACAATTCTTTTTATCTTTACAACACCAATAAAATAATTACGTAATAATAATAATAATAATAACAGTAATAGTAATGATAGTCATACCTAAATCAAATTAAATTATTACACTCGATCACAATTATAACTTCAATTTGACTGCGCCCGTAAGAAATCGTTTAGCCTTTTCTTGAAAGTGGTTATTGTCTGGCAGCCCCTAATCTTCTGAGGTAGAGAATTCCATTCACGGGGGACTGAGACAGTAAAAGAGGATGAATAGTGGGATGTTCTGTGGGTTCTGGATTCCAAGGGTGGACAATTTTTGTTTATGAACATCAAACAAAATACATTATGAATAGCAAGAGATGATTCTAAGATCTGCACAGATCTCTGAGTACAAAATGTAGGCACCCATATGCTGTATGGCTCCGTACAGACGAAATTTTCTTTTTCTCATTCGATTAATTAAAAAAAAAAATTGTAGGCTTCTATAGATGTATGGTCCCGTATGGCCTCCATGACAGCATTGCCTTTATCGTCTACCCTTTTCAAAATATTTTTAGAGGATTTAGTGAAGAACTGTTTTTTTAGAACATGGGAGGAGTGATAATACTTGTAGGAGTTTCATTGTCAAAACAAAATCAATGGTTCACTGAACTTGTAAACATTTATATGGTTAAGTACTCTTTGTCCCTTGTGGCAGCTCACGAATGGTGAGAAGATTTCTAAATTCTAAGAAGGATAAACTGTATAAGATTTGCTGATTATGTGGCATTGTCATCAGAAGAGAAGCTGTCGCTAAGCGACATGCTACAGGAGCTAAATGACAGTTGTGAACAGTACGGAATGAAAATAAATGCCAACAAGACGAAAACCATGGAAGAAAAGTAAAGAAGGTAAACTTGCGAATTCTAAATGAGGCAATAGAGCAAATGAACAGCTTCTAATACTTGGGGTGTAGTATAAGCAGCTGCTGCCAGGAAGTCAAAAGTAGGATGGCAATGCCAAGGACGCTTTTAATAGAAAAAGAAGCATCTTCTCCGGACCTCTGGAAAAAGAACTAAGGAAGAAACTCGTGAAGCACTTTGTGTGGTGTGTAGCATTGTATAGGGACAGAAACATGGACATTACGAGGAAGTGAAGAGAAGCGACTAGAAGCATTTGAAATGTGGATATGGAGAACGACGAAGCATGTGAAATGGACAGACAGAATAAGAAACGAAGCTGTGTTGGAAAGAGTGGGTGAAGAAAGAATAATCTGAAACTGATCAGGAAGAGAAAAAGGAATTGTCTGGGTCACTGGCAGAAACATGGACATTATGACGAAGTGAAGAGAAGCAACTAGAAGCATTTGAAATGTAGATATGGAGAACGATGAAGCATGTGAAATGGACAGACAGAATAAGAAACGAAGCTGTGTTGGAAAGAGTGGGTGAAGAAAGAATAATGCTGAAACTGATCAGGAAGAGAAAAAGGAATTGTCTGGGTCACTGGCAGAAACATGGACATTATGACGAAGTGAAGAGAAGCAACTAGAAGCATTTTAAATGTAGATATGGAGAACGATGAAGCATGTGAAATGGACAGACAGAATAAGAAACGAAGCTGTGTTGGAAAGAGTGGGTGAAGAAAGAATAATGCTGAAACTGATCAGGAAGAGAAAAAGGAATTGTCTGGGTCACTGGCAGAAACATGGACATTATGACGAAGTGAAGAGAAGCAACTAGAAGCATTTGAAATGTAGATATGGAGGACGATGAAGCATGTGAAATGGACAGACAGAATAAGAAACGAAGCTGTGTTGGAAAGAGTGGGTGAAGAAAGAATAATGCTGAAACTGATCAGGAAGAGAAAAAGGAATTGTCTGGGTCACTGGCAGAAACATGGACATTATGACGAAGTGAAGAGAAGCAACTAGAAGCATTTGAAATGTAGATATGGAGAACGATGAAGCATGTGAAATGGACAGACAGAATAAGAAACGAAGCTGTGTTGGAAAGAGTGGGTGAAGAAAGAATAATGCTGAAACTGATCAGGAAGAGAAAAAGGAATTGTCTGGGTCACTGGCAGAAACATGGACATTATGACGAAGTGAAGAGAAGCAACTAGAAGCATTTGAAATGTAGATATGGAGAACGATGAAGCATGTGAAATGGACAGACAGAATAAGAAACGAAGCTGTGTTGGAAAGAGTGGGTGAAGAAAGAATAATGCTGAAACTGATCAGGAAGAGAAAATGGAATTGGCTAGGTCACTGGCTGAGAATAAACTGCCTACTCAAGGTTGCACTGTAAGAAATGGTGAAAGGGAGATGAATTCGGGATAGAAGAAGATATCAGATGATAGACGACATTAAGATGTATGGATCATATGAGGAGGCAAAGAAGAAGACAGAAAACAGGAAAGACTGGAAAATGCTGGGTTTGTAGTGAAAGACGCTAAGTGACAGCACAGTTAATTAAACAAAGCAATAAATCGGTTGCCTTTTTGTAGAGATTCTTCAATTAATA
This sequence comes from Periplaneta americana, assembly GCA_025594305.2. Classification (NCBI taxonomy): domain Eukaryota; kingdom Metazoa; phylum Arthropoda; class Insecta; order Blattodea; family Blattidae; genus Periplaneta; species Periplaneta americana. Next base: position 28,829,784 of record JAJSOF020000036.1, read on the forward strand.
TAAAAACCAATGTGATAACGAAGTTCTCTTTATATTAAAATACCTCCATCGAAGATATTTGATTCTATCTTTTACAGAAGAAAGGAAGTATCAGAACACCTGGAATAATTTTCCTTTCCCAAGAGACGGGACGAAGTTCTAGTATTCCCACCGTAAGTGGTTTGTAAACTGTAGTTAAACTTGAAGGTGAAGTCAGATTGAGCAAATGGACATCGATCACATGCAATTAGTGTAACCAAGATGTTATCTCGTTCTAGGGAATAAACATTTGTTTCCATCGATCTGTTGTGTCTCCATCTATCAATTGGGAAGCCACTTTATCATGGCCAGTGACGTCACTGCGTGGGCGTCACACTGTGTGCCGAGCAAGAGAAGTGACTACTGGGTGTTCCGCAAATATTTTCGGAAGAGTCGTCGTCCGTTGTAACAGCACTTCCTCTGTAGCCGGATTTCAACCCAGCCGACAGCGATGAATTTTTACACGGAAATATTTTAATTGAAACTTACGAACTAAATATTAAATATCCCTTATCTACATTTAAGGCTGGTTCACAATAAACCGGGAACGGAAACGACAACGAGAACGGAATTAATGTTAAAATAATTTAAATGTGAGCATTCTCGATAGTTAAGTGTGAATGCTCACATTCATAGTCCCATCGCTCTAATTTCCGGCAGCCAATCGCGTTGCAGTTCGGCTACATTTAAACGTGTGCGTCTTGTGATTCGCTGAGGAAGACGTTATTCATTTCTTAAGGCTCGATAAATACTTAATATAATCGCCCGCCATTTTGGCTCTTTCGTTGGCGTTCGCAGAAAGCACACGAAGACGTTATTTACCGCTCAATTATTTGCTTAATTCATACATGGGCACAATTTTCGGTTATATACGTGAGGCACTCGATTTGAAATAGTTTGTTTACTAGGAGAGGAGACTGCAGAGTAGGATGGGAAATATAAACTGCTGTGACCTGCGTCACCTTATCGTAATCGCTAAGGCGGTCAGTAGCGAATTATTAGGAAAGCGCTTGGTTAACGTGAGAGACTCGAAAACTTTTATTCAATTGGCAAATTAATTCGTCAGCTTTAATCATAAACCTCTTCACTGTTTCTCCGTAGCTGAATTGATTTAAATCGCAGGCGAGAAATTGCGTAACTAGCCAATAATATTCCATCACGTTGTCTACGTTTATTTTCTTGAATATTCTGGCGTTTCTCATGATTACTTAATAGATTTGCACGTTCTCGACCTAAAATAATTTCAGAAAATCATATTTCGTTTTCTACGCACATTTGATATTTTTTTTTATAAATTTCTTTTGGAAATAATACATACAAACAACATTTAATTCCTCGTACCTTTTAATGCAGAGTGTTTAAGGTATAATGTTGTATTTAGTATACCATACAAATGTTAAGATCACAAATTTTCTTCGGAATAGTACGAAAAATAACATTTAATTTGTCTTACCTTCTAATTCAGCATGTTCTTTATGACACAAGGAGTAATGTCGTTGTATATTAAATTTATTAATGCCTAATAGGATTTTCGAGCATAACATACATCGTATGTTCTCCCCTTCTAAACAGCAAAAGAAAACTCTTCCTCCCATTTGTCATGAAATAATCGTTTTCTAACGCGTACACACTGCTTTGATAATGCCATTATGCCACCACTGATATTGCTTATGAAACTGATATAGAACGCCTAGGAGCTACGTGAGGGAGGAACGGGGACTGTGAAGATGATGTCACTCAGAGCGATAAGCTCTGTGAAGGTCAGTGAGGCACAAATTCTCAAGTGAGGCACAATGCCCATCTCTGGCTTAATTACAGTGCTTTTGATTTATTATCATAGGAGCTACGACATGATAATGTTTAATGGTGTGGCAAATAGATTCCTCGTCTGGTAGCTCGGCAACGAAAGAACAGAAATGGCGAACGATACTACCTACATAGACTTTATAGAGCCTTCACGTCCTAAGACGTAAGCAAAGAGGAGGAGTCACGCCGGGAATAACAGCGTCGCGATTATAAATATATTTATTTTAACAATATTTCTATTCTCGTTCTCATTGTCATTTCCGTTCCCGGTTTATTGTGAACCAGCCTTTAAAATGGAATGAAGGCAAATTGATCTGCATAGGTAGGCTGACCATACGTGCCGTCTTTAGCAGGACAGTACCGTTTTTATATTCACAGTGGGCCGAAGAAAAAGGCACAAAATTTAAATTGTTATATTGCAATAGTTAATGATTTCACTTGCAAGTTTATTTCACAGACAAATTTCACAGTCCTTGTAGACCGGGAAAGCACTGTAATATTTAATTTTTTACCATTTATTAAACATTACTTTTTATTTATTTTTTGTAATGCAGTGCACAATGGATCGTTTATGAGCATTATGGTCTTACGAGTTCAGCAGACCAAGCCGTTTGTTGTGCTATCATCATTTGATATCTTCCGTTTTTAGTTATCATTTTGTGAATAATGGGTCGCTTAACGAACGAAGACAAGATTTTCATTAAACATTTGCACCAATGTTATAATTTATCTGCCCGTCAAATTGTAAGGAACTACGCTCAGCGAGAATGGTCTGTTCCAAGTGTACAAGATTGATTAGCAAGATACGGACATGATATCCCTCCTGAGAGATTATTGCGTGAAAGATCGCATTTCTGAGATTCTCTTATGCTTTCCTCTGGAGTTTCAAACGAGATCTTAATCCTATGGACTATTTTGTATGGAGTCAACTACAAAAAGCAGTTTACTACAAAACAAGAATTCGTAATATTGAACATTTAAGACAACGCCTTCTTGAATGTTGGGACCAGCTTGATCAAAGACAGATATCCAGTGCTATTGGACAATGGAGAAAACGCCTCCAAATTTCACCTCCAAATCTGAATGCACAATATTTTGTTTGGCGGTATAGCATCGATGGAAGTTGTCATAGAGAGATCGAAGATACATTATATGTTTACCTGACATTCGTGTCACAGTTGGAGAAAATCTCGGAAAAACCCAACCAGGTAATGAGACCAAAAAGGAATTGAACCCACGACGAAGCGCTGCACCACATCATCAAGCAAACACACATACCGCCTGACCTATGCCTGTCGCTGATCAATGATTTCAATAATAAATAAATCACCAATGATTTGACTACCACTGTCCTCGATGATGTATCAGTTGCTATGTAAATGAGAATCTTTCTTTCTTCTCTGTTTATGTCCGCAACGATAAGACATATAAATGTCTTTGTAGAAGTTGAACTCGATATTATTCTTTTCTATATCATCTTCAGTACTCTAGCGTAATAATTCTTCATTTTATATCCTTCTCTTTTCAGTGAAATATATAATTTGAACTGGTAATGGAAATTACGGGAAAACGGCTGAACGGATTTTAATAAATGGCCCCTCATTTTGAAGCTTGGAACCCAAAGTTTTTCGGAAAAATAGTAGTTTTCAGTGAAATGTTAATTTTCCTACATAATTTTCCTATTTTCCAAAATCCATCTGTCGTCAGTTTTGAGAACTAGCTAATTGCATTCAGGAGAAGCGAAGCGAGCATCAAGTCTGCCGTGTTGCATTTCAGAATAAAACAAAACACACACTGCAGTAAACAACATTACACGAAGACCATGATCTGCAAGAATGCTGACATATTTAGAGCTCAAATTAAATTAGTTATTAAAAACTAAACTTACTAAAAATATTTTCAGGTTCGATTCTGTGGTGTGTAACTTTCTGGGTACAGCTGTGTATTGGATATTAAAAACTACAAAACTTGAGGTGGTTTGATAACTTTATTACTATTAGAAATGAAATATTATTGTAGTTAATGCCGTGATGTGACTATTTTTCATTAATTATACATATTAATGCTATATTGATGATATGAAAGTGAAACGTTTTGCGGTTATATAAATAGATGTAGAGAATAACTTAAATTAGATTTTGATTTCTGTATTTACTGAGTGGCGGCTATATAGTATACGTTACTGAAAGCTATAAAACTTACGTAAGATAATAATATTATTAAAAATCAAATATTCTTATAGTTATTAATCAAGTGGGGTTGGGTCTTTTTCATATATTTAATGGTCGGTTTTATATATTTAATGGCGGTGTGGTGTAGATATTTATATTGGTGGTTATCTTTCATTATTGGCTCTTTAAGAAGTATCTTTTTATTGAAAATAAATTTGAAAAATGTTTATTTGAACGTCTATGAACTTAGTTTAAAGCACAAGCCACTAGTATGATATAAAAGAAAGGAACTTTATTACTAACGCAGCAATGCGAAATATTTTCTTCATTACGGTGTATAACCCTAACAAGACAGGAAATTGAAGAATAAAAGACCTTGAAATAAATCCAGGAGATATTTTTAAAACTTTGAAACCGAAATCTATAAAAAATGACACAATTTGATATGCCAAATGAACTCTGACTTTTATAAAGCTAAGGGAAATGAGATGTGGTAGACTATGTAATATTTGAAAGGAAACAAGAATTTATTTTTGGCTTCACGTCAAGAATTTACACAGCGATAAGATATAAATGTGTTTATAGTGGAATTCAATTTTTTTCAGATCAGCGTCTCTACTCTGGCGTAAGAATTCTCCTCTTCAGGCACTCGCTTCATTATACACAGACGATGGAGATGTTTCGCTGCGTTTAACTTAATTCTCTTCTTCGAAAAGTTTACTGGCTGGGAACTTTGATGTGTTGCACAGGCGCATTAGATTGGTCGTCGGTCTAGAGTGCATAGGCACTATTTCAAACGAAGGGATTCCTCCTCCTCCAATGGCGAATACTTTGTCTCTCTTGTATACTGGGTGTTCATTTCAAAGTGTGTCATGACGTCACTGTTGTGAATCAGCGATTTGAAGCGAGTTTCAGCTTTTATGTCAGAGAAGTTGCCTATTAATCAAGGCGTTTAATCTGAACTTGAGAACGTGTACGGTATAATTTGAACGTCGTAGCAACAGATGGCTGTCTGTAAAGTCTGTGTGCTACCATAACCTCTTTCGAATTGTGTTTTGGGCGGGCAAGTCGTACCCAGGGTATTTGTTATCATCGGTTACGTACGGCAACATTCCATAATACAAATCAAATGCTTCATGTCCATATTGACCGTCGAAGTTAATGTCAACAAACACGTATGTAATCGTCTTAATCCTCTCCCCATATCCCGACAGTAAGAAAAAAACTCACCTCAGTACGTGTTTCCAAACAGTTCACATTCCTGCCACTACAGGCGTTACCGTACTTATCGGTAACATAGACTTACTAAGATCGGTAAGTACTCTTCAGAATGAACGCCGTACTTGCTAGGCAACTTCTCTGGCACATAGGTAATACGCCTCTGCGGAAGTGTAGGAAGATTGAATTCTCTAGGTCATCGACTAGCCACATGACGTCATACAACGAGCCATGACACACTTTGAACTGAACACGCAGTAGTGAGGGTCACATAAGAACAGTTCCTAAACAGCAAATATTGCCGTCTAGTCAGTGTTTCCAACTGTTACCAGATATCACATGATCCTACGTGCTAAATGACTTATTTACTTACCGTACTTTATGTTGGAAGGTTATTCTAAATAATTCAAAAGTTTGTAACATATTTTCGTAGGCAGACTATACGGGAAAGGGATCAACATGTCAAGTATTTTGTCTGGCAATACGAAATTCATTGGTTTGACTAAACCAGGCCTGCAGAACCTAACCTAAAAATGTATTTTGTTTGACTCACTCCACTTCCATTGGGGATGTTCGAAAACTTCCGCCCCAAGAATGAATGTTGATGCAGCCGAGCGTAACTAGAACGCCGTCACCGCACAAGTAGAAAAGGTGGGTGGGGTAAGAAAGGGAAGGAAAGCAGTCGCTCTCAAGAGCTGCACTTCTGCAGGCCTGGACTAAACAATTGACTCACGAGACCTAACATAAAAATGTATTTTGTTTGACCACATGAAATTATTAGTACTAACTCGGTAAAACTTACCTGACTATAGTCTTGAATTATAACCACAAACATAAAATAACATTATGTATTAATATTAATAATGGGGGATATTAATTAATTATTAGTATGTTCAAATTTCACTAGGTTCCTGTAATCGGGTGAAACCAGCACAATTTTAATTTCATGGAACTGCAGTACACAAAAAATATTGTCGATATTTGTCTCATACTGCAACATTACAGTTACAAAATCACTACCATTTGTGTAGTATTTGTCAGTACGAAATTGAAACATGCTTCAAGTTGGCAAAAGAAAAAATTGCTCAAGTTTATTGCAAACTATGGCAAAAATCACCAAATCCACTTCATATCGTCCAGTAATGGGGAAAATGGTACATTATTTCAGTACACTTTTTGATTAAAGATGATCCAGACGATATGTGACGGGTGTCCCCAGTGTCAGGAGGTTGCATTCGAGTATTTTGCCGTCGTAAAATCGCTGAGCACTCTGATGACAGGCTCATGTCAGTAGATTTAATGGCATGTAAAATAACTCCTACGGGACAATTTTCCGGCACACCGACGACGCTATATAACCTCGACATTTGCGAGCGTCGTTAAATGAAACATGATTTTTATAGTCCATGAATAAAATTCACAGGGATTTAAGTCCGGGGATCTAGGTGGCCATAAACCCTTGCTAATTATTCTGCCCTCGAATACTTCACATGAAGTAGGAGTAGTCTGTTGCGTTAAGATGAATACTGTTGCTACATAAATGTAAAGCAGTTACGAGATGATAGGCTGTTAGACGTGTAAGAACAATATTTTCCATCAGGTTCATTTTAGAACAAAAAATGTTCCCAGACAAACTTAAATTCAAAGATTTCCAGCATCTTTGCTGCAAAATTACGTAAATTAGGAGACTTGTCATTAGGTAATAATTCATACAATTCTTGCTGGTTTTACCTGACATTATAAAAAAGGTATTGTTCTCTATGACTCGTTTATGTGTTTGAAATGCGATAAATTGATAGCACTGCATTTTGAACTAGTAGTGATTGTGAGTTGGCTTTCTCATTAACAAATTTTTATTCCAGATTCTTAAATATTTTCTCACTATTTCAAGCTGCAAAATAAAATACATTAAAATAAGCATTGCTTTATCGCATGTCAGAACTATTTATTAATATAAACTATTTTCAACAATTCTATTTAAAATTCTTACCTATAAGTTTATGTTCACCAAAATCCTTCTGATATTCAAGATCAAAGTGTCGTATAATATTAAGTTTTATATAAATCTCAACTGAACAGTTGAATTTTACCTTTTATTCATAATAACAAAATAGTCTTGTTCCCATTTTTCTTGGAAATTAGAACGAAGCCTACAATTTATTCGCCGTATTCCAATACTTTACATATCCCTGATTATAACGATACGGTACCCGAATTCAGGCTCTGTTTACTGTATGTATACGAAGATAGGTGGAATACTTGTGGCTGGAAAAGTGAAGGGATGGTGTATACCAGTGATGTCAAAGCAAGCGCATTTCTCTGACCTTGATGTCGTGCGCGGGCATCAAGCGCTAGATAGATTATGTATATGAATAAGCAGCCTGTTGGATTAAGAAAACAGTAATGTACAAACTTCAAACGGAAAGTAAAATTTTATGCCGTTATTTTTATATGGCTTCTTTTTGTTTGAGATTATATATATTGTCTGTAAAAAAAAAGTAATAACACCAATTTCTTAATATTGCAGTTGTGTTTTAAACGTTAATAACATAATAAAGAGTTAAGAAGGAATATTCACATCAATTCCATAGTAGTATAACTATAATGTACTAAGTGAATGAAACACATAATTTATAAAAAAAAGTGATATCCCAAAGATAGAGATTGAGTATGACATGGTAAGCTGGAATTTATATTGATGGTAACTTTAGCCTTACAAAAAATAATTAGTAAACTAATCAAAACAATATTATAGTACAAAACAAAGTTATCTATGTATATGTTATAACTGTAACTAATATTACATAACAAAACTTTTATCGCATTATGCTTTTAAAGTGATATTGGTGCGCAACTTCCTATCATCAGAATATTAAATTATTTTCTCGAATTCTGCTGAAGCTATAGAGCTGACGTTTTTACAAGACATGGGCACATATCTTTTGTTTATGATGTAACAGTATTTCTTTGTTAATTAATTTCCTTGCAAACGTTTTCCATGCGAATATTTTCAAAATGTTCAATACACTATCTTCAGTAGTACGTGTTTACGATATATTACATTTACGAAAATATTGTTTCAGTACCTGTAAGGCTATGAAATAAACATATCTGAAAATTTCATTTTTCTGTAAAAAGGTTGAGAAAACATTCCTTTTAAATAAAAAGCACACTTGTGAAAAATGAGCATTAAAATTAAAACTTACATTCTTATAATGCACTTGTACTTCTCAGACAAATCTAAAAATTAACATGGATACAGTTTTAATAAGTTCTCTTCCTTTTATCCATTGAATCAATGCTGGCCATCCCTGAATATAGCTCGATCAAGCGTCATATACTACCTCTTTCGTCTGTCTCTTTCCTTTCCGCTGTAAAGCGCTCAGGCTCTCCTGATCTCTAAAGCGCGCGCTTACGCCTATGGGCACCAATTGACATGGCATGTGTATACCGTGCCCGTTTGGAAACATAGTGCCCGTCCCTGCCCTAGAAGATAGAATAAGCGGTCAAACAATAAGATACCAACTAGGAATGAAATTCAGCGACAGAGGATATTCAGGACTGCTAACTAGAATGACAGAAGCACGTTTTAAGAATGCCCAATTTAGGTACTTCTCCCAAACCAAGTATATCTGTATAAACCCACCGGGAGATGAGGATATAGGAAATAACAGTTCCATTGACTTCGGAATGGGAACTAACCCAGTGTCCTTGTTTTGTGTTCCTTATAGCAAACTCTCATTGTTCATAACATAAATAATTGTAGTTTGTATCCATGTTTTCCTACATCCTGTATGAAACAGTTCCGAATCTGTAGCTTGCTGTCATCGATATCTCGTTGATGCTTTCTCATTTCCTGTGGTGATTATGCATCATTAGATCTAATAGATTTCTCCCAGCTTTGTTTCCCTCTTTTGCTCACTCGAAGTCCTGTTGTCAAAGCTAATGGCTTTGGGAGGCCTAAATCTGTGAATCAAATTGTTGTGTTGCGTTGGGAAAGTCTCTTTCGAAAGAGCCTTTTTTCGGAATACAGCACACTCAGAAAGCATTCTCTTCTATTTGAACGATAAGGAAGTAGTTCTCTCAAGATTCTTCATTCAGTTAAATCTTTTCCAAATCCGTTTTGCTGTTGAAGTAACTGCAGATATTATTGATTGCTATTTTCCGTATACACTGCTCCATCGATTTAGTAGAAAGTCAATGTTCACCTACTTAGATATAACACGCGGTGCAAGTCCCCTGCAATAGGCAAGCATCATCTTTTGGTAGAGCAGTGGTAATCAATCCATGGTACAAGTAACTACAGGGGTACGGGGGTTATCTCAAGGGGCACGCATCCCACTGATTGCGTATGTGAAAATGCTGATATATTTATTTTATTACACTTATTGATAATTATTGCATTATATTATAGTTTCCTTTGCAATATCAACTCTTGTTTTCCTTACTTGAATACCATTTAACGTAAATCATTACTGTTATTATTGTATCAGTAACTACTGTATAATAATAATAATAATAATAATATAATAATAATAATAATAATAATAATAATAATAATAATAATAATAATAATAATAATCATCATCATCATCATCATAATAATAATAATTTATTTTAGTACAACTTGCAGTTTATATAATTGCAATGCAGTTTGGGGGTACAAATATATTTTGGGGGAACGCTAGCAAAAAAGATTGAATACCACTGAGGTAGAACAAGAAAGTCAAGAATTATCATGGACAGTGAAAATCGATCATATAGGAATGGGCATTTTAAGAGAGTTGTTAATTCATGGCAAAAAAACGAATCTGATGTAACGTTAATACTGTATAAATTATTTTTTTATTTCCTAGAATGAAGATATATATGTGTGTGTATATATATATATATATATATATATATATATGTATGTATGTATAAAGAAAATACAACAATAAATTAACGAATGCATATACGAGGTGCGTCCATAAAGTAACTTTCTCACTCGTCCCACAGCTAGCAAAGCATATGTTGCGCGAAGCGACTGCGTGTGCGTGATAGAGTAATGTCCTAGCATGGCGCATGCGCTAGCGGAACTTCCCGAGTGCTCTCAGTAGCTTCGTTGCATTGGTTGAAGATGGACGTTCCTATTCCAGCTCCCACCGCGTGTGAAGTGCGGTCAGTGGCAAAGTTTTTGAATGCACAGGGCATAGCGCCGATTGAAATTGATTGTCAGCTGTGCCAGGTCTATGGGCCTAACGTCATGAGCAAGCAGATGCTGCGTTGCTCCACAAGGTCGTCTGTGATGATGGTTGGCCTCCCACTGCGCTCCTCGTCATGCACATTTTGGCGTCCTGCTGATGTGAGTTCAATAATTACGATGCCTATGAAATAAGGCAGGGTAGCCACCGGAGTAGCTCGGTCAGCTGAAGCGCTTAGCCTGCCGATCCGAAGTTGCGCTCGGGTGTGGGTTCGATTCCCGCTTGGGCTGATTATCTGGTAGGGTTTCTTCCGAGGTTTCAGGTAATATATTTCGGATCCTCGGCTTCATCTCGCGTAATACCATCTCGCTATCACCAATTCCATCGACGCTAAATAACGCAGTAGATGATACAGTTTCTTTCAGCTAAAAAAAAAATAAGGCAAAGTTTGTACTATCTTGGTTTCTTCTGTCATGTTCGAACATTTTTACGACGTTAACTCATATCCATGGGTGGGCAACTCGTGCTCTCAAAGTGTCAACACAATCTCAGTGCAGGTAGAACGGATCTGTACTAGCTGTACCGTCTGTGTGCGGTTCTTTCAAGACAAAAGTTCGATCGCGTCTGCAGTAAGTGGCGGCTCGTTTTAAGTGAATATAATTCCCAGATATTTCCCTTTAGTTACGAGTAAAAAGAGAATTTTTTTTTATTAAGAAGAGAGGTAAAGCTTGGATTCTATTACACTTTCTTACTCATGACATTTTATGTTACAAATAAACAGTGAAGGTTTTAGTAAAGAAATATTGTCTGCATCTGCTTTAGAACAGCTAAAGGTAAAAATGAGATATCAACAAGGTGAGACTGATATCAAATATCGTTAGCACGTTGTGCGTGCGAGTTACAGAATTGCACGACATACGATCGACTAGCTAAGAACATTTATGGATAAATCATGTAGAACATAGACAACACTACTTTCTTCGACTATAAACTATCTTGAAGAGTGATAAGAAAATCTTTTTATGAAATATAAGACCTTACTTCAAGACCTACAGCAGAATTCACTGGTAAGTTTGGAGAAACAGTGACAATTGACAAGGAATCGAAATTTTTCTGAAATCTTTTTGGCTTACGCCGATAGAAAATCCTGAAAGTTTATAGCTTGAATTAATAAATCTACAGAACAGCACGCCACTCAGATTCCAGCAAAATCAGGAATCGAACTGTTCGTAATGTTGCCTAAGTCAGAATTTCCAAATATACTCTTTGCTTCCATATATACTGTATGTGCTGGAGGCAGAGTTTAATACAAGAAAGAAGTGTAAAAGCCCTCAAAGTAAAGAAAGAGCTCAGAAGTAAGCTTATTTCATCTGCCGTGATATGTAAAAAATACTTCCTTGAATTTGTTATTGTTTGCGAATATAGACTATTACCTTTCTGAGAACAGAGGTATACTCTTTAATGTATAAAGACTTGTAAATTCTAGCGTTCTACGTTTCAAATAAGACATATAATAAGAAATATTAACAAATAGTGTAATAATAAATAAGTGTTGCAGCTATATTTGTTGTATCTTGAAAATGTTGTATTCAGTTTGTGTTTCCAGTACTAAACTAATTACAAAGCTAAGAAATAATATAATTTTGTTTTGTGTTCAGGTATAGTCTGTCTAAAATGCGTCATTCTGAAATTCAAATCATGGAACAGATATCACGATCACCTGCATGAGCCGCCAGAGCGCACCGTGGCTTTTGCAGCGAAACTACAAACAACTTGTAACTGCTGCGGCTGGCTCCGTCTGCCTTTCTCTCTTTCAAGGTTTTTTAGCACTTTGGGAGCACGAGTTGCCCACCCATGCTCATATCCCTATAATGAACATGAAAGTCTTGATGAACGCACAAGAACACACATTGTCTCAAATTGATCTCCAAAACACTGTCACGAAGAGAATCAGACTATAAAGTGAAATTTAACCCACAGTTTTGTACGTAGACGGACGAATATTGCCTTTTTAACTCAATAAAAAGAGTGAAAGGGTAGCGCATGCCCGTGAGTCTGTTGTTTTAAACATCAAAATTCAACGTAGTACACCAAAAGTTGCATTCTATTTGTACTACTTTTATTTTCGTTTTGAATTAAATTTGCTCAGAACAGATACATTTAACACAGATTCAGGTATTATTTTTTTCCTAGCTTCGTGCTACACACATATTAGTCAACGCTGGGCGCAAAGTAAAAGTAAATAACCAGAATGCATTCGTTAATTCCTTATTGTTTCGATTTATTGATGATAACGCATTCATATCACGCCATTGTAAATAACTGGATTTTATCGAAACAAAGCTCGTGTTTGTACAACAGGGAGTAAACAGGACGTTGAATTTATTTTGACAAAGTGATGCTAGCAGACCGAAATTACCCACATGTTAAGGGAAATGAGATTCAGAGTAAAACAGGCGGATCGAAGCCAAATGTAGTTGAATACACCGCGCGGTTTGTAGCTGTCAAGGCGTACAAGATTCGGACATGGTTTCAGATCCTGATCAGAGTAGAAATTTGATTTTTATTAGTGTCGTGCATTACAGGCGCTATGTTCGGATGTAGTTCTCCGAGTCTGTAGAACCGAAGCTCGCTTTGCGAAAGCAGAGATGTCATGTTCGTCCGAGTTCGCTTCCATTCCTCACCTCCTTTCATACTTTAGCTACGTAAAGATTTATAACTATTCTTGTGAAGTTCTATGTAGTTGTAAGTACAGACAATTTTGTTGCATAATTATGATTAAAAAATAAGAAGATTATTATAAGCCTATACATATAAGTAGACTTCGAAGTTGAGATCCCAGTCGGAGAGATAACTGATAGCGAAATACTAGACGGAGGTGGGGGCAACAAGCTAGGATCACAGTCTAGTATACAGAGTGTACCTATATACGTGTCCAGAAATGTGGCGGCGTATTCCTGACACCAAAACATAACAAAAAGTTAATATGAACCCTTCGCAAACACTTCGTTAGGGATATAATAATATTAAATTGGGCTAACCGTCTATACTTATCTAGTTTATTTTGGATTAAACATTAACGTTTTCGGCACTTATGTGCCATTTTCAAATGTATGGAATTGCCTGATTGCATGATCAAATAGATACACCTTAAGGGAAGAGGATGGTATTTTTGGTGAAAATGAGTAAATTTTCAAAAAACAATTTTTTCCCTTAAAATACTCTGTGATATGTGTAGAATACATTGTATAATATTTTGTGGGTATTTGTGCCCTTATCAGTTGTTGAGACGCCATTTTTAAACTTCCTGCGCTCTGGATTTTTAAATCACACCGCCCTTTGTTTGTTGTTTCCGGAACTTCATTTTTTTTTCAAAACCAAATTTTTCTTTAAAATACTCTGTGATGTGTGTGGAATACATTGTATAACATTCTGTGGGTATCTGTGCCCTTATTGGATGTTGAGACGCCATTTTTCAAGATCTGGATTATTAAATCACACCCCTTTTGATTGCTGTTTTGGAACTTTACTTTTTCGCTACATAGCCAGACAAAAATCGATATAATTTTTTAACTATTAAAGATATATGAATGAAATTTAGAATACACATTCTCTAGACTACTAGGAAACTTTTCTCTGTAACGGAATTTCCTAATTGATTTCATTTTAAAAATAAGTCCCTCTGTTTGCAAGAAAGAAAATAAAAAAATGTTATTAAATTTTAATTGTTTATTTTAAAATGTAGGAACTAATATCAAACTGTTACAGAAGTTTATAAACATCTACAATAAATTGTAACATAGTGTTTGAATTTATTAAAAATGGCTTAGATATATCGAGTTTAGTAAAATCCTGCATTGGGTACATTTTTTTTTCAAATCTGCCTCCCAAATAATTTATTCAAAATATTTATATTTTGTTGAGTTGCTATAGCCATGAGCTCTCTACATACAAAAATTAATATTTTACACCAAATAAGAAAAAAGTTTTAAAATTACTATCCTCTCCCCTTATGTTTGAAATATATTATATGTACCCTTGATGACCTACCATCGTTTACAAGTTACCTATAATTTATTAAAAATGTTATCTTGAAGTTGTTATCACATGCAGTTCCTATATTTATTCAATATTTTTGAGTTGCACTGTGTTGCACGTATTAAAATGTTAAAATTCTGTTTATTATATATTAACACACCAAGGATTCATGTTGATTCACTTACGCAAGTCGAAGCACTGTACCACGATGAAATGTTGCGTAATATCAGTTACATTGATGCTTGTTATTGTATTCCTTCGGTTTGCCAAGGTTGGATGTTACAAATTCATCATTGTCACCATACGATTTTCAGTTAAGCCTTTTACACTGCGAACATAAAATGTTGTTACGTGTGTCAATATACTGAAGTTTAAATGCATTGATTGAAAATATTAACTTACTTACATTGGTTGAACGTGTTGTGTGCTCGACGTTAATCAGGCTGTTACTGAGAATCGTTCGGTGCTCACAATAGTTCTTATTTTAATCAACGTCTGGCGGAACCGGAAGTGATGTGGGGGTAGGGGGATGTGATGTAATATTATGGGATGATGTCCGATTTTTCGAGATTAATTTAAATAAATTGAATAGTGGGTTATTGGGATTAACTATTTGTTCGTTTATAAGGTGTTTTCCTTCGTTGAAATTCTTTGCAATATAAAATTGCTCTGCAATGTCTATTAAGGGACTGTTAATGGCTTTTATAACTTTTAGTGTATCTTTTATATTACATAATTCATGTCCTTCTTCTATGAGGTGATTGGCATATTTCGACTTGTTTCTATTGTATGGGTTTATTGGTAATGAAACATGTGATACATTTAACAAAACACATTTACAAAAATTGCTCAAAGTGACCTCCTCCTACTTCGATGCATGCCCTGAGTTTGTGTTCCATGCTTTGCCGTACTCTGCAAATGTCCTGGGGTGTTACGGATTTGATCAAATCCATTTTGAATACGCTCTCTCAGAACATCGATATTAGGTACAGGTGTTAAATACTTTAAGGATTTGAGATTTTTACACCAATTTACCAAAAGGCAATCAGGCAAAACGAAACAAATGTCATGACCAACTGTAATGAAGAAAGTGCAAAAAAGCAAGTTTGAGGTAAATTACATAATCAGGCGTCACTATAGGAAATTTCTTTCACAACTCTATAACGAAGGGTTTGCGGGCCCATGTTCATAGGAACTTTTTGTTTTGTTTTCTTTGTTTTGTTTTGTTTTGGTGTTAGGAATACGCTCCACATTTATGGACACATATATAGATACACCCTGTATATAATCACGAAGCTTGGGTTTTGAGGGTACTAGCAACAATAGACACTGCCGGTACTATTTCGCATTGTCTGTGATGAGGCGATAGTAGCCATCCTAGTGGCTTATCAACTATCTATGCATTCATATTCCCTACGTATTGAGCTTCGTAACTGTATAAAACCCTACTAGACTGTGCTACGACCTTGTTTACTTTTTCCATCAATCGAATCTATCCTTTACGCTGTCTCTGTAGGTCTGGTTGGAGGTTTCGTACGTACTAGCACCGAAGTTGGAAGAACGTGAAGCCATTTCGAGGTCAAAAACGAAATTCAATCGAAACAAAATTTTAAATATACGTTATTAACTTCATTCCACGAAAAAATCTTACAAGAACAATTTATAACAGGAAAAATTGTTCGGGGCCGGGTATCGATCCCGGGATCTCTGGTTGAACGTACCAGCGCTCTACCACTGAGCTACCCGGGAACTCCACCCGACACCGTCTCAACTTTTCCCTTTATATCCACACAACTCGGATTCTCTGTGTGACTTGGAATTGTGGTTTTCTGTTAACGTACACAGTAACGTATATATTATGGAAATCTAGTCTTTCAGGTGAAGCTCCTGTAAAGCAGATTTGAATAATTTCAAGGGAAAAATTGTTCCGGGGCGGGTATCGAGACCTCTGGTTGAACGTACCAGCGCTTACCATTGAGCTACCGGGAACTCCACCAGACTGCTTTACAGGGAGCTTCGCCTGAAAGACTAGATTTCCACAAGAACAATTTATACAGGGCTTTCATTTCAAAACTTCCCACTCTAAATAACTAATTCTTTAAATTGGATTCAATTGGGGTATCCCCTCCTGAGCACGAGTCTTACTCATTCAGGAGTGGGCTAGTTTATCTTTCTTTGTATTTATTAACTTGTGTTCATTTCAATCTTACTAGCAATAAAAAATAATAATAAAAAATAAAAAATTAAACAAAAAACACATCAATTTAGATATTGAGGGGGAAGTCTGAAACCAGGCTTAATTACATTTTAGAGTTCACCCTCCACCCCAGCCTCCCCCTTTAGAAATTTAAAATGGCATCCCTATATTTTTATACTTAAATATGAAAAAACTTTCAATTGTTTATACACTTCATTAATTTATTTCACATCTTTTGTTTTATATAATTGCCTGGGAACCTCGATTGTTATTGTTGATTAGAACTGAAGCTACAAATATCAAGAATGCAACACTTGGTCAGAATGGAATCGACAAGAATATCTAAAATAATAAATACCTATAATACTATAGACAAGAGAGATATCGGAAGACCAAAAATAAATGGAAAATTTGCTGTAAGACCTGAACAGTCCTGAAACCTAATCCATGAAGTGGAGAAGAAGAAGACAAGTAGTCGTAGGATAAAATAAATCCAGTAGGAAAAATTACTGAGTCATAGTGACCCCCATATAAACAATTTCTCCAATCCCTTCACATCTAAACCAGCTGTTCTACAAAATAACCACTTACAGTAGGCTATTACCAGACCAGGACAATTAGAGATGCAGTACGAAGGTATAGGTCATCTTAATGGCACCGCTATTCCCCTTGTTCTAGATCAAACATGGGCATCGTGCCTCACTTGAGAATTAGTGCCTCAATGACCTTCATAGAGCTTATCGCTCTGAGTGACATCATCTTCACAGTCCCCTTCCTCTCTCACGTAGCTCCTAGGCGTGGGCAGGTTCTATATCAGTTTCATAAGCAATATCAGTGGTGGCATAATGGCATTATCAAAGCAATGTGTACGCGTTAGAAAACGATTATTTCATAAGAAATGGGAGGAAGAGTTTTTTTGCTGTTTAGAAGGGAGAACAAACGATGTATGTTATGCTCGAAAATCCTATTAGGCATTAATGAATTTAATATACAACGACATTGCTCCTTATGTCATAAGGAACATGCTGAATTAGAAGGTAAGACAAGTTAAATGTTATTTTTTCATTGATTAAAGTTCTCGTTAACACTTTGTTAAAAACATAAAATTTATGTCACACGTTAAAAGTGTTAAAATTGTTAAGTGGTTCAAGAGTGAAGACGACGACAAATTCGAAACGGGCCGTCTGTCGAAGGTAAATACCTTTTTAACAATTTTTTTTAACGTGTGACAGAGTAAATTTTATGTTATTTTTCGTGCTATTCCGAAGAAAATTTATGATCTTAACATTTGCATAGTATACTAAATACGACATTATACCTTAAACACGCTGCATTAAAAGGTACGAGGAATTAAATGTTGTTTGTACGTATTATTTCCAAAAGAAATTTATAAAAAAAATATCAAATGTACGTAGAAAACGAAATATGATTTTCTGAAATTATTTTAGGTCGAGAACGTGCAAATCTATTAAGCAATCTTGATAAACGCCAGAATATTCAAGAAAATAAACGTAGACAACGTGATGGAATATTATTGGCTAGTTACGCAATTTCTCGCCTGTGATTTAAATCAATTCAATGATGGAGAAATAGTAAAGAGGTTTATGATTAAAGCTGCCGAATTAATTTGCAAAATTGAATAAAAGTTTTCGAGCGCTTTCCTAATAATTCGCCACTGACCGCCTTAGCGATTACGATAAGGTGACGCAGGTCACAGCAGTTTATATTTCCCATCCTACTCTGCAGTCTCCTCTCCTAGTAAACAAACTATTTCAAATCGAGTGCCTCACGTAACCGAAAATTGTGCCCATGTATGTTCTAGATAGACTAAGTTTTGATTATTCAGAAATCTCCATTCAAGAGATACAAAAATTAAAATATCTGCTTTAAATATCGTTAATACCATAGAGGGCAGAAAGCCTCGAAACCACACTCCTGAGACCTCGACGCTATATCCCTCACTTTCTCGCTCGTTTTTTCTGGCTGACGTGATGTATGACACCAACCTCAGGTTACCATGGCGACGTGAATAGAAAGCGTCTCATTACCGGGTTATCATGACGGCCGTTAATATTCCAGGAGCAGCGGAAGTCAACCAAGAGAAGGACGCAGGACAGCAAACCTTGATATTATGGTCAACTCCTACGCACGTTTTCGTCAACGTCGAACGAAAATCTTGTACAGAATATGGGGGCGAAAATTAATCTTAATTATCATCATCACCATCATCATCTCCATCATGAAATATTCGTCGGTGGTTTTGTGATAACCATGTTAGCCTTCGGTTTCAAGGTTCATCAGTTCAAACCCGGATTCCAGGCGAAATTTGTAAGTCATTTTTTACTCACGTTGGATTTCGAAGCTTAATCATTTCTCTAGAAAGCGTCACTAAGGCCCGATTGTATAAACCATTTAATCTTAGATCAGAGGTTAAATTGATCCTTGTTTCAGCTGAACTTGGAATTTTGTGTTGTATAAAGTCTAATCTGAGATTAATTTGTCTCAAACTAAAGTCAACTTTGACTGAAGAAATTTCTCCGATTAAGTTAGATGATCCAAGTTCAGTTATTTCTTTTCTGTTTGAAATATGTGACAGATTGTGCAAATAAAATATCCATTATTATTAATATTAATAGATATGATAGGTACATTTATATATATTTCTTTCAATTTCTTTCCTTAATACACAAACAATCTTATATTTTATAAGGTTCTATCGTGTTCAGCCGTATCAAATAACATAACCTATAATTATATTATGTTTATAACAACCATTAATTATTAATGGATATGATACGTACATTCATAAATTTTCAATTAACTGTATTACTAAACGAAAATTGTCGTTTTATAAAGCTTTATTATGTTTAGCAGTATCAAACACCATAACATGATAACAACTCGAAGAACAGTCAACCTTCTTATTGTCCGCCATTATTTACATTGCACAAAAAACCATTGTCTCCAACAGAGTGTGCGGAAAGTCGCCAAAAAGTAGTTGTAAAGTCGCTAGATTTCTCATTATCAACAAAGAAAGATTAAATTTTGTCACAATGGGGTGCTAAAAAGGTCACTAAATCCCTATTTAAGCAATATAAAAGTTAAAAGAAATTGTTGTTGAAAAAGAGTTAAAGTCGCTAGATTGGCAACACTGAACAAACCTGTCCGCGCATCACGTATTTCACCTGTTTATGCGATGTTGCCAAATCCTTTTCACGTGAACTTAGATTGCATTTGAACCAAGGTAATTTGATCGCAGAAAAGTTTTATACAATAGAAGAAGTGTCTGAACTCGGTTCACTTTTCGATCTTCGATCAAAGTTGATCTTTAGCCAGGGAGTTTTGTGCAATTGGGCCTAAATAATATACTGCAACAGATTACTGCTACTGCTACTGCTATCTTCCCTTTCGAATGAAACCATAATATGTCGTCTTTTTTAGACTAGTTAATTTTCATTTCTATATTCTCTAAATCGTACATCAGCATTATAGCTCCTAGATGTGAAACTAATCAAAAGATATACAAAAATATATTATACACGAAAAGCAAATTCAATTTATAAATAAGTATTGTCATTAATTTTATTGCGTTATTCTTTGAGATATTGAAAAAAAAGTTTAGTACAGGGACATCATTTTATTTTTACTAACATTTCTAATATTAACCTGGCTATACCTTTGGATTAAAGATTGAGAACCGGAAACGACGTTTGCTACCCCCTTCCACGGCTGGAGTTCGATTATACTGGCGTAAAATAGAAACAAATCACTTTACTGGGTATAGGAGGGAAGAAAAGTAGTTCATCCATTTACGTAAACTAGCAAATATCGCAATTTTAAATTTGATAATTTTTATTAGGTTTTTGTTTAATCAAAATACAGTACTGTATTAACAATAAGTGTTTTTACTCACGAATTGAGCTATCCATTCGGACGTATTCATTATGCAGTGTATATTGTACTGTTACAGCACATTAGCGTACAATATAGAGAAAGAAGTTAAATTGAAAATAATCATAATATGGATATTTAAACACATATTTGAAAATGCTGGCCATTTATTTCGTCACACGCTTCAGTCCTTTTGCGCATATTATCGCACTATAGACTATTGTACCTAATTTCAGTTATCATTTTCGGCTTCGTACTAGTAACTCATGTTGAAATAATTCTGTACCTACTCTATAAAAGAGTATCTTACGTACTGTATCAATCTTCACTTCTGCCCAATCCGAAAAGATAAAATTGTTATCTACTGTCCGTCCAAGTGGTTTTGTAGCAGGGTCGTAGAAAGGGGGAAAATCACGTGACGGTTAATTACTTAATGAGGCCATTTTATTTATAATATTACGTATACGTCCATTTCTTAACAGAAATTAATATTTTCAGAAAAGAGCTAAAACAGCCCAGCCACTAGTCTTTACAGAGGGGCGAACGGAAGCGAGTGGGGGAAACCGGGATGCAACGTAGGCAAACGGACGACAGTAGGCCTACCTGTGCGAAAATATGGAGAGCAGTGTATTATGAAAATAAATAATAGAAGGAATTTTAGTTTTGTTATTTAAATGTGCAGATTTTTTATTTTTTTATATTATTACGTTATTTTACGACGCTTTATCAACATCTTAGGTTATTTAGCGTCTGAATGAGATGAAGGTGATAATGCCGGTGAAATGAGTCCGGGGTCCAACACCGAAAGTTACCCAGCATTTGCTCATATTGGGTTGAGGGAAAACCCCGGAAAATCCTCAAACAGGTAACTTGCCCCGACCGGGAATCGAACCCGGGCCACCTGGTTTCGCGGCTAGACGCGCTAACCGTTACTCCACAGGTGTGGACTTAAATGTGCAGAAATTTCATCCGAACAAATGTAACTTTTCTTTCTGCAAAGGAATTTTACAATATTACATTTTTACTTTTTTTACAATCGGCTTTGGAAAGTAGTCATTGTCTGACGGTCCCTTCACACACCGTTATACACTACTTACAAAACAAGTAGGCTATAGTATTATAAAAATAACTTATATTACAATACACAACACTGTTCATAATAGTGTAAATAATGTTTGATCAATGTAGGCCTACATTCTTTATCATAGTGTAATTATTAAAAATATCGTATTCTATTGTGCAGAGTGTAAATAATATAAATTGTAAATATTAGTGTAATTGTTAAAGTGGGACATATTCTATATAAATCTGGCTTTCGGGTATAGTTTCGGGTAAAGCTGACTAGAATAATTTCAAGGGAAAATTATTTCTGGGTCGGGTATCGAACCTGAGACCTTTGGCTGGGTGCGCCAACGCTCTACCAGCTGAGCTACCCAGTAACTCTACCAAATCTCAGTCCAATTATTCCCTTTTTATCTACATACCTCAAGTGGGTTGACAAGACGTCAGAGACCCAACATTGAGTGCACACTTTCGGTGTGACTTGAATTTGTGAGTTTCTGTTAACGAGCAATAACGTGTGTTATACAAATCTGGCTTTCAGGTATAGCTCCCTGTAAACCTGACTTCAATAATTTCAAGGGGAAAGTTGTCCATATTTTGTTCCGCGTCATTTTACAAACAAGAGTCGCTTGTTAGAAGCACTCTGCTATAGTAAAACTCCACTAATACTTAATCTTGTATCTTTCTGGGACAAAGTATGGTCTCTAGTAATAATAATGATGATAATAATGTAATAATGATAATAATAATAATAATAATAATAATAATAATAATAATAATAATACTTACTGGCTTTTAAGGAACCGGAGGTTCATTGCCACCCTCACATAAGCCCGCCATAGGTCTCTATTCTGAGCAAGATTAAGCCAGTCTCTATCATCATATCCCACCTCCCTCAAATCCATTTTAATATTATCCTCCCATCTACGCCTCAGCCTCCCCAAAGGTCTTTTTCCCTCCGGCCTCCCAACTAACATTCTATATGCATTTCTGGATTCGCCCATGCGTGCTACATGCCCTGCCCATCTCAAAGTCTGGATTTAATGTTCCTAATTGTGTCAGGAGAAGAATACAATGCGTGCAGTTCTGTGTTGTGTAACTTTCCCCATTCTCCTCTAACTTCATCCCTCTTAGCCCCAAATATTTTCCTAAGCACCTTATTCTCAAACACCCTTAACCCATGTTCCTCTCTCAAAGTGAGAGTCCAAGTTTCACAACCATAAAGAACAAGCAGTAATATAACTGTTTTATAAATTCTAACTTTTAGATTTTTTAACACCAGACTGGATGATAAAAGCTTTTCAACCGAATAATAACAGGCATTTCCCATATTTATTCTGTGTTTAATTTACTCCCGAGTTTCATTTATATTTGTTACTGTTGCTCCCAGGTATTTCAATTTTTCCACATCTTCAAAAGATAAATTTCCAATTTTTATATTTCCATTTCGTACAATATTCTGGACACGAGACATAATCATATACTTTGTCTTTTCGGGATTTACTTCCAAACCTATGCCTTTACTTACTTCAAGTAAAATTCCCGTGTTTACCCTAATCGTTTGTGGATTTTCTCGTAATATATTCACGTCATCCGCATAGACAAGCAGCCGATGTAACCCGTTCAATTCCTAACCCTCTGTGTTATCCTGGACTTTCCTAATGTCATATTCTAGAGCAAAGATAAAAAGTAAAGGTGATAGTGCATCTCCTTGCTTTAGCCCGCAGTGAAGTGGAAACGCATCAGACAGAAACTGACCTATGCGGACTCTGCTGTACGTTTCACTGAGACAATTTTAAATAATCGAACTAGTTTCTTGGGAATACGAAATTCAATAAAAATATTAATAATAATAATAATAATAATAATAATAATAATAATAATAATAATAAATAATAATAATAATAATTTCGTTTGGTTGCAGCCCTGTCAGCAAGCAGACGCAACACGCTCAACACTAACGTCAACACGACGACGGAGGGACAGCTGAGGTCACGAAGGAAAGCCGCCAAAATGCTGGTGGCTGTAGTCATCATGTTCGCAGTGTGCTATTTCCCAGTCCACCTGCTCAGTATTCTAAGGTACAGTAAGTTCAATGACCAGCACGTTACAGAAACCAAATATCATTAAGATGAGATATGTACTGTTCTCCAACCAGGAGATCAACCGTGAAAGGAATGTGCTTACTATTGCGTCATCTATTGGAGCGAAGTAGATAGATAATATTATCGTTATAACGTCAGTTTAAAAACCATGCGCTCTCCTGCATTTGTTATTTCCTGTATGGAGGGATTAAAAGACCAGGAGATTAACAGTGATCTAATTTTGTAACTAGGGTAGTATAAACATGTGTGTATCAATGTTATTGTTTGTGCTGTGAGAGTTAGCCAATAGAGATAAGAGTACCCACGTGTGTGACCTTATGACATCTTATGACATCAACATTCATTCACAGCATTACCCCGCTGCCTTTCATCCCGCAGAGACTTTCTCGTGGTTGGAGCATAGTAATCGGAACAGGACACAGACTGCAAACAGACTTGGGATAAAGTTGGCGAATTCATTATCAAAATGAATGGGAAATATTTTTATTCTTTGGGATTGAATGAAAAGAATTGTTGCTTAGACCATTCATCATCATCATCATCATCATCATCATCATCATCAGCAGCAGCAGCAGCATCAGCGCTACAACCCATCAAGAGTCCGGGCTGTCCCAAGAAGTCTTCGCCACTCCTCTCTGTTTTTTGCTCTGCCAGTCCAGATACGAACTCCAATACTTTTAGCATTCTTTTCTGTGTCATCCTCCCATCTATCTCTCGGTCTTCCTCTAGTCCTCTGTCCTCCTGGATTATATAAAAAGACTCTTTTAGCTGGTCGTGAGTCTTCCATTCTTGCCGCCAAAATGCTGGTGGCTGTAGTCATCATGTTCGCAGTCTGCTATTTCCCGGTCCACCTGCTCAGTATTCTAAGGTACAGTAAGTTCAATGACCCGCACGTCACAGAAACCGAGTATAATTAAGATGAGAGATGTAATCGGAATAGGACACAGGCTGTAAACAGACTTGGGATAAAGTTGGCGAATTCAGTATCAAAATGAATGGGAAATATTTTTTTTATTCCTTGAGACTGAATGAAACTGAATTGTTGCTTAGACCATTCATCATCATTATCATCACCATCATCATCATCATCAGCGCTATAACCCATCAAGAGTCTTGGCTGTCCCAAGAAGTCTTCGCCACTCCTCTCTGTTTTTGCTCTACCAGTCCAGTTACGGAATCCAATACTTTTAGCAGCCTTTTCTATCAGCGTATTCCGAATCTCACCGGTCCGGTGGCATCAATGACGTCACTTTGCAGCGAAATAAGGAACAAAACTGCTGGAAGGCTCGATGGCTGTCATGGCGACTGTATAAGTTGTTGTCTGTACTACGCTAGCAAAATTTTGCGAAATCTTCGTACTGCCATCTCGTTCAAAGAAAAGATAGTATAGACAATTTATTTCTTGAACCGGTAGTAATAACTGGTCCGTTGACATGTTCGCTCATAAGCCATTAACATATTGTTTTTACGTTATGTTCATTACAAACAATACAGCAGAACTAAAGCAGAACACACCGCCATGACACAACAGTGCACGATGTCATTGGTCTGCTAATTTCCGCCCCATACAACAACCAATCAGATTCACTAATGGCGGCTGATAGAGACTGCCACCACCTCTGTAAGCTGATGACACCGGTGCGACACCGGTGGAGCATCAGTGACTCCATCGGTGAAATTCGGAACACCGTGATGCCAGCAGATTGCTCAGCGCTGAGATTCGGAATACGCTCTATGTCATCCTCCCATCTAGCTCTCGGTCTTCCTCTAGTCCTCTGTCGTCCTGGATTATATGAAAATACTCTTTTAGCTGTCCAGCCCATCTCAAATCATCAGTTTTTATTTTTGTAATGATGTTTGGCTCTTTATATAGTTCATACAGTTCAGCATTATATCGTTTTCTCCATTCATCGTTTACTTCTACTGGTCCAAAATTGCTCGTAGTGTTTTCCTCTCGAACATATTTAATCTATCTATAGCTTGTTTATTAAGGGTCCAAGTTTCTGAGGCATAGATAAGCACTGGTCCAATCACAATTTTGTATATTATGATTTTACTTTCAATAGTCAATTCTTAGATTTAATGTGTCTTATGAGGCCATGATAACATCTATTTGCACAGAGTATTCTTTTCTTAATTTCAAGACTTATGTTATTTTTCTTGATCATTCAAGGAACCAACGTAAGGTAGGTGTCTCTGATATGGCCATGCTGAGGTTTGAGAATTTTTCTAGCCGCCATTTTGAAAAAATGTAAACCACTTTTTCTTACTCGTTCTCAGTCTAATGGACTTTCTTAAAACAATTTCCTTTCCCAATAAAAATAGCTTTAATTGCCCAAAAGACCCAAATTCCAAAAGTCTACCTAGTGGCCATATCAGGAACATGTGCACATGATATGGCCACCCTTGTTCCATGTTCTACAAATCGTGATTGTTTTCAGTTTGATAGCGCAGTTGTGCTAAAATTAAATAATTTTGTGTAAAATGAATAAACATGATACTTAATAATCTGTTTTATAATTCAAAAGTATAGTCAAAACAGGTTTTTCAATCAAAAATTAAGTAGTTTACAAAACTGACATACAAATTTAACTTCAAAAAACAAAAATGAATAATCATTCAAGACAAGAGTACTTACAAGACCATCTTTCTCCAAATAGCGGTGTAAAGTACGTTTAGGTACAGAAAAGTTTTACTTGCGCCTTGAACTGAGAACTTTCCACTCTTTATACCGCTCACTGCCTTGGATATAGCTTCTTCAGCCCATAATCCCCTCTTATTCATGTTGACCGACATTATTTTATATCTGAAACAAGATTTCTAAAGCTTCCACTTGCGAATACTTACGTTATATGGACTGTATTGTCTACTAATGCCAAACATTTCCAGCACATTTGCAAAAGAAAAAAAGTTTCCATTACAACGTAACGTATTTTCTACCTATTCAGATTAAAAACACATGATTATGACGTCATTTTTTCTTACAATACAAAATTTTTGCGTAATCCCAGCTATAAGGCATGTAAATTTGTCAGGTGAAAAATAAAAGTGAAATGAACTTGATATGGCCATGGTGCATTTGATATGGCCATATCAGAAATAGTAAGAAGAAGTCACATGAAAAACGCAAAACAGGCAATTGACGTCATATTGCTCAACTTGACTGGATGGGAAACGATCAAGTGAGATACCAGGATGCCCTTTCATTGGATGCTGCTGCAATTTAGCTCATTTTTTGGTTAACTAACTAAAATAGGAGGGTGGCCATATCAGAACATGGCCATAACAGGAGCACCCATCTTATGTAAAACTGTTCACACACTCGAAGACATAATGTCCAAACTGAATATGGTCAGGTGGATTGTTTATTCTTTTTGGATTAGCTATCATGTATTTAGTTTTCCCCTCATTAATTTGTAGTCCTATTTTTTTTGCCGATTTCTCCAGAGAGGTGAAGTCTTCACTCAGCGCCGTTGTAGATCTGACAATGATATCTATGTCATCCGCATATGCTAATAGTGCTTAGACCATTGCGACTAGTTATTCTCCCTTCCATGACGAATGAATGCTAGCCATGATCCATGATGTCCCATGTTGTCCAAAGGTCTTCTGTTCTGAGAGTAGGATGTTACGAAATGTTTTAAAAACAGGAGTGGCTCATGGGTACATTCTTGGTGAGCCAATCCAAGCGAGGTGATATATTTGTCGTGGGTACCATCTTGACATGGTTATTAACGCTGTTAAACTTTAACTAGTCTTCTTATCCATTTTATTCACTGTCCACGTATTACTAACGTCAGCACTTTTGACAAACACTAAGATTACTATTTACAATATTTTAACTAGTATTTCACAAACACTGACTTTGCTATTTACAGTATTTTAACTGAACTTTCACAAACACTGATTTTACTATTTACCATATTTTAACACTGATGATGTTCGCTATTAAAATGCCCTTTCCTAGTTCTTTCCATAAACCTCTGTCCTTAGCTTCCTCGACCATTCAATTCAATTCAATTTATTGAGCCTTTAAACATACAATGATAGGCTTCGTCACAATACAGAAGGGAGGAAAAAAACATACATTTGAAAATACACATATAATTGAAAACAGTAAAGTTTAAATAGAATGAAAACACAAAACATTTTGAAACTCTAAAATTAATTAAAACACTTCACTTTAATGTAATATTTGTAACTAAATGTAAATAACTTTATTTATTAAAAGATAATTTCTTATGAATTTATGTTAAGAAACTCATCTACAGAGTAGAAAGGATTAATTAAAAGCCAATTATAAAATCTAGCTTTGAAACTATTGGTTGGTAACTTATAATATTGACTGGGAAGCTTATTCTACTTGTTTTGTGGAATCTATAGATGGAATATTAATTTGTTCACTATTCTAATTTCATGATCATGTATATTGGCTATTAATGAGTAATTGTCTATATTTTGTTGAGTGTAAAGGACTAGGTCGTATATATATATATATATATATATATATATATATATAAATTTATTTGTAACAGTTAATATCTGTGATTGTTTGAAAAGAGATCGACAATGTTCAAGATAGTTTGATTGACATAGAATTGTAATGGCTTTCTTTTGCAAAATCAAGACACTCTCAATTTTGCTACCATTTCCCCAAAGAATTAAGGCATACCTAATTATCGACTGAAAGAACGAAAAGTAGGCACATCTTAAATAATTTTGA
The DNA here is from genome assembly GCA_025594305.2 of Periplaneta americana. Classification (NCBI taxonomy): domain Eukaryota; kingdom Metazoa; phylum Arthropoda; class Insecta; order Blattodea; family Blattidae; genus Periplaneta; species Periplaneta americana. Next base: position 28,858,196 of record JAJSOF020000036.1, read on the forward strand.
GAAATGCAAGTCACTAATTTCTTTAATAAATAAATAACTCTTGATAACTTTGTGCATATATATTCGATATGTTTTTCCCATGTTAAACTGTAGTCCTAGAAATTTCGTATAGTTTTGTACGTTGTCCTTTTTTATTACATGATTTAGGGTAAATGTTATGTTGATTGTCTTTTCTTGATTAAGCAAAAAAACTATTAAATTCAAACCATAAAGCCATCTGTGATAGAATATCGTTGGTTAGAGCATGTAATTCATTCAGAGTAGAGCTAGAACATAAGAATGTAGTGTCATCAGCATACATAATTGCTCGCCTCTTTCGCAAACAAGTCAGACCACCTGAGCCATGGTCTTCCCTGTCATCTTTGCCGATGTAGGGGTCCCGTGATGACTTCATGGCCCATCTTGACTAGTGTAGTCTGCCAAATGCCCCCTCCGCAGGTCCACTTCGTTGCCATGGCTCGTTCTGCTGCGTCAGTAATGTTTGCCAGTCTTTGTAGTGTTTCGTTTGTCATTGTCTCGTAGAGTGATACCATTATTTTTCTTTGCATATTCCTCCGGCATCTTTGTGTACTTGATCGTTGTCTCTCGTACAATGTCCAAGTTTGACAGCCGTACAGCAAAACGGGGTTATACATGAAAGGCTACAACCAGAGTGGACCAAGTCCACCAGTGATCAGTTTGTGGATTAATACAATCTCGGATGAAGAAAACTTAGATTTATTCATTGCCATAACAAACAATGTCCATAACTCATTTGTTACTCCAAAGAGGGCAGCATTTCCTGTGGAAGGTGAAGGTTGCTAAGCGTGAGCCAGGAACTTTAAGACTCAATATCTCAGAACTATTCCCGATGGACTTGGTCCACTCTGGTTGTGAACCCCTCATATGTGTCTAAGGCCTCTTAACTTGAGTCTGCGGTTTGTTCTGTCCATCCATATGAACTTAGGCTCCAGAACGCTATCCATGCCGATGAAATTCTTCTATTAATCTGTTAATCTCAAGTTACCCATATATACAAGAAAATATTGTCGCTGCTTCATCCTTTGAAGCACGTAAAACACTTTCTACGACTTACATAAAAAAGCATCTTATACGGACACTCGTGATGCCCCATTTAGATTACTGTAATTCCTTGCTAACAAATTTAAGTTCTAACTTAAATGAGAGATTGCAACATGTTCATAATGTATGTATAAGATTCGTCTGTTATGTTAGGAAATTTGACCATGTAACACCGTCTCTTGAGCTGCTCTCGTGAACTCGTCTGAAGGAAAGAAGAATCATACAGGTTCTTTCACTGCTATACAAACTTTTACATAACTATTCTCCAAATTTCTTGTCTTCACGCATTCAGTTCCTAACCACTTCACGAAATCCTTTCTATTCCTTGTCACAGAACTTCCCTATACTCATCTTCCTACATTGCCTCGCCTCTGGAATTCGTTACCTAGTGACGTCAGGGATTGCCTGACACTGTCACAGTTTAAAAGTAAACTAGAAAAGTATGTTTCATCTCACGAAATCCGTTTCTGAAAAGTTGCTAGATTTATACCGAAGTTTTTATCTTTAGTATTTTGACAATAATTTCCTTTGTTAGATTAACCCTTTCTCTTGTCTTTGTGTCAGGATACTAGAACAGTCTATTGTTCCTTGGTTAATAATAGAGTGTCACTGTTATTTTGTGTCTGTCACTCCCTCACTTTACTCTTCAATATTCTTCAAAACTCTAACCCTAGCTACTTAGCTTCTCGTTTTCAACATTTGTCCTCATATCACGAAATAGATACTCGCTCACAACACCATATCACACTCTCCATTCCTAAACAAAGAACATCCTTCTACTCTTCATCTTGCGCCGTCTCTGCAGCTCATCTCTGGAACTCTCTACCACAACATGTCAGAGACTGTCGGACATTGTCTAGTTTCAAAATAAATTAAAATTGCACTTTTTCAATTCAGATTCCTTTTCAGTTATAAGCCCTTTTCTATGCGATAGTTTGGAAAAATATAGGCTATATATTTTTTCCTTCCTTTTCCCCTTTTTGTTCTCTTTATCAGCCGATGAATTTATTATCATAGCTTTTTTATTGTGAATTTTATTTAATATTCGTATTTTCTTTTCTTTTTATTATTATTTTATTACATTCCATTTTGTTATGCTCTTCCTTACGTTTTTTTCCATATTAACCATTTGTACTAAATGAGTTGCTTTCACTATATTCCAATGTATTTTACTTTCTTTTTTCTATTATGGTATTATTTTTATGTTGTTTAGTGTCGATTTTATTATGCTATTATTATTTTTTTTTGTAATATGTTAGTTTTTTGTTCTTTAACTTTTTGTTAAATTTTAACTGCTTGTATACTTAGTGACCTGGTAGAGTGTAAGAGAAGGCCCTATGGCCTCAAATCTGCCAGTATAAATAAAGAATTATTATTATTATTATTATTATTATTATTATTATTATTATTATTATTATTATTTGGTGTATATTTTTTCACTTTTTTCTTTTCTTTTTGCATCGTTAATATGTTACACTAATTTTTATTATTTTCAGTTTCTATTTGTATGTTAATTATTTTTATGTCATATTCATTCTATCACATATTATTACATTATATTAATTGCATCATGTATAATTTTTCTTGTAGTTGTATTGCATTTCTGGTGGTGTGGAAGAGAAAGTCTGATGATCTTAAATCCGCCGGAATCTTGCTCCGAAATAAAAATTGGTGAATATTACTCATAATGTGAGCCCTAAATCTGAATTTAAAAGCCAAATTGCCCCATCACGTATCATTTTCTGGGGAAAATGAATTAAATTTTTATGACGAAACTATTTGTTTTTAATTTTTCACTGCTGCTGATAAAATTACAAAATATTAGGAATTCAAAAGTCCTCATAATACTTGAAAAATGCGTACTGGATACAAAAATGTTGTTACATAGTTTAAAATAGAATAAGAAAAATATTTCATGCGTATAATGAACTTACATTTAAAATATTTTTCTGGATGACTTCTCTTTATAACTAGACCCGGACTGTATTTTAAAAGGAACCAACAATAGTCTGCAAGCATGCTGGATGATGATCTTCCTTTATATCGCCTTTCCATTTCAGATATTTCTTGATGAACTCTTTCTCCTTGCTCGTCGCTTACCGCTCCAAAGTTAGGAGAAAAGAAATCCAAATGAGAATGTAAAAAGTGTATTTTGAGAGACATATTACACTCCATTTTGTGGAAAGTTTTTTCTCAAACAAAGGATCAGCCATAACTTTGTCAATTTATGGACCGATGAAAATGCCGTCTTTTAATTTTCCTTCACTCAAACTCGTAAACATTTCCTTTAAATACTGAAAACCACTCCCTTGTTTGTTCATTGCGTAGACCTCACTTTGAACTGTTATGAAATTTACTTAATATAAGGGACCAACATCTGTTTATTTATAAGAAGTACAAGAGAACATGCCAACAACCATAAGAAATTGGAAATAAGTCATAAACTTATAAAATGCATTAGCTTTTGTTTTGTTTATACTCCCAACCGCGCCAGATGTTTCTGGGAGCGCTTATCGAAAAGTGAAATCACAGTATATCTTAAAACCTTACGTGATACGAAGAAAAGAGATGCATTTGCGGATTCAGAGCACATCAAACCATAAGGTACACATTGTTTTAAGTCGAAGCAAAATTCTTGTTGTTCAGTGTTATTGTTGAATTATTAATCAATGAATTAATTCTAAAGAAATTTGCACAACAATAATAATTCTGTGGTGTTCGGGTAAAGGCGTATAAGTCATTTTTTTTTGTCCAGGTGTAATTTTGTTCCCCAGATGAAAGTTAGAATTTATAAAACAGTTATGTGTTTTATTTCGGTTCTTCTGTATGGTTGTTTGAAACTTGGACTCTCACTCTGAGAAAACACAGGTTAAGGGTGTTTGAGAATAAGGTGCTTAGGAAAATATTTGGGGCTAAGCATTAGGGATCAAGTTACAGGAGAATGGAGAAAGTTACACTTTTATGATATGCAGAACTGAAAACGCATTGTATTCTTCACCTGACATAATTAGGAACATTAAATCCAGACGTTTGAGATGGGCAGGGCATGTAAACGTATGGGCGAATCCAGAAATGCATATAGAGTGTTAATTGGGAGGCCGGAGGGAAAAAGACATTTGGGGAGGCCGAGACGTAGATGGGAAGATAATATTAAAATGGGTTTAAAGGGAGTTGGGATATGATGATAGAGAATGGAATAATCTTGGTCAGGATAGGAACCGATGGCGGGCTTATGTGAGGGCGGCAATGAACTTCTGGGTGATAATTTAAACGCCATGAAAGTAAGTACGTAATTATTATTATTATTATTATTATTATTATTATTATTATTATTATTATTATTATTATTATTATTAAATTATTAATGAATTAATTCTAAAGGAATTTGCACAACAATAATAATTATAGATTTTACTTGCATTAAATTCATGTGGTGATTTTTGTAAGCCCAAAGCATTAGGCCTTGATGCTTGATCGTGTATCCAAAACTACCTTCAAGGACAGATTTCACTTTTATGATATAACTTCTGATTTTGCGTGGTTGAATTCCTTTCTACGTCACCGAATTGCCTGCTATTCAGCTGGGTCAACCCATATGAATACAATTTCCTTGGAGCAATTTATACTTCGACGTTTAGTAGAAGTGAAAATCATTTAGCCGATACTAAGCAGGTACAGGTATTGATGCAGTGTATTAGGTTTGTTGCTCAACTATGCTCGCTATTTCATTTTGCTTGCTTCTTATTCATGTTGCTTATTGGGATTTCCGCCGATGTTATTGGAAGCAATTTACCACATACTTCCCAAACCAGAAACGTCGCATCATTTCGAACACCGTCGTAGAGATTGTTAACAGAATCCGTTACTGAAGAGTTCAATTGCTTTTAATTGTAAACAGATAACAAAACTTTCCCTGCAAATATAAAACAAAATTAAAACAAGAGAGGGAATTTGTTTGTGTCCACACAGCAACTAAATTGCTTTCGTGCTTCGTTAGTCTTTTATTACTCTGTTTTACTTAATAAAATTTCGTGCAGTTTGATTAGGTATCCTGTCATTTTGTTACTTTCGAAGTTACAAAGTATAGTTCCATTGTAACCTACCATTCGTTACTATATTAAATTTTAGTAGGGCCAATATACAGGGTGTTAAGAAAAAAGTATTCAATATTTTAGGAGGTGATAGCATGCATCAAAACAAGATAAAAATGTCTAATAAACATGGGTCCTACAACACATACTTTCTGAGATCTGAACACTTGTTCATAGGAGGTGCTCAATGTGACGTCCATTTAGGAGAGAGGAAACATTAAATACAAATTATTTTAAAAAAATTAACAAGAAAGATCTACGATGAAAGAGTAATGGAACGGAGAAATATTCTCTCCGGCGCCGGGATTTGAACCCCGGTTTTCAGCTCTACGTGCTGATGTTTTATCCACTAAGCCACACCGGATACCCATCCCGGCGTCGGACAGAATCGTCTCAGTTTAAGTTCCAACTCTTGGGTTCCCTCTAGTGGCCGCCCTCTGCACTACGTCATAGTTGTCTATGAACATAGGACTGAAGTCCACACATGTGCTGAGGTGCACTCGTTATGAGTGACTAGTTGGCCGGGATCCGACGGAATAAGCGCCGTCTTAAATCACGAAGTGATTTACGCATATCATATGTATTATTTTAATGTACCGAAGTACATATGATATTTCCATGCAGATATCCTGCGTCATCATACGATGAAAGAGTAATGGAACGGAGATCCCGTCGGATCCCGGCCAACTAGTCACTCATAACGAGTGCACCTCAGCACATGTGTGGACTTCAGTCCTACGTTCATAGACTCTATGGCGTACTGCAGAGGGCGGCCACTAGAGGGAACCCAAGAGTTGGAACTTAAACTGAGAAGATTCTGTCCGACGCCGGGATGGGTATCCGGTGTAGCTTAGTGGATAAAGGATCAGCACGTAGAGCTGAAAACCCGGGTTCAAATCCCGGCGGCGGAGAGAATTTTTTTCCATTCCATTACTCTTTCATCGTATGATGACGCAGAATATCTGCATGGAAATATCATATGTACTTCGGAACATTAAAATAATAAAAATAATATATAAGAAAGGTCTAACTAAATTGCATATAAAGTTCGCTTTTCTCATAGTCTCTTTTGTATGACCTTATGAAAATACTTAGCCACCAGAGAGCTGCAAAATAGCGTTTACAACCAGTTTAGATTCGACCGATTACAGAACATCCGTCAAGGTCGGGCAACCGACCGAATATTCGATTTTAAACCGATTACCCCTTATGTTTTGCAGGTAGACAGAACATCAGGCGCACTTCATCATACATGAAACCGACATTTTTCTGAGTACACAAACGGAGTAACAATTGAAAAAATTACTTTGTCTTATTAAAAAATGTGTTTGCTTGATGTATGTCTACATTATTGATTGGACACTTTAATACACGTTTCTTCATAACTAATGCATAAATGAACAAATGGTCACTGGTAACAACAAAGGAAATAAGTGTAATGTAGAATATGAAATCTGGTGCGTAAAGAAATGCAAGAATAAAATAAATTACAATTACTTACTAAAGAGAAGAGAAATAAGTACATAGGCCTACATTCTAGTGTAATATTTACATTTTAAACTCAAAATGCATACCTCTAAAACAGTAGTTGTTAATATATTATGTCTCTTAATTACTCTAAAGAGCTGCATTATTATTTTATTAATAAATCATTTTTAAGAAGATAAAGTGTTATTAACAAAAAGAAAAGTACTGTACTCTGAAACTGAAATGATTGTACTTTCACGAAGCATGTTGTTGCCCTCGAAGGTAACCAAGTGTAATATCTGGACTGGATGAATGAATCAATCAATGAATCCATGAATAAACCAACTAACGAATCAATTAATTAATCAATCAGTGAATCAATGAATAAACCAACTAATGAATCAATTAATTAATCAATCAATGAATCCATGAATAAAAATGGAACGAATCAATTAATTAATCAATGATTGAATCAATGAATAAACCAATTAATGAATCAATTAATTAATTAATCAATCAATGAATCCATGAATAAACCAATTATTGAATCAATTAATTAATCAATCAGTGAATCATTGAATAAACCAATTAATGAATCAATTAATTAATCAATCAATGAATCCATGAATAAACCAACTAATGAATCAATTAATTAATCAATCAGTGAATCAATGAATAAACCAACTAATGAATCAATTAATTAATCAATCAGTGAATCAATGAATAAACCAACTAACGAATCAATTAATTAATCAATCAGTGAATCAATGAATAAACCAACTAATGAATGAATTAATCAATCAATCAATCCATGAATAAACCAACTAATGAATCAATTAATTAATCAATCAGTGAATCAATGAATAAACCAACTAATGAATCAATTAATTAATTAATCAATCAATGAATCCATGAATAAACCAACTAATGAATCAATTAATCAATCAATGAATCCATGAATAAACCGACTAATGAAACAATTAATTAATCAATCAATCAGTGAATCAATGAATAAACCAACTAATGAATGAATTAATCAATCAATCAATCCATGAATAAACCAACTAATGAATCAATTAATCAATCAGTGAATCAATGAATGAATCAATCAATCCACACATGAATGAATCAATGAATCGATATATGAATGAATCAATGAATCGATATAAATGAACCAATTAGTCGATGTATGGATGAATGGAGATGGATGATTGATTGATTGATTGGTTGATTGATTGTTTGTTTGTTTGATCGATTGATTGATTGAATTTAATGAGAGAAGAAGAGCTATCAATTAAATAGTAGGCCTACATGATGATAATCGTATCCTTGCAAGGGTTCTTGAACTTCTGCTGGCTCAATGTGGTCTGTCTTTGCCGTCCACCCACAAAGAGTGAGAAACAACTCGAATATTCGTTAAACCGTCCCTGAGACACTCCGCGAGATGGGAGAGCTTTGCATACTGACTATAGAGCAAGGCGTTCAATAGCAATATATAATTTCTATTTTTCATAGCCGGTTGTGCACGACTCTATTGGCTATCCATACGCAGTGGCCAACTATGTATTAATCGATATCTGAATGTTCAGAATTAACGGAACAACAAATAGCGTATTACTGTAAATTCTCTAATTCTTTGAGTTTGTGAATATGCTGGAATACTCCTACCAGCATTTTCCTCCTTTTTAGAATGCGCAAACTTTCGTAATCAGAAACGCGCAGTTCAAAACCAATGCCGCGCGCCAACTGTTTATCGAATTCCATGCTCGGTAAGTGCTGCTCATTTCATTCCCCGCCCTCCTCTGTTACGCAAACTTTGTTTAGCCACGTTTCATCAAATTACACTGAATCTGAAGTTGTGTATACAATTTGTAGGTTTGTTATTTGCATAACACGAATGCTGACATCTGAGCGTTTAGCGCAAAAAACTTTTCTCTGGAAACTGCAACTGCTGCGAGACGAAAATACAGCCACTTTTCATGGGCCTCAGAGCCTCGTCTGATCTCCCCCCCGTCACTAAATTCACATATTGTTACCCAGTTGCTGGAATCCGATCTTATCTGCATTGCAAGAACTGCAGCGTTCTCAATCCGTGGCTCGAGGGCCATAACCTAGATCAGTGTTTCTCAAACTTTTTTTAAATGGGGACCACTTTTTTAAGTCAGAATAGTTCCGCGGACCACCTTACTCTTGTTCCCTTCGAAAGCAAATTTATCATTTTGTAGAATATGTTAATACCAGTGTACTTATATTTTAAAATAGAATTACTTAATTATAATACTTTCATAATTATGTTTCTTTTAGACAAACACAAGTAACTTATAAATCCTGTGCATTGTTGATTCATCGCTTGCCTGTTAGCAGTTATTTGTTTGAAATCATTCTTATGTGGTACACGCTAGTATTTGTCCTTGTTTAGGTTAAATAGTGCCCATTATAAATAATGGAAAACTGGCTTCGATCCGGATCTTTGAAAAGAAAGGAACATGATGATACACTTCATTTAGGCAGAAGCTGTGTGTGAAGAAATATATTAATTACAGTGCCATTAAAGAAATATCTAGTCCTACTAGGCCTAGTAGCTATTCAAAGAAAAAAAAAAATATAACAAGAGTTATTTGGAACTTGAACTTACTTGGCTTGGCAATGAGAGTGAACCAAAACCTCGGTGCGAAGTGCTTTAAACGAGTGTATGAAACCCGCGAAATTGAAACGGCACTTAGAGACGAAACACGCAAGTGTAAAAAGTATACCTGTCGGATTTTAAAATAGGCGGAGTCTAAAATTTTTTATAGCGTCATCTGGAAAAATAAATAAAAGATTAATGCAGAAACATGCCCGATTTTCAACAAGTAAAGATGCAATTTGGCACGTTCTGTTTTTGTGTACGACGTACAGTACGTGCCCTTTCAATGTGCAGACTGGGTGTCGGCAAAACTACTAAGAAAGTCATCAATACATGAAAAGTTTCGGTACTTTGGTCCTCTGTTATGAATTCAGGTGGTCCCTGGCTGGGTTACAGGCTCAGCACCAGATATCCAGGGAAAAGATGGTGAGAAACGCCACGTTCATAGTGCTTTAAATCTCTCTTTTGTTGTTGAGAATAGAGTGGAGACTGGGTATACGGGTAGGGTAAGAAATTGTTTGTCATTTAAAATATTAGTTCGATTGAATTTTAATTTTTCTTCTGTCTTTTTCGAAGGACCACAAAGGCAGACATCGAGGACCACAGGTGGTCCGCGGACCATAGTTTGAGAAACGCTGGCCTAGATCATATATGCAACCGATAGATCATCGCTATGTTAAAATCGTTTGCACTTTGAAGAGAACAACCGCCAGAATCGCCACCCGTCCGTCGTAAACGAACACGAGATAGCAGTACAGTCGCTAATGCAATTCAAATGGAAATTATGACGTGACTCCTTATGTGACAACTAGATGGCAGCGTAGTAAACCTGACAAAAGTTGTTGACATCAAATCCTATAAGGCCGACCTATTTGGGGTATATATGATCTAGGGCCATAGTTATGAATACTCCACGGAACTTCATGCAAATGCATGTTTTTCATTTGGCAAATCTATACTAATAATAAATCCGTAGTCGACATTTTTCTGGCAGTTTTCGATTTTCCAAAAATAATTGGTCCTAACATATATAATTAACCACCCTGAAACCGAAAATCGCTTTTTTTAAATTTTTGTTTGTATGTCTGTCTGTCTTTATGTATGTTTGTTACCTTTTCACGCGATAATGGCTGAACGGATTTCGATGAAAATTGGAATATAAATTAAGTTCGTTGTAACTTAGATTTTATGCTACATGGCATTCAAAATACATTATTTAAAATGGGGGTTATAAGGGGCCTGAATTAAATAAATCGAAATATCTCGCTTATTATTGATTTTTGTGAAAAATGTTACATAACAAAAGTTTCTTTAAAAATAATTTGCGATAAGTTTTATTCCTTGAAACATTTTGATAGGGCTGATATTTAATGAGATAAATGAGTTTTAAAATTAAAATAACTGACATCTAAGGCCGTGTAATGAATTAAAAACAAATGACTTCGTCTATAATGGGCCTTGGACAGCAACAATTGAAAGCTATGAATGTTTCTGTGTTTGTATGAAGTAATATCGGAAGCTAAATTAACCGATTTGAATAATTAATTATTATTTCACCATTGGAAAGTGTAGTTTCTCTAGATGGACATAATGCTATAATGTTATTACAGTAACTTTTGATATAATATATATATATAATATAATATAATATAGTAATATTATATAATATAATTTAAGTTATTTGAAGGGTTGAGAACCATAGTGGGCCAAGCGCCATTTACTGAATACGTAGAAAACAAGGGTTAAAATTAAGTTATTGCCATAATTCAATGGAAACCTATAACAAGTAAAATAAAATATACACATTAAATCTAAATGATGTCAATCTTCATTAAACTATGGTTGCATGTAATAAAAATTAAGAAACAGGTTAAAGGAATTGTCATTGCACCAAATGAGTGTCTCTGGACCAAAATGATCGCATTTTAATTATTTGGATGCAATTTAAATTAAGTAACATATTAAACGATTTATCCTTCTATCAAACACGAATGTTCCCTGGATTAAATGTCCTATTTTAATTATGTAATTACTTTATATTTATTTCTAGCGGGTGCAGCGGAGCACACGGGTACGGCTAGTTGGAGAATTAAAAGTGGATCTTTTCCGATGAGGAATGAAGCCAACTTAAGTTTGCACAAATGTACGAGAGTTTTTTCGAGAGTTTTCCTTTTTAAATGCATGTACAGTGAAAGTGAATTAACCCTGCAGATTGAAAGGGTCGATAGGCTACACTTAAAGGAATAGAAAACCTGTAATACTTTTGTGATTAAATGCACGGTTATTAGAAAATTAAGTTGAAAATTTCAGCAGTCTGGCAACATCGCCGCTAACACAGTCGTCTTTCCTATCGTAATAAAGATGTAAGATCGGGTGTACACAGAATCAGGCGCAACGCGGAGATGTGAGACGCGACGTTTTGCTTTACAACGCCTTGCGTCTGCTTAAACACGGTCTAATCGCGACAACTGATTTACTGGCTGTGTGGGTATGGAGAACTGGCCTAGGCTAGAAAATGGCGTCAATGAAAGAGGACTGTCTCTAGGAGAAATTCTATTCTTTTGGTTATTATTTCCTAAGGATGCCTAATACGCCTAAAAATCTATACGATTAAAAGAATCTTAAAATTAAATACTACTAATGTAGTGCACAAACGTCATTTTGTATATTTATGACTACTTCATAACTCACAATAATGAAAAATATTATATTAAATCAATAATGAATGATAGTATAGAGCACAAAAGCAGTGGCGTCTCGTGGCCTAGAATTTGTCCGGGGCTATTTGGTTATAGTTTGTCATGCGTGGCACTATAGTACATTATGCAACGAGCCTATAATGGTAGTAATTAAGACGCGAGTATGTTTGTTTATGAAACTCGCTTGCGCTCGTTTCATAATATTCATACGAGCGTCTTAATTACCATTATAGGCAAGTTTCATACGACTTTTTATGCTCGACCATATTTCTAATTTGAAATTATTCAGAAGTATTCATGTTATGGTTATGGAAGTGAGGAGCGGAACTGACCTGAATTGTGAGATGTGCGCAGACGCGAATGTATTGATTTTTTCCGAGGCACAAATGTCATTGACCTTGATATAATCTAGAGAATAACATAAACATTAATAATGATATAACCTGGAAATTGATTTAGAATTGAAAAACGAGATGACAAATTGATTTTATTTGAATATTATTTACAATTAACGCTAATTATTATAGTAACAGAACATAACCTTCTGCGACAGTATTGGATTTCCAGCCTCCGTGACGTTTCGCTAATTGTCTTTCGATTGCATATCCGAGAATAATCTATACTTGCGGTTTCATAATGGTACAATGGTGATTTGTCATTGGCTGAACAACTGAATTATAATGAATAGGTGTACTTTAATGAGGTGCATTAAAGGGCTACTACCAGGTGTATAATTACTACATTTCGGCATGGTCGAGCATAAAAACTAAAAAAGTTATTTCATTGTCTAAAAGTTTGTGTTATTGTGTATGTCACTTGAAAACTCGCTTAGTCCGTAGACCGGTGAAAAAAAACTAGACCTTTCATAAAAATGGACTGAACGCGTTTTGGCACCACACTCTTCAATTATATGTTCACAAGAGTTTTGATTTGAGTCCTTTTCATTTTCAAGTAGATCATAATCCCATTAGCAACAATTTTGGTCTTTTGTATATAGACTGTAAGATGCATGAAGACGATCATAGCATATATGAAGGCTAGCGTTCAGCTGTAACGAAATATGCAAGTTACGACCGCTTGTTCAAATCCAAGAAACTTTTGGTCTTTGAACAGCTTGTTGAGATTAAATTTCTGATGTTTGCCATGAGTGTTTTCTCTTCTTACACAGATACACGATGGATATTCCGAGCTCTGATGTCATGGTCACAATTGCGCTGCTCTCCCATTGGCTGTGTTACGCTAACAGTGCTGTGAACCCCGTCATATACAATTTCATGAGTGGTGAGTACCAGACATAATCTTTATAATCTAGTAAATTTGCTTTGGCTACTCGATCCTAGAGGCTCAAATACAAAATCAGTGTTATATGACACATTTTTCTGTCCATTCTCTTTCAATTTTCTTGTGTCTTTAACCATGATTGCAACTGCACACGACATCTAAAGTCTCTGAAAGAAAGCGTACTTTTGATTTAATGAACATAATGCGTTTGAAATTTTGAGATCATGTTATTCCTCCAAGGTTTTATATTCCGAGAGTCTAAGTGGGGTTTTTTTGTGGGCAAAAATGGCATTAGAGGCAGGTTTTCGCAGGATACTCCGGCTTTTCTACCATCTTTCCATTAATCATTGTTATCCGCAGACTTGGCTTAACATTTATCTACTTCTCACATCTCGGGCGTTGAAGACAGTGAAGTTATCTACAGCTTCCTCGCTTTACTCTCATTGTCAGAGGAGGAAGTTTGAGCTAAAATGATCAAAATCCGTAGTACCTACCGTGGGAAAAGCTTAACTAACATCATTTTAAGAACAAAGGTTCATAGTTTCAGATTGTAACTATGCCAACACTCTATTTCAAATATAAGTTGACATTTGTACGAAGTATGAATTTTAATAAAATGTAATATTTTACGTGCTGTGAGAAAACTATCTCCAACGTGTCATAACTCCTCACTGGTCTCATCTTTATGAAAAACAGCTGCTGTACACGACTGACCTTATTAGCATCATGGACCTAGTTTTACGTGAACCAGCTGACGATTTCTAACCAATGGCGGAAGGAATACGATTCCGCGTGGTTGCTATCAGATTTTTTTAGTAACAGAGCTCCTGTTAGAAAACTTTTTTCAAGGATAGAGATTTTACCTAATATTTTCATTCTACGTTTGCCCCAGTAAATCTTATAAGCGTCTATGTATATCCTTTGTACTTGAAAGGAAAAGCTAAATAAAAAATTAACGTCTGTTGTAATCCATTTTAAGGCTTACGATGATCAGTTGGATTCGTTACATAGGCTACTTCAATAGCCCTTAGAAAGTCTTCACCACAAAAAACCAATGAAGAGTCTCTATAGTGTTTCCAATTTTCTTTTAAGTTAAAGTCTACAAAGGTTTAGAGGTACAAATACGTTTTTCGTCTCACTAAGTATAGAGTAATTTGGGAAATGACTGTCACCTAAAAATGCAACTCTTGTTCTTCTTCAACCTGGCTGGGGTCTTTTGTGACCAAGTCCAAATATTCGAAATTCAATTACAAATAAATATGTAAAAAAACAAATACATATGCAAACTAATAAAATTTAGAGCGTGTAATAGAAGCATATCTAGAATACAGAATGAATATAAAATTACATTCTGCCAATTTACAAATGTGTGTAAAAAGTATGGGGTCAGAAAAAACCACAGATAGTTGCGAGGTTTAAAAGAAACTTCAAAATTATTATTATAAGTGGGTAAGCTGCCTTTCCTAAGTAGTGATTTCTCTATCCCTAGACATAATAATTCTCAATATCAAAACGTCAAGTACGAAGAGGTAATAAATTTATGGGTTATGACCATCTCTGTTGTTATTCAATTAACAAATTTTAAGGTAAATTATATCACATTCATTACGCTGTAAATTAACGCCGTGTTTGTTTATATGAGACAAATAGGATTTTTTAGTATTTGTAATAATAATTGTTTGTTTATTATATTTCGTAATGGAAAACGTTACATCTGTTGTATATGCTGCAATTAATGTATGATAATATTAGAAAGTACACAATATAGGCATTCGTTGTCAAATTAATATTATTGCAGCATTGCACAATTAACAGAGTTGTCTAGTAGTTTTGTTCTAATTTTAACCGCTTGCTCTGGAACAAAACATTGATTTTTGCATAGTAAGATCATGGGCATGAACCAATAGCCAACACCACCGCCACTAATCAGTTTATAATAGTGAGAAATTTTAGTTGGTATTATGCATGTATTTAATTGTATAATTTTTGTGTTTTTTTTAGTCTGGATAGTTTGTTTGTGTGTTTTTGGATAGTTTGTGTGTTTAATTTGGATAGTTTGTGTTTAGTTGGCACAACATGTGTTTAGTTGGTATAATTTTTTGTGTGTTTACTTTGGACAGTTTGTTTCTGTGTTCAGATTGTATAATTTCTGTGTTCAGTTTGTGTAGTTTCGTGTGTTAAGACTGTATAATTTATGTGTTCAATTTGTATAGTTTCTTTGTGTGTTTAATTTGGATATTTTGTGTTTAGTTGGCACAACTTATGTGCTCAGTTGGTGTAATTTTTTGTGTGTTTACTTTGGATAGTTTGTTTCTGTGCTTAGATTCTACTATTTCTGTGTTCATTTTGTGTAGTTTTGTGTGCTAAGACTGTATAATTTATGTGTTCAATTTGTATATTCTTTTTGTGTGTTTAGTTTGGATAATTTGTGTGTGTTAATATTATATAACTTACGTGTTCAGATTGTATAGTCTTTTTGTGTGTTTAGTTTGGATAGTTTGTGTGTGTGTTAAGACTATAATTTATTTGTTCAGTTTGTATAGTTTTTTTGAGTACGTTTAGTTTATATAATTTATGGGCCGTATTCATAGACATTGTTAGCGCTGGTTTTCGGTGGATGATCAGCGTTTTTCGTATTCATAAACCAATGTTAGCGATAGGATATGATTTGAATTCTGTACAAGTAATCAGTCGATAGCCGGGGCTAGCTTAGTACGCTCGTAGCGCGTGCTGAGAAATGTCTATGCATAGCACTCTTTGTGTTTAGTCTGTATAGTTTTTCGTGTTTAGTTTGTATAGTTTGTTTATGTGTTTAGTTTGTAAGTGTATATTGTAAGCTCTCTTGGACTGGCTCCCCAAGTGTAGTAGACCTTTTAGCTCACCCTATACTACTGTAGGAGTCGTTGCCCTTATGGGATTTCAGGCTTTTCATATTTCATAATAGTGAGAAAGGATGAGTCACTTTTATATAGGTGACAAATATGAATGTGGCCGTTAGATTTTCTATTCACAAGATTAGTGATAATCGCTTAGTGCACGGAGAGGCAAAATTTGTTGTGAAAACAACGCTTCTCTTTATGATGAACGTTTTCCGCCGATTCGGTTTTCTGCATCTTCAACGTTAGTTGCTGTTACCCGGAAATTGAAATTATATCGATGATTCGATCAGTATAAATACTAAATCAAGATAAAAGCATGAGAGAGAAGAAAATTTTAATGAGTTTTTTGTTCACTGTACTCTTCCAACTGTATATATCTGATAGATTACATCATTTACACTTCACAGAATCGTATATAGGCCCAACTACATTTTTACTGACTTTTTCTGTGTTCAAAATCCGAAAACTGAGCGAATCCAGAAATGCATATAGAGTGTTAGTTGGGAGGTCGGAGGGGAAAAAGACCTTTGGGGAGGCCGAGACGTAGAAGTGAAGATAATATAAAAATGGATTTGAGAGATATGATGATAGAGACTGGATT
Organism: Periplaneta americana; assembly: GCA_025594305.2. Taxonomy (NCBI): domain Eukaryota; kingdom Metazoa; phylum Arthropoda; class Insecta; order Blattodea; family Blattidae; genus Periplaneta; species Periplaneta americana. The sequence continues at coordinate 28,874,902 of JAJSOF020000036.1, forward strand.
AATCTTGCTCAGGATAGGGACCGATGGCGGGCTTATGTGAAGGCGGCAATGACCCTCCGGGTTCCTAAAAAGCCACAAGTAAGTAAGTCTATGAAAGTGAAGTGACACGAAATTTGCGCGTTTTTGCACCGTTTGGTAGATATAGAAACATCAAACATATCGGAGCTTCGTGTCAGAAAAGGGAAAATTGTCTGTTTTTTTGAGCCTCTATGTCTTCTAGTAACCAGCAGATCTAATATTAATATAATTCAAGTCTAGGGTCAGTTCAAAAGGGAAACAATTCAAAATTTAAAGTTTTCAGAACACTGCATTTTAAAGCTTCATGTTACTATGAAAACTCCAATTAACACACTCAAATTTGAAACTTGTAGTGAAACATTATTAACAGAATTTGGAGTGATTTCAATGATCCTTGAATTTTTCACAGCAACTTAAACCTTTAAAGTGCAGGTTTCTCAAAACTTTAAATTCTGAGTTATTTCCCTTTTGAACTGGCCCGTCGAAATGTTACACAGTAAGTTTTGTTAATGGATTTGCTTTTATTATACAGCAGAGACTTGAGTCGGATCAGTGAAAGACGAAAACTCAAGTGACACTAGCCTATATTATGAGTCTTCTTTCTCAGATCCAGTACAATAAATGCCGTACGATTGCTTTGGATGAAAATGGGTTTATGACTACTAATTCTTAAACTCGTTTAATATCGAGTCATTACAAAAGTATATGCATAACTATATATACTCTCATTACGAGTCAAAATACAGGGAGGTGATAAAGTGGTTTTACAAATTTAGTATTCATAAAACATAATGTATTCTAAAAAATGGACTGTAAAAATCAGTTACGTGAAGTCTAAACCATCAGACTTTATTGCCAACTTTATTTAGTACCATACACGACCGACTCGAGCGCCACTGCAGTGAGGAATAAAGTGATTACTGTTAAGGATTTAATAAAGCACAATCTGTGTTTCAGTTTATAAACCAAATTCTATTTCACAAATTTGAAGACATCTTTGTACTGATTAGAGTATAACTATTTTCAAAACAAGAGATTTACACGCGATTTACCATAATATATCAAAGTAAGAAGACGGAACTAAAATGAACACTTAAATTCACAAACTTATATTTTTTTAATTGGATACTTAACAGTAGAAAGGTGCTAAGTGCCAAAATTTAAAAAAAAAAAAAAAGTGATATTTCACTAGAATGGTGCAAATTGCCAAAGGTCATTACATACTGTATCAACAGGGCTAGGTCCACAGATGATTGTAGAGTATTATTAAGACCACCAAAAGATGGCAGTGGTGCAAAGTTACTAGACCTCTCTCAGAAGAAAGGTGCAATGTGTCATTCGTTTTGATTTCCCTACAAAACTGAAATCAGCGTAGGTAAATCTTATTACAACATAATATGTAGGTAATTTAGCTATGAATCACATATAATGAATTATCTCTAGATGACACAGCTCGTTTGTTTTAAACTTTTCATTTCCTAGTGTTGAAAATCGATAAAATATGGGAATAGTACATTATGCAACGAGCCTATAATGGCAGTAATTAAGACGCGAGTATGTTTGTTTATAAAAAGAGCGCAAGCGAGTTTCATAATTTTCATACGAGCGTCTTAATTACCATTATAGGCAAGTTTCATACGACTTTTTATGCTCGACCATAATTTCTAACTTGAAATTATTCATAAGTTTTCATGTTATGGTTATGTAAGTGACGAACGGAACTGACGTGAATTGTAAGATGTGCGCAGACGCGAAAGTATTGATTTTTTCCGAGGCACGAATATCATTGACCTTGATATAACCTAGAGAACATTAGTCTTGATATAACCTGGAAATTGATTTAGAATTGAAAAACGACATGACAAATTGAATTTATTTCAATATTATTTACAATTAACGCTAATTATTATAGTAATAGAACATAACCTTCTGCAACAGTATTGGATTTCCAGCCTCCGTGACTTTTCGCTAATTGTCTTTCGATTGCATATCCGAGAATAATCGATACTGGCGGGTTTATAACGGTACAAAGGTGATTTGTCATTGGCTGAACAACCGAATTATAATGAATAGGTGTACTTTAATGAGGTGCATTAAAGGGCTACTACCAAGTGTATAATTACTACATTTCGGCATGGTCGAGCATAAATATCATTAAATTAATGCGTTGTTTTTATTGTAAGTGGCATGGAAATGCAGAATAAAATGCAGTGAATTGACACCCAAGTAGATAATAGCTATATTTTCAGAGTTCTATGACCAAGATTATTCAACACTATCAACATTTCAGTTGGGTATCTTTACTGTCATACCAGTACAACGATGTTAACGTAGAACATATGGTAATCATGATGAAAATCAGTCATTTCAGTTCCAAATGGTGAGAGTAATTTGCTTCCAGTCTGAAAAACGACTTTAATGAAAGTATTTGCAGAAATTCTGCGGAAAATAAACTGATCATAGTACCTACGAAATGTTTATGGGACTTAACAACTTTCATAAATTATGAAGTTTGTTTGTCTCTCAGGGTGTTAATTTTAGTAGTATCATCAAACTACTGATAAAGACTGAGAAAAGTTGTCGTAAATACTACAAATTCTATTAAAAAAATATATTCTTAAAATTTTTCAATATCGAAAGTTATTTAAGTATGTATTTATTTACACTGCAAATGGGTAAATATCCGGTGGCAGTGGTAAATAATTACACTCAATAATGACAATTAATAATACAGTTAATAATAAATTAATATTAATAATAATAATAATAACAATAGCATAATAATATTAACAAGAAGCATCCTAAATTAAATGAAGCACGATCACTTAAAATAACGTTTAAAGTAAATCTAATTTGTATCTTAACCCTAGGTTCGAACTAAACTCACGAGTATGATATCTTCATACATGCACACGTACCTTTCAGCACTACACACATTTCACTGTCAACTCACTCATTGCACTGGAACTACGATACATTTCACTGATACTATCCTGATTTCACTAACACTTCAAAAACATTTCACTGTTCAAATACTTTGGACTACCACTATAAAAAGTGATATTTCACTGACACAACACACTTCTTCACTGATACAACACTTCAAATAATAAAACATCAATTACACTCTTTACATAGGTAATGTGTAATATACTACCGTCTATTAGTAAAGTCCTTAAGCCTATTTTATATACATTTTTGGTTGTTGATAAGGTCTTTGGTAAGTCTGCAGGTAAAGCATTCCAGTCCCTGATAGTACGATTGAGAAAAGAAAACTTTCCAGTGTCCGTCCTCTGTCTTCTTTCCCTCAATATTTAATAAAATACTGTTAATAAATTTTGCACTTTGCACCTTTCTACTATTAAGTATCCAATTATGGACATTCCACAGTACTTCCGTGATAGAATTTGTTTAGTAAATAGAAAACGCCTACTGAGGTTGTTCTGCAACTGTGTTAATGATTTAGAACCCACTGTAATGACTCTTAGGTCCAATTGTATAAAACTCCCTGACTAAAGATCAACTTTGATCGAAGATCGGAAAGTGAACCGAGTTCAGACACTTCTTCTATTGTATAAAACTTTTCTGCGATCAAATTACCTTGGTTCAAATGCAATTTAAGTTCACATGAAAAGGATTTGGCAACATCACATAAACAGGTGAAGTATGTGATGCGCGGGCCATGTTGTACAGGTTTGTTCAGTGTTGCTAATTTAGCGACTTTAACTCTTTTTCAACGACAATTTCTTTTAACTGTTATATGGCTGAAATAAGGAATTAGCGACCTTTTTAGCACACCATAGTGACAAAATTTAATCTTTCTTTGTTGATAATGAGAAATCTAGCGACTTTCCAATTACTTTTTTGCGACTTTCCGTACATTCTGTTGGAGACACTGGTTTGTTTTGTGCATTGTAAATAATGGCGGACAATAAGAAGAAGGTTGTCCGTTCTCCAAATTGTTATCATGTTATGGTGTTTGATACTGCTAAACATAATAAAGCTTTATAAAACGACAATTTTTGTTTAGTAATACAGTTAATCAAAAATTTATTAATGTAGCTATCATATCCATTAATAATTAATGGTTGTTATAAACATAATATATTTATAGGTTTTGTTATTTGATACTGCTGAACACGATAAAGCCTTATAAAATATAAGAATGTTTGTGTATTAAGGCAAGAAATTGAAAAAAAAAAAATATATATATATATATAAATATATATAAATGTATCTACCATATCTATTAATATTGATAATAATGGTTATTCTTTTTGAACAATCTGCCACTCGTATACTTCAAACAGAAAAGAAATAACTGAAGTTGGATCATCTAACTTAATCGGAGAAAATTCTTCAGTCAAAGTTGACTTTAGTTTGAGACAAATTAATCTCAGATTAGACTTTATACAACACAAAATTACAAGTTGAGCTAAAACGAGGATCAATTTAACCTTTGATCTAAGATTAAATGGTTTATACAATCGGCCCTTAAAGTTTTCGCCAATGGTACTACATATTATATAGTCGGTATCCTTCGTATTTATGTATTACAAAACTATTTATTCACAGTATATTATATTTTCATAATAATTAAATTTGTAAAGCTTCTTCAGGTTCTCCTTCTATTATTTTAACCCTTCCTATCGAAAACAAAAACAAAATTTAATTTCTGTCTTCAATTTTATACTGTATGTGTAGTAAATTGTATTATTTTTAAAAGAGATAAACATGACTTTAATAACGTCTTAACTTCGATCCGACTGATGTCTCTGCTGGCTAATATTCCGACATGATACACATCTACATAATGAGACAGTACTTCCAATGTTTTATATGAATTATGTTATGTCAGATTATCGTAATATTTCACTTTTTTTTTATTTATTCGTGCGTGCGTACATACGTGTCTGCGCTTCTGTACGCAATAAATTAATATTTTGTGAAAATATTTTCATGAAAAAGAATGAGTTTATAGTGCATCCTGCATGGTTCTGCAATATAAAAGACATCACTCCATATAAGCATGGCAAGAATTGAATGCACGGTTGCATGTATTTGCTACTATGCTGTATATTTTATGGACCTCATATATATAGCCTGTACTGAAAATGATTTATAGCACGTTTTGATCACATCATATATACATCTCCCTATGAAATCCGCTTTTGCGTTTCCCAGAGTTGTTTGAGTTCTTAATTTATTTTTTCCGTCACTTAGATTTAATTGTATTCTTTTTCAGCCACAGAAAATCTGTAAAATACCAGTATTTTAATTTTATTTTGAGATTGGGATAATTCTATTATATTTTATTACAAATTAAATAAAATATAGAAATTACAAATTAAATGGAAGCAAGTAAACAGATAGGTTTGGAAGTAAATCCCGAAAAGACAAAGTATATGATTATGTCTCGTGACGAGAATATTGTACGAAATGGAAATATAAAAATTGGAAATTTATCTTTTGAAGAGGTGGAAAAGTTCAGATATCTTGGAGCAACAGTAACAAATATAAATGATACTTGGGAGGAAATTAAGGGGAGGCAGAGGTGAAATTTTCGAACAAAACTGAAGAAAAAATGAAAATTTGGTTTTTTCAATTTTTATTATCTTTATTTCCATATTCCGATGTTAGTTTTTTATGTTTTGCCCTTAAAGCTATGAAATTAAAACCAAGATAACTTAATTACTATATTATTCCCATAATAAACTAATACTTATCATTATTTATATACCTTGTCTCAACATATAAATAAAAAGAAATATTGAAAATTTCTTACAATATGGTGCATGGAGCATTTTATATCAAACGATATAAAGTTTTATAAAATTATTAATATTTACGGAACTATTGTACTTTAGAAAGTTGAAACTTGGTATGTCCATTACTAATAACATACTTAGTATCCATGATCAGTTTCAAACAAATCGGATAAATTTTGTGGATTTCGAAATATTCACCTCTGCCTCCCCTTAAACACAGAATAAATAAGGGAAATGCCTGTTATTATTCGGTTGAAAAGCTTTTATCATCCAGTCTGCTGTCAAAAAATCTGAAAATTGGAATTTATAAAACAGCTATATTACCGGTTGTTCTTTATGGTTGTGAAACTTGGACTCTCACTTTGAGAGAGAAACATAGGTTAGGGATGTTTGAGAATAAGGTGTTTAGGAAAATATTTGGGGCTAAGAGGGATGAAGTTACAGGAGACTGGAGAAAGTTACACAACACAGAACTGCACTCCTTGTATTCTTCACCTGACATAATTAGGAACATTAAATCCAGACGTTTGATATGGGCAGGGCATGTAGCACGTATGGGTGAATCCAGAAATGCAAATAGAGTGTTAGTTGGGAGGCCGGAGGAAAAAAGACCTTTAGGGAGGCCGAGACGTAGATGGGAAGATAATATTAAAAATGGATTTGAGGGAGTTGGGATATGATGATAGAGAATGGATTAATCTTGCTCAGGATAGGGACCAATGGCAGGCTTATGTGAGGGCGGCAATGAACCTCCGGGTTCCTTAAACGTCAGTAAGTAAGTATTACAAATTAAATATAGCCAATCTGTATTGTAAGAGATTAGAAAGATAATTTAAAATGGTGGAGAGTAAAATATTTTAACACAAACATTTGAAATATTCGTTGATTTCTAACGGAGCATACGACAACTAAGTCATCTGATCTTTCAACTGGTTTTCACTTCACTGATACTTGTTTCCAGTCCTTGCATCTCGTACACTAGTCTTCAAAGTTATCTGACCCTACTAATCGATAATGATCGATTATTTGTTCGTATAAGTGTGGGTTCTAACGTTATTAGTTATTACTCATATGAATAGATGGCGCAGATAAATTGCAGTGTCGCCAATAGTACGTAAATATTCCCGCATTTATATAATTCAACATTTCATCCCCTCTAATGATTGTAAAATGCACTAGGTTCATAGGGAAATCGCTTATATTGTCAATTATGAAAATAATTTCTACGTCATTTTGCGATCACTTTTTTACATGATATCGTCCATTGAAAACTAGCGGAACTATTTAAAATTTTGTCACCTTTTTATATCTTTGGTTCTGACTTATCCCGTGGTTAGGAAGTCCGCTTACACGATCAGAAAATGGTATAGGTTAGGTATCTTATAACGACAGTGTACTAATTTCTTCGAGTTCACTATACAGCACATAGATGACGCTGTAGAAGCGAGATAATCAATCGACGTACAGTATATGCAATTATTCTCCATTGCAGACTCTCTATTATACATAGGCTACTGTATAGAATGATGTATTTGCGGTGTGCTCGAATGATTTCTCATTTCCTGAGCAATAGAACCATGTAATAGTAATATGCGTTACAAGAGCGGTATGTTGAAGTTTTTCATGTTCGAGGAAAAGTTTGAAAAAGCGAAACGTAGTTGAGCTTTTCAATTTCTGAGAATTCAAAGAAAACATACCATTTGTGTATCGTACATAATTTTGTGCGAAGATCGTTTATTACATACTTGAAAGAGGAATTTCTAATTAGTTGCAATGAAATCTCCATCTTGGTTTCTGTTCAATGACGGCAAATTTGCAAAACAAAAATATCTATCTTCAACATTGTTGCTTTAAAATGTTTTCTGTGTTTACTATACTCCAGCAGGCCGTGATGTACGTCTGTCTTTTTTCCCCAGTCTATGGAATCTTTTTGATTTTTTTCACGGCTTACTTAATGTTACTTGCATCACTAATGCAGTAACTTTAGTGGAGTTGTAAAGTTTACTTAATTTTTGCAAATATTTAAAAACAATAATTAACAGTGCAATTTAGGTGAAATTGCAGTGGTAAGTTTCCAATTTATAATTATTACTATATTGAACGTCTCTAAAAATAATATGTTAAAAGCCTAAAGCAGTAAAATCAATATATCACTTAAGCGGTAAGAAGAGGGAAATTGTTATGTGTGTTAGGTTGGGAATACTGAATGTGGAATTTTAGACTTCCCATGGATTTGTTTTGTGCGGAAACCAAGCAAATACGCACGATCTCACACAAATATATTAACAAAACACTGCATATTTTTCTTTAGTTACGAAGCAACCTCCGGTATATGCTTTGTTTATGCTTAAATTCGCCGTTCAGTGGTATTCTATATCACTCGTTCAGTTTCTAATTTCCACTAACAGTCTAGGAACATTAAATTCAGACGTTTGTGATGGGCAGGACATGTAGCACGTATTGGCGAATCCATAAATACATATAGAGTATTAGTTGGGAGGCCAGAGAGAAAAGACCTTTGGGGCAGCCGAGACATAGAAGGGAAGATAATATAAAAATGGATTTGAAAGAGGTGAGATATGATGATAGAGACTGGATTAATCTTGCTCAGGATAGGGATCGATGGCAGGCTTATGTGAGGGCGGCAGTGAACCTGCGAGTTCCTAAAAAAGCCACGAGTAAGTAAATCTATGAAAGTGAAGTGACACGAAATTTGTGCGTTTTTGCACCGTTTGGTAGATATAGAAACATTTCGGAGCTTCGTGTCGGAAAAGGCAAGAAAAGGGAAAACTATTGAATCCGTTACAAATAACTTTTCTCCAAGACTGAACTCCGAAACGTTGAATGTTCCTGCATATATGACATAATGCAAAAGTACGAAAACTTCTCACCACATTGAACACTGTGAAAATTTTAAATTACTGAATTATGGATGCATATTAAAACATAATTTGATAAGATTAAGTGGCTATTAATCAAGTGGAGTTGGATCTTTTCATATATTTAATGGCAGTGTAGTGTAAATATTTATATGCGTGGTTCTCTTCAGTATTGGCTCGAGAGAGAGTATCTTTCATTATTATGGAAGCAAATAACTTTAAGAATGTCTGGTATTCTTCATTCAAAATAAATCTGAAAAATGTTTATTTGAACGTCTAATGAACTCAGTTTGCAGCATTTGCTGTACAAGCCAGTAGTTAGTTTGAAAGTTATTCATAAAAATCTGAACGTCATATTGTGAATCACGCTTTGGAGTTTCCTGCATTATAATACAAACATTGGAACGGAAACTAAAGGGAGGATTGCACTGTGACGTGAAGTGCGGGAGTCAAGGGGAAGATAGGTCTGGTGATTGCCGCTCTCATCAGGATTCATGTTCACATGCCATTTTATACTCTAGAACTGATTTCTAAAGCAGGAGTCATTAGTTGTAAATCACCCTCTAGGCTATACCCTGATCAAGTGTGAAGTTTTAAACGTTATACGTGTCATCTCATGCAGATTTTCCTTTGTCTGTCCGCGGTATGACATAGTCGTTCAGTACACATGGGAGAAACAAATGAACAAATTCTAATCCGTGAGGAAAATTCTCCAATCCCATCGTTTCTATCTTTTGAGGACGATATGTATGCAGCTATTGTTCATGCAGAACTCTGACCTATATTCACATGACGTAATCTATTAATCTTTTGCTTGTGGTTGGAAGACTCACGGATGGATTCAAAGCAGTTCATCCTCAAATTATGCATTTATCAATGTTCTTTCGCTCCCCAAATGATACGCACTTATACAGAAAGTTCCCAAATCTCGGAGTCGTTGAAGTGTGGTAGGAAAGGTACTGTGGTACGTAACTTCCTTCGTGAAGATAGATAAATATTGTATGCTGTATACAGCATCATAACCCAAGTGTATGCATGCCGTCACTGTTCACATAAAACGCTGCATTTCTGACAAGATTGAATGTATAGGGTTATTCAAAAGTAAGTTCCCGTTTTGAAACAGCTGTATCTTTTGTACATATCAGCAATTTGGTTTCATATGAGTAGGTATCATTACTGTTTAAAAGGTTTGAGTTTTTTTAATCGATGAGTGTTTCGTTGCTATGGTAACTGTCACGCTTGTGTAAACAATAATTATTTTTCAGAATACAGACGGCAGTAGGAGAGTAATTTTAATAATGGTTTTACCTTTATATGATATCAAGGTTATTGTGTGGTGGGGTTTTACGTCACATTTCATAATAGAAGCGTATTTCTTTGAAGAAATTGAAAATGGACAAACAAAAACAGTGAGAGTAACCGGGCAGCGATATTTTCAAATGTTGGAAGACACTACGTTACAGAATCATGAAATCGAAAACATTGTTTTTATGCAAGACGGCGCTCCATCTTACACACAATAATGTAAAAAGATTATTGCGCAACACATTTGATGATCGTGTAATTAGTAAACATTTTCTGAACAGTTGGCCTTCTAGGTCACCAGACATAAATCCAGCTGACTACTGGTTATGGGGTTATCTAAAAGAAAAGGTATTTCTTAGTAGATCTACTACACGTTAGGAACAGAAACAGTCAATATCGGATGTTATTGAAAACATCCCTAGGATTGTGCTTATTAATGCCCTTTATAGCATAGAAGAAAGACTATTTCTTATTGAACAACACGGTGGTGGTCACATTTAATTTTTTCGTCTTTTAATAAAATCCCATTTCTTTACCAAAAAATTGGTGTTTTTATTTTTGTGAAATCTAAAAATTTGGCAAACATATTACCATTTCCAAACGGGAACTTAATTTTGAATAACCTTATCCTACAAAATAACCTCCAAACATAGAACTTATATTGCGTTCATAGAAGAGGAACAGAAGATATACTGACGTAAACCTGTTAAAAGACAATAGTGCTGTCTTCAAGACAAAGTATATGATTATGTCTCGTGACGAGAATATTGTACGAAATGGACATATAAAAATTGGAAATTTATCTTTTGAAGAGGTGGAGAAGTTCAAATATCTGGGAGCAACAGTAACAAATATAAATGATACTCGGGAGGAAATTAAACACAGAATAAATATGGGAAATGCCTGTTATTATTCGGTTGAGAAACTTTTATCATCCAGTCTGCTGTCGAAAAATATGAAAGTTAGAATTTATAAAACAGTTATATTACCGGTTGTTCTGTATGGCTGTGAAACTTGGACTCTCACTTTGAGAGAGGAACAGAGATTAAGGGTGTTTGAGAATAAGGTGCTTAGGGCTAAGAGGGATGAAGTTACAGGAGAATGGAGAAAGTACACAACACAGAACTGCACGCATTTTATTCTTCACCTGACATAATTAGGAACATTAAATGCATACGTTTGAGATGGGCAGGGCATGTAGCACGTATGGGCGAATCCAAAAATGCATATAGAGTGTTACTTGGGAAGCCGGAGGGAAAAAAACCCTTTAGGGAGGCCGAGACGTAGATGGGAAGATAATATAAAAATGGATTTGAGAGAGGTGGGATATGATGATAGAGAATGGATTAATCTTACTCAGGATAGGGACCAATGGCGGGCTTATGTGAGGCGGCAATGAACCTCCGGGTTCCTTAAAAGGCAGTAAGTAAGTAAGTGCTGTCTTCATGTCGATCTTTGGTCTACAATAGTTCGTCCGAAAGGAGTAGATCAATGAAGAAAATCTCTGAATACATCGGCAATTGAACCCGTGATCGTCCGACTTGCATGTCAACGCCTTAACCACGACCCTTCTGCACCCCAGGGTTCTTTTATGTGCTAAATCTACTATACGTGACCCATAATTTTACTTCCCTTTCGAAGGTAATTATGTTCAGGATTTTATCGCCTTTTAAAATTAATTGTCCTAGGTCGGGTTTGAAACCATCAGGCAGCATGGTAGCCAGGATGGCATGGCGTCATAGGTCAGTAGAAATAAAAATGTGATATTTGTTGAGATAAAAGTCAAGATATGCGAAAGAAAATCATTAATCTTCACCGAAGTCCGTAAATACGTTCTCAGTACTGCGCTGGAGTTTAAAGTAGTCTAGGAAATTTGGTAAAATTCAGATATGGAACATTCGATGTGAATCAAGTTGGGAGGAGACGGCAAAGTGACCTATTAAACAGTGCAGCGTATTCTCAGAAACTTGTTTATACCTGGTAGAGATGAACAAAACTAACTACCGCTCTCGCTCGCTGTGTTCGTTGCATTTGTCTTTCGAGTCTCGTCTCGTCATTCTCGTGCGCTTCGAGTCTCGCTCATCATTCTCGAAATAGCATTTGGTCGGCGTGGAAAGATTTCGTAACTTTGAATAACATACATCATTGAAATAAATAACATTATAAATGTTTAAATGAGATAAAAAAACAAAACAGAACAGTATCTTAATTATCGAAATGTTCTGGTTCTATTATATATTACCCATGGTTATATAAATAGAATAAACAATTCTCAAATAAATTTGCATTTCTAAGAAACATAAAATATAACATTAATATCTTTTTACTTGAGATTGCACACTTGATCTGAAACATATGAAAAGAAAATTAATAGGGGCCTAGTGATTAAATAAAGATTAGGGAACGGATTATTATACACTGAAAGGTAGAGATGATGTTTCAAATAGGCTACTTGATTGTTTATACATATATAATAGTTACCAAAGTACATAAAAGTTCAGTTATGTATAAACAACCGTAGCGATTCAAGGCTGCTTGACGTTCGGGACTTCGGGAGTGATCAATCTCGGCGTCTCGAAACACTCACAAGCAGTCTTTACGTCAACTACGCGACGTATGCAACATTGTCGTGCGGGTTTTCGGCTTTGCGGGCGCTGTTAGTCTTGCTTTCTCGATCGTTGTGCATCTCTAATACCTGGATGAATTCCACTCCTTTATGAACGAAACAGTAGTACAGTATTACTTTTCTTTAACTTCCTCCTTAATGAAATTAGAGTATTTTCAAATATTTCACAACTTTTAGAGCTTCCCGTGTATTGCAGCGTGATGAATTGTACAATAACCAAAGGATTCCTGTGGATTAGTACGGAAGATATTGGAAGAAGTGACAACAATTTTCACTCCTAAATTTCTTTCAATTAAAATTACCAATTAGTGGTTATATTCATTTGTACACATTTATTTAGGATTTCAATTTCAAAACTTCCCAGTCTAACTAACTAATTACATTCAATTTAAACAAAAAGTGCTTCAATTTAGATACTGAGAGGGAAATCTGAAAACAGGCTTAATTGAATTTTATATTTCACCCCTCACACCCACCCAGTTGTTGTTGTTGATTAGAGCTGAAGAGAATAAAGCTACAAAAACTTCTAGAGCAGTTCATATAATAGTTATGTTTGTGTATTAAATTATTTGAAATGGTCTATTCACTACAAGAGAGGACAGAAATCATCCTTGATGAATAGATTTAGGAAATTACAAAAAATAATCTGTCTTTCATCCTAAAATCAACTGAAAATAACAAAAAATCCAGGTTGCCAGGCGACGATGTAAAACAAAAGATGTAAAAACAAATTAATGAAGTGTATAACCAATTGAATAGTCTTTCATATTTAAGTATAAAAATATAGGGATGCTATTTGAAATTTCAAAGTGGGGGTGGCTGGGGGTGAAATCTAAAATACAATTAAGCTTGGTTTCATACTTAACCCTCAATATCTAAATTGATGTGTTTTTTTATTTAAATTGATATCAATTTAAATAATTAGTTAATTAGACTGGGAAGTTTTGAAATGAAAGTTCTGTATATGAACCGTAAAGGCTCATTCACAATGAAAATTAAACATAACGTAAGCGTTAACTTAAGAATATAAACGTTACGGTAAAATCAAGAAGTCATACCATCATTCACGATGGGAACATAAACATAACCGCAAACATACTTGGTAACCATGGAAACATAACAACGACGCCATTTCCTCATATCCTGTAGTACACTTCAGCGCTCCACGATTGTGTTCTGTTTGCAAACCACGTAAGCATAAGCATGAAAGTTTGGAGTTTGCATACTTTCATGTTAACGTCTTATGGTAATGTTTATGTAAATGCTTATGTGAATCATTGTGAATGATCCCATTTGGTAGTATGGGCGCAAACTTCTGTGTTTATGTTACGGTTATGTTTAATTTTCATTGTGAATGAGCCTTAAGTATTGTCATTAATTTCAAGGGATTATTCAATGAGATATTTTAAACCAAAAAGTTTAATACAATTTTGCTCGTTCTTTCTTCCGTTTTACAAAAAAATATTTAATATGAAACCTTTCATAACGTATTTTGGGAAAGCTATTGAATTAATTCCCAATGTGCTCTGTCAATTTAAGAGAGTATCTTAGTGTATTATGATAATAAATGATTAAATTAATTTTAGTTCTGTATTTTAATTGTTCAGAAATTTGTTCTGGTTCCTCTCAATATCTAAATTAGCGTGTTTTTTGGTTTAAATTGAATTTAATTTAAATAATTAGTTAATTAGACTGGGAAGTTTTGCAATGAAAGTCCTGTATATGAAGCGTAAGTATTGTCATTAATTTCAAGGGGTTATTCAATGAGATATTTCAAACCAAAAAGTTTAATACAATTTTGCTCGATATTTTTCTTCCGTTTTAGAAAAAAATATTTAATATGAATCATTTCATAACGTATTTTGGGAAAGCTATTGAATTAATTCCCAATATGCTCAGTCAATTTAAGAGAGTACCTTAGTGTATTACGATGATGAATGATTAAATTAATTTTAATTCTGTGCTTTAATTGTGCAGAAATTTGTTCTGAACAAATGTAATTTTTCGTTCTGAAAAGGAATTTTATAATGTTACATTGTTCTGATCAAATTTCTGCACATTTAAAGGACAAGACTAAAATTATTTCAATCACTTATTATCATAATGCACTGCTCTTTTAAATTGACTTAGCACATTGGGAATTAAATCAATGACTTTCCAAAAAACACACGCTATCAAATATTTCATGTAAACAATTTTCATCTCGAAAAGGAAATAAAAACGAAAAAAATTGTATTAAACTATTTTGTTTGCAATATCTCAAAGAATAACCCTCTGAAATTAATGACATTACTTACGATTCACTGTGTAGGGGAGAGTCGGATAGTATCGGACATCGGGTAATATCGGACAGTGCGTTTCTTTCATCTACCACCAAATGGTAGTACCTGAATGACATGGTTATGTTTCTGTATGCGACATCACAGAAACGTAACCATGTCAATCAGGTACTATCATCGTGTGGTAGATGAAAGAAACTCACTGTCCGATATTACCCGATGTCCAATACTACCCGACTCTCCCCTATATATAAAATTATTTCGATATTTATCACATTATGTTAACCTCAGTTGCTTTCTAAATGACATTATTGAGTAAAGTATTGCATGACGCGTCCATGTAAAGTTTCTTCTTTATATTATGTACTGTTTGTGGAATGTTAAATCATTTGTCTGTTGAAATGCTTGGCATGGACATTTGTTTTGTTGCCTGCTGACATGTGGCTGTGATTTTGTTTGTATTTTAAGTTAAGGTACACCCAATCGTACCTCAATTCTATGGTGCATGGTGGATACTCTGACAATAGTTATTTACAATTCTACACGTCTTGTGAGATACGTGTTAGATTTTCTGATATTCCTTCGGATTTTCCTACTATTTCACCACACTGTTATTATCTCCTTGCCACTAAATCACACATATTCGGAATATTTTCTGTAGCGTAGAAATATTAATGAACAAAGAACTTTTTTTCTTATTACTTTATAAAGAAGTTATTTATCATCTTCTGTATACACCGTAAATAAAATTATTCTAAACAGAAATATGTATCAGTTTGTCTTCATATTTCAGTAACTTTCAACTCATATTACATCATTATCTTCCCTTTCATCTTTAATCTTCTCACATTTATGAACAGTGTCCCCATACAAAACTATATGAAACGTGTAATGCTATATTTTGAGAACGAAACGACAACAAGCAATGGAAGATTCTGGTGGATCTGTCATATGGTAGACTGCTTCCAAGACGTTAAGTCCATTGAAACCATGTCCATATGACTTATGTCCTCTAATATTTTTGTCTACTTTCATTTATGTCCACATTTTATGTGCGTCTATTTTTTTGGGTCTATGACTGTTATGTTCACTTTTATTTAAGTCCACTTTTATTTAAGTCCACTTTTATTTATGTCCACTTTTATTTAAGTCCACTTTCATTTATGTTCACTTTTATTTATGTCCACTTTTATTTATGTCCACTTTCATTTATGTCCACTTTCATTTATGTTCACTTTTTATTTAAGTCCACTTTTATTTAAGTCCACTTTCACTTATGTCCACTTTTATTTATGTCCATTTAATTTATGTCATTTCATTTATGTCCACTTTTATTTAAGTCCACTTTCATTTATGTCCACTTTCATTTATGTCCACTTTTATTTAAGTCCACTTTTATTTATGTCACTATAAACTTTAACTTTTCTGGCAGGATCAAAATAAACATGATTTTGATCATTGGGTGAAAGGGTTTCGGAGCCACAACAGTTTAAATTTGCTAATTTTATGAAAATATGATGAATTTAAATATTTTTAATTTAAACACAATGAAGTTCTGATGCCTCAAACTTTGCACAAAGCAGTGTATCACAGTTGTCTACGGATAGAAAAAGTTTCATTGTATTTAAAAAAATTGCAAGGTCAATTTTCTCTATATTTCAAAGTCGATTTGAGATGGAATAGCCCATATGCCCTGAAGGGACTTAATATTTAATACAAATGCTAATTAAATTTTATTTATCAACATGTAATGTACCTCTGTGAGACGTTTCAGACCAATCTGACAATAACTGTTGTGCAAGGAGCTTATTTCATTCAATAAACTGCTTAAGAATTTGAAGTCGAGATAATAGCATTAAAAATAACATTTCTCTCAAGTCACTGACGCGAGCTATGTTTAGCCACATTTTATTATATGGTTAGAATATTTACAGCTGTCTCAAATATAATTACGATCATAAAAAGAAAAAAAAGTGGATTTCTTTAATTTTTCAGCATTATTTCACCATAGTGTCCCTTTAATGGTAAAAACAGGAAATAGAAAAGAGACTACATCGGTCTTTATAGATATAATGTTGGAGAAAAAAAGACACGAATATCTAGAAGGGAGGAGGACGGAGTAAGATAATTGGAACATCGCGTACATATCAGTTGAATGCAGGTCAACAGCTTACGAAAGAAAGCACTGTTACTCATTCCACAAAAAAAATAATGAAAAGAAACAGCCAAATAACACTGGGGAAGTGAAGTCTATCTGAGGAAGAATGGACTGAGAGTAATTTAGTAGATTGGGAGCTCCAAGATTCAGAAAGTGTTATATTTCATCAAGAAAAATGGAAAAGAAATTTAAAAAAAGAACAGTTCGTGGTTTCAGTCAGTCTACCATGGAATGGTTGCCAGAATTTCTTCACTCGCCACCTCTTTCTTTCGTCCGACATTTCTCGTATGGAAAGCGCTGTACTAACAAATTTTGCATCATATTCTGATCTTCAGAGTAGATTTACATGAAAACAGGTAATTCAGTAAGTAAAAAAGGGACAAGTCAAAATCTTTCAGTAAGTCCTTGGTTTAGAAACCTGTAACATTTTAAAATTGTGGAATATAAAAAAGCATCTTCGTTACTGACCCTGAAAGATATCTTAAGGAAGAGACTAGTGAAGATGCTTTTAATGAAGTTAACTGTATGGTGCAGAAACATGAACATTACGACGAAGAGAAGGGAAAGAACTGGAAGCATTTGGAATGTGGATATAGAGAAAAATGGGACGTTGAAATGGACAGAAAAATGAGAAATGAAGCTATGCTAGAAAGAGTGAGTGAAGAAAGAATAATGTTGAAACCGATGAGGAAACTGCAAAGAGATCTCTGGGTCATTGACTAAAACGAAACTGCTAATTGAAGGATGCACTGGAAGAAATGATAAACTGGAGAAAAGTTCAGGGCAAGAAGAAGATATCAGATGATGGACAACACTAAGATATATGGATCGTATTGGAGATAAAGAAGAAGGCAGAAAAAGGAAATATTGGAAAATGGGGTTGGGGGACAACTAACAGAAAATTCAAGTCACAGAAGGCAACTCGCCACATAATTGAAATTGGTATCAAAGAAATTCGCTGTCACATAATTGAAATTGGTATCAAAGACAATTCGTCACATAATTGAAATTTGTATCAAAGACAATTTCATAGTGTCCCATAATTGAAATTCGTATCAAAGACAATTCGTCATAATTGAAATTGTATCAAAGACAATTCGCCACATAACTGAAATACGTATCAAAGACAATTAGCCACACATTAAAATTCAAGGCAATACTCAAATTCGCAATAATTTATAATATATTTCTATGGTAAAATAAGGCAAATCTAGAAGCTGTAAACTAAATAGGAACTATGGGGAAGAAATGGACTTCACAAAATCAGAAAGAGGCTCTGACAAATTAATATATCTTGGCTCCATGTACACGAGACTTAGAGAAAATAAAAGAATGGAACTGTTTGGCGCTGTGACAGGCATGGCGGGTGTAATGCAACAGTCACGTTATCAGAAGGTGGAAGCATTTCTCGTCAAAGAACCGTCTGAACACAAGAATCATTCTGCAGACTGGGGAAGGATTAAGGCAAAGGAATTGTAGAGAACATGAAGGCAAGGGCGGGGACTGAGAACCAACGTCTGTCATTATTCAAAATGAGTTACAGCGTATTGCAAGCGAAGCCAATATGAATCTACCGAAGAAACCATCTAAACAAAAAAAATTGCGCCGTGCCAGGAAGCTGCATTATACCACCTGAACCAAGGAATATTGACGAACTGAACGTTATAGCCGACAGATACACTAAGATATTACAAGGAGAAAGGTGGTTGTTGTATTTTGAACCAGAGGACAACGTGAAAGTTATCATATTTTCCATAAATTCACATTTAAATAAATTGTTACGGTCCCATTTTTGGATAATGGACGGTTTGGAAAATTGTCACAGAACTGCACAAATTGTCTATCTGTGAAAATTGTCTATCTGTGGCGAATTGTCCCTATTATCAATTTTCTGTAGCACATATTGTCCCAGTTACCAATTTCATGGCCATTTGTCCGGAACCGGTGGAAAATATTGGGTTTACAGTGAAGTTCCTGTCCTTGGTCAGAAAACTAGAAAAGAATGATGGATGGATGAACATTTGATTACTTTTCAAAATATTCCTCCTCTACTTACAAAACATTTGTCCCATCGATCTACAAGCTTTCTAATGCCTGCAGAGAAATCTTTATCTTTTTGTTGCTCCTAGCCGTACACTTTTGTTTTCACTTGATCATTATCATCGAATTTGATTACTTTCGGGACATTTTTCATAGGACCAAGACTGTGATAGGCTGATTTATGGTGGCAGAAAGTCACAACCTAGTTTGCCAATATATTCGAACATTTGATATAGACATAAAGAGGACGAGCCTAATCTTGAAGAAGAAGAAGACAAAGAAGGAGAAGAAGAAGAAGCAGAAGACAGGAAAAACCAATCCTTCTTCATGTTTAACTTTTTTCTCATTTCATATTTCACCGCACTGAAAATAAATAATGAAGTACATAAAATGGAATGTGAACTTTGAATTTATTTATTGAAATTATTAAATGTATTATTATTTATTATTATTATTATTAATTATTATTTTATTTCATTAAAATATTTTCACAAAAATCTGAATAACTTTGAAAGGTATATTAAATATACAACTAAAAATATGAATTCTCTGCGTTTGTCTGAACCAAAATGTAAAACCAATGCAGCTTTTTTTTTATCATAGCATGAGTCAAGGACCCAGATTATTAGACAAATTTTATTCCAATATAATTTTAACCACGAATCCTCTCCAAATTAATAAAAAAAAATAGAGACATTTCTATTGGATTTATAGTTTGGTTTTAAACATATTAACACTTTTTAATCTGTATTCATTATTTTAATTTTATTTTTTCGGGACATTATTGAATCCCTTCCTGAGCACGAGTCTTACTCATTCAGGAGTGGGCTAGATTATCTTACATTATATTAACTTGTATTCATTTCAAATTTATCTAGCAATAAAATAAATAAATAAACAAATGATGATGCCAAGAAGCTCACTGATATATCTGTGAAACTGTCACGAACATAATAAATACTGGCGCTTTTCTGAGATGTTCAGTTAACAAAACTCCCTGGCACACGAAAATGTTTCTGATGCCAGTCGAGAACGTTGTGTCGGTGGCGATATACTGATAATGTAATTTCACTCATTGGTTCCAACTTTATAACATCACAACACTATACAGAAGACGCACTGAGTGACGGCAGCCCCAATCCCACTAATTTATACATGGTGTGTAAATTGACGGAAAATCTGCAAATATTAACAACCTTAGTTACCTGATTTATATTGCAAGCAAAAATTACATACAATAACAAAGATTTTACAATACTATTGTAATACTCGTAAATGAATATTCTTCAAAATTCGAAATTGATTATCAATTTAGTCAAATAGTCTACATATTAAACTTGTATAAATCCCCTAACTGGGTCACAAGTCTTAAAAGCAAGATGCTTGAGGTCGGGCGTGACCAATAATGAAAACTGGATAGAAGAAAAAAATAATAGTAATAAAATAATAATTAAAATAATAATAGTAATAACAATGATAATTTGATAATAATAATACTGATAATCTGATTAAAACTGTTAAATGTAATTACACATAAAGTTTTAAAAGAATCAGGAAAAAACAAAACAAAAACAAACAAACAAAACAATACCATAGCCCATACATAAACATACCAAGTTAAGAATAGAGCATTTTTAAAGTGTATAAAAAAATAAAGAATAAGAATTTACATGATTATAATTTTAAAAACAGTTCAAGCACTTTTTTTAATAATGTATTGTTAATGATTATATTCCTGCATACACAGTCCATATCAACAACACTCAAAGCCTTCTTGAAACTTTCCTCACAATTTTGTTTCACAGCATTCGATTCTCCTGCCTAAAGAAGTTTCACTGAAAAAACACAAAGAACTTCACACTGACGTCGAATGTAATACAAGTAGACGACTCCAGCTTTCACAATGTATCAAACTTGAACACTATTTCTAAAAAATATACATTCCTAGAATTATTTATAAGTATTTTCCTGTCCACACCTGTCTGGCCGCGAAACGTGTTCGATTCCCGGTCGGGGCAAGTTACTTACTTGAGGTTTTTTCCAGTGTTTTCCCTCAACCCAATATGAGCAAATGCTAGGTAACTTTCGGTGCTGGACCCCGGACTCATTTCACCGGCATTATCACCTTCATCTCATTCAGACGCTAAACAACCTGAGATGTTGATAAAGCGTCTTAAAAAAGTGTTTTGTGTTTTCCTCCTCTAAAACTTTTGTACAAATATGTGTAATATAATTTTGTTACATCCTGTATAACAAATTCCAAAAAACTAATTAAGATGCAACAGAAAGGCATAAAATTGCATGTTATAGCTTTATTATCTGTTTTCTGTTTTGTGTAGAATGTGTGTTTGTAATACCTATACCAATTTAGTGACTGCACGTTGTTATCAATTTCCACCACTTGTTGTCGACAACTTCGGATAGTCTCATGTTCCACATGACGTAATTTTAACTAATAAGGTACATAATCACTGCATAAATGAAATAAAAGCTAATTGTCTTGATTACGTATTGTTTTTGAAACGCCTGTAAATAAACATAGGAACGTAATGTTTAAAATCACACTAAAATTAAAGTCTTACAATTTCTATCTAAAGTAGTAGGCCTACACAAACTGTAAATTATGAAATTCTGATCGTAATATTAACTATAAGATTAAAGTATCTGCTAGGAGAATACTTTTCAAAGCACGGATCTGTAGCAATTTCGTTTGTCTTTTAAGTCTACTTGCAAATTTTCGTAATTGAAGGGTTCAGAGCCATAGTGGGCCAAGCGCCATTTATTAAAAACGGAGAAAACAAGGGTTAAAATTAAGTGATGACCATAAGTTAACGAAACATAATATAGCAAGTACTATAAAGTATGCACATTGAAATTAAATGGTATGTCAATCTTCATTAAATTATGGTATTTATTTAACTTTAATCTTTGCTTTTTCCGTTTTTAATAAATGGCGCTTGGCCCACTATGGCTCTGAACCCTTCAATTGTAACTGCAAAGGATATACAGTAATTACTCTCATATTAAAATAAACTACAAAATTCGCAGATATTTCATTCTAACTGTTTCCTCATTTGTTTCTAGGCACAAATACTAACGTAGACGCACACATTATTGACAGAAACTGTCAAAAACGAAAGCAAAATATTAATCTTGGTACGTAATTGTACTTGGAAATCTGTATGTAAACAGTTTTTAGCTCTATTGCGGATTTTTTTTACGGTAAATATTTGTAAAATTATTAATTCCTGATACAAATTGTCATAATTACTTTACACATTAACATTCAGATTTTAGGAAATATCCGAAAAAAACATTTCATACATTCACTTTCAGAGGTAATATAAACATTTGTTGTACCTTTGATTTGTTATAGCTTACAATTTATATCCCGAAAAATAAGTAAATGAATAACAATGATTCACTCTCTAGATCTAAATAGTGTTGCAGAGAAAAAAACAATTTATATCCCGGAAAATAAGTAAATGAATAACAATGATTCACTCTCTAGATCTAAATACTCTTGCAGAGAGAAAAACTATTTCAACAATTTATCATGTTTGGTCTATATTTCGGTCATTTGCACATGATGTACTAATCTTAACAAGAAATGGTGATTACCACATATTTTGACTGCCCCAAAACTGTGACAAAAGCATAAATAACCATTCTTTTGTTACATTTTTGGCTGTTTCTAGATAAAACCATAATTCTTGCAATGACTCTTTTCACACAACTCTCTTATCCTCAAGGTGTTTAAATGAATATTGGTTCTCATTTATACATGTACAAGATTCATGCTCTTCGGGAGATTTCTGCTGTTTGAAGTCATAAACATTCTTGAATAGAACTAATGTTTTTTTTTTTCTTTAATTTATTCATCTGTTGAAGACAATGTCAAAATAATGAATTAAGTGTGTAATATTGTATATACGTTGATCATTTACAAAGTCAAGAGGTCTATCCCCAAACACTGTCGTATTTGACACACATTTTAGCACTCTGCAAGCAATGTATTAAACGTACATATTTTTAAGGTATAAAAGCAACAAAATTCCATAACACTTTTAGTTTTGTCATGCACTAGAATTTTTTATGAATGTTGTAAAAGTAAAAATAATATTCCTAGAATATAATAATTTTGCGTACTTCAACCAACTGCTCAAAAAATCAGTATTTGTTTCAATAATTTTTGTTTCGCAAAATAGTGATAACATCCTGACACTTTGACCAGTTACAGCAATATCAAAATTCCATAAATACATATGTTCTCTGTATGTTCTAACCGTGTGCAGATAATGATCGCGATAGTCCTTGTTTAGAAACATAATGTGTGATACATTTTTACCTTTCCCAATAACAAATACCAGGTTACCATTGTACTTTTCATACATTATAAAGTATTCTATTAAAAAAATTACTGTTAAGTTGCTCTCAAACAGGACAAATCCTTAGCTAGATTTTTTTTTTAATATTTTGGCCTTCTCAATCAACGAAAAAACTCCAGTTAGCATTGTATTGTTCACAAATTTGTTCCCTTCTTGGACAATAACAAAATACCCAGTTAGTAACGTGTTGTTTATGTATTTTTGCCCTTCTCAGACAAGTACGTAATTCCAAGTTAACATTGTGTTTTTCATATATTATGACCTTTCTCAGATAACAAAATCTCCAGGTAGCAGCGTTTTGTTTATGCATTTTTGCCGTTCTCAAACAAGTATATAATTCCAAGTTAACATTGTGTTTTTCATATATTATGACCTTTCTCAGATAAAATCTCCAGGTGGCAACGTTTTGTTTATGCATTTTTGCCCTTCTGAAACAAGTATATAATTCCAAATTAACATTTTGTTTTTCATTCAGATAACAACAAAATCTTCAGGTAGCAACGTTTTGTTTATACATTTTTGCTCTTCTCAAACAAGTACATAATTCCAAGTTAGCAGTTTGTTTTTCATGTATTATGATCTTTCTCAGATAACAAAAAATCTCCAGGTAGCAGCGTTTTGTTTATGCATTTTTGCTCTTCTCAAACAAGTACATAATTCCAAGTTAGCAGTTTGTTTTTCATGTATTATGATCTTTCTCAGATAACAAAAAAATCTCCAGTTAGCAGCGTTTTGTTTATGCATTTTTGCCCTTCTCAAACAAGTATATAATTCCAAGTTAACATTTTGTTTTTCATGTATTATGACCTTTCTCAGATAACAACAAAATCTTCAGGTAGCAACGTTTTGTTTATATATTTTTGCCCTTCTCAAACAAGTATATAATTCCAAGTTAACATTTTGTTTTTCATGTATCATAACCTTTCTCAGATAAAATCTCCAGGTAGCAACGTTTTGTTTATGCATTTTTGCCCTTCTGAAACAAGTATATAATTCCAAGTTAACATTTTGTTTTTCATGTATTATGACCTTTCTCAGATAACAACAAAATCTTCAGGTAGCAACGTTTTGTTTATGCATTTTTGCTCTTCTCAAACAAGTACATAATTCCAAGTTAACAGTTTGTTTTTCATGTATTATGATCTTTCTCAGATAACAAAAAAATCTCCAGGTAGCAGCGTTTTGTTTATGCATTTTTGCCCTTCTCAAACAAGCATATAATTCCAAGTTAACATTTTGTTTTTCATGTATTATGACCTTTCTCAGATAACAAAATCTCCAGGTAGCAGCGTTTTGTTTATGCATTTTTGCCCTTCTCAAACAAATACATAATTCCAAGTTAACATTTTGTTTTTCATGTATTATGACCTTTCTCAGATAACAAAATCTCCAGGTAGCAGCGTTTTGTTTCTGCATTTTTGCCCTTCTCAAAAAAGTATATAATTCCAAATTAACATTTTGTTTTTCATGTATTATGATCTTTCTCAGATAACAACAAAATCTCCAGGTAGCAGCGTTTTGTTTCTGCATTTTTTCCCTTCTCAAACAAGTATATAATTCCAAATTAACAGTTTGTTTTTCATGTATTATAACCTTTCTCAGATAACAACAAAATCTCCAGGTAGCAACGTTTTGTTTATGCATTTTTGCCCTTCTCAAACAAGTATATAATTCCAAATTAACAGTTTGTTTTTCATGTATTATGACCTTTCTCAGATAACAAAATTTCCAGTTACCAACGTGTTGTTTATGCATTTTTGCCCTTCTCAGACAGGTACATAATTCAAAGTTAACATTGTGTGTTTCATGTATTATAACCTTTCTCAGATAACAAAATCTCCAGGTAGCAACGACTTGTTAATGCATTTTTGCCCTTCTCAAACAAGTATATAATTCCAAGTTAACATTTTGTTTTCCATGTATTATGACCTTTCTCAGATAACGGAAAAAATCTTCTGTTAGCAGTGTATTTTTTATGTAATTTTAGCCTACTCAGACAATGACAAAATCCCTATTTAGCATTGTTTTCTATATATTTTAGTCTTTCTCCAACAATGACAAAATCCCCTGTTAACATTATTTTAATATATTTTGGTAGCCCTACTTCTCAGACAATAACAAAAACTGCTATTGGCATTAACTTTTCATGCATTTTAACCCCTTTCAATTAATGAAAGAAACCCCAGTTAGCATTACGGTTTTTATGCATTTGCCCTTCTCAGATAGTGGCAATATTTGCAGTTAGTATTGTATTTTTCGTATCTTTTTGTCCTTCTCAGAGAATGAAAGGTTTGTAGTTAGCATTGTGTCCTTAATGCTTTCCGATTCTTACCAGACAATAGCAGAATCCCTACTTAGTGTTTGTGCAACTTCGTCATTTGCAGTAAAATTATTGGTTATGATTGTATTTGTCATATTTTTGTCATTTTCACTAGCAAATACACAGTATTTTGATCATTTACGAATAATGACAAACTTTCCAGTTAATATTCTATTTTTAATCCATTTTGAGCATTTAGGATAGAGGAAATCCCTGCGTAGCCTTAATTTATTAACACATTATGATGATTTACTATATCAATATCTTGTTCATAATAATTGTGTTTTCCACACATTGTGAATAGTTTCAGTAACAAATTTACAGTTAGTATTGTGTGTGTGTCAACCATTTTGTCCATTTCTAATAATAAATCTCTATTTATAATTACTGTTATCACACATTTGGCCATCTTTAATAACTAACTTACTCACTAACATTGTGTTTGATATTATGTTGTAGCCACTTTCAATAACAAAACCTCTGATTAACATTGTACTTGCATATATTTAGAAATTCGTGGACATAATTTCTACCACCAATAATATCCATTTTGCCCTTCTGCATACATTGCCAAAATGCTTCACTAAGCATCATGTTTAACACATATTTCCACATTTGTAGAGAATGTGTACCCTTTTCACAAGCTTGAAGAAAATAGAATGCAAGTATTCTGTGCTGAAAGAGTAATCAAAGTGAATGGTGCATCCTTTATAACGCATATTCTTCTCCACTTTTAAAATCAAGATGCGTTACTTTTATTTTATTTATGCAGCGATTCTCGTACGTGCCTTACACTCGAGAAGAGAGAAGTGGAACTCCCCTGCCGTGTTATTTCTTGCTGTTGAAGTCTCTTACAGGAGTTTTTCTCCAACAGGCAAATTCCGTCGCGAATTCAAACGCACATTTCTCCAATGCCGTTGCCTATCCCACGACACGTCCTCTTCTCTCCAATCCCATCACTTCAACAACCGCGAGAAGTACCACGTGTCCACCGCCAGCGAGTACCCCATGACCACCACGGTCCCCCCGGGGTCCACGTCCATCCGCGGGGACTGCTTCCTTCCCAGCTCCACGACCTCCTCTATCCGCCACCATGGACGCCGTCACCTGACCAACAACAACGAGGCGTCGAGCAGTCGACTCTGACATAGACTGCTGGTGCCCTCCAGCGGGAGCAGTGTGGACTACAGCAGCAAGCAGCGTCGGGTGACGTGGGCGTCGCAGGGACAGCCGGCTACTGTGCACTCCGCGGCGGCCGGCGTCGGGACGCTGCACTACGCATAGATAGACACACTGCACACTCAGAACCAGTCTGGAATACCCTGTTCTTCAAGGACGATATATCAATTTCTATCACTTAAAATCATTTAGAGGACTGATTGGTATTATACTAAATACCAGTGCAAGATTTCAGGTCTTGTACTTGTGGGTATTTCCTTAGTCCGAATTTGTCGCGTGGATATTCTCTTCTGTCTTCTATGTGGCCTTCGTCATACGTGTCACCAAGACACCGTGGTCAAGTTTGTTAATTAAGATAAACGTCCACCCTGTAAAACTCGGAACACTTACTCTACTCATTCAAAAGATCAGGTCTTCTGTTTCGTCTTTAAAATAGACCACGGACACTGTCTTTTATATGTTCGTGAGTGGGCACAAACAGGAAGGGGAATGATGTAATCACAAGACCGGTAGGTATTGCACCCGGTATTGATAGTTGCGGTCAATTGGGAGGCCAAGGCATGGCATAGATTGAAGAAATCAGGTAGGAGAATGGACATGGCATAGTTGCGCCCTGAAGAAATCAGGTAGCAGAATGGATATGGATAGTTGCCCCGAAGAAATCAGAAATCAGGTAGCAGAATGGACATGGCATATTCGAAGAAATCAGGTAGCAGAATGGACATGGCATAGTTGCGCCCCGAAGAAATCAGGTAGCAGAATGGATATGGCATAATTCCGAAGAAATCAGGTAGCAGAATGGACATGGCATAGTTTGTCGAAGAAATCAGGTAGCAGAATGGATATGGCATAGTTGCACCCCGATGGGCATAGTACGCACGAAAGTGATTGTCATAAAATAAATAAATTACTTAAAAATATTAAAGTGGTAGCTGCATTGAAATCAGGCGGGCCTAGCATATCGGATATTTAAAATAACACTTTTTATCGATCACACACAATAAATTAACTGCATTTTTTGTTTTTACACCGATATCTTAACCCTACGGTACAAGGTTTTTGAAACTTAGTACCACTAAACTTAACATTCGATTTAAATTAACCTCACTATACGCCACAGACGGTGTGAAGATCACTAATAAAATGTCAAGACAGCTAAGGCCCCATATTCCAACGGCTCACTCATTTAAATATGTCAGTTAATAACGTAATGCCAACTTAATTGCGTTCATTTTTACGGTACCGCAATCGATAATCACTGCATGAACAGTAGAAAAACAGTTAATAAAGTACTGTCAACTTCATAGTGTTCATTTTAACGGTAGGCTATCGATAATCAATGCATGAACAGTAGAAAAACAGTTAATAAAGTATGCCAACTTCATGATGTTCATTTTAACGGTATCGATAATGAATATTAAATCGAATAAGAAATAAATAAGGTTGTTTTGCGAGGCTCGAGTTTCCCTAGTGTCTTTTTTCTACCTATTTCATCGGTGATTGCCATGCCCCTTTTCTTAATGGTAACGGGGGCAACTGCCCACAAAACAGGGACCCTTTTTTATCTGCCGGGGCAATATGCCCTGCCCATTGCATCAGACAGGACGATTTTGTCTCGGACCGTTCGATGTGTTGGTGATTACACATATTCTTATGAGGCTGCAGCATACCGCATCGGATATTCTGTCTCGGACAGGACGGTTTTGTCTCGGACCGTTCGATGTGTCTGTGATTACAGGCATTCTTATGAGGCTGCAGCATACCCCATCGGATATTCTGTCTCGGACAGGACGGTTTTGTCTCAGACCGTTCGATGTGTCTGTGATTACAGGCATTCTTATGAGGCTGCAGCATACCCCATCGGATATTCTGTCTCAGACAGGACGGTTTGTCTCGGAGCGTTCGATGTGACGGTGATTATACGCATTCTTATGAGTAGGCCCCGGATTTTTATGTAATATGAAAGTGCAAAATATGTACATAAAACTGTAGTAAATATCGGGAAAATATGTAATCAAATATGTAATATTAATAAAATATGTAATTTAAAACCACTATTTATTAATGCATTTAGTTCACAAAAATGTCGTCACAATTTAACTGGTCAGTTGAAGTGGGAGGATATAGCCTGGAATGTGCTTGACATTTCCACCTCGTTGTATAGTTTACAAATAGACTTGTCTCTGTCACAATTTATACTTTTTCTTGTGCCTTAAGATTGCCTAGAAAAATATTTTCTTTGACACACATAATGGTATTTTGATTCATCTGACATGAACCAAACCCCTCGCTAATCCTACTTTACTCTAGTGTACAGTGACACCCATCTCGTAAACAGTTGTGCGCAAGCATATTATTATTAATAGCCTGCTTCCAATTTGTAACAAAGTTAAATGATGGCACCTAACCATCCCAGATTCTCAGAAAGCATAAGGGCAAATGTATGGAGTTTCGAAATACTGTGTTTTATAGACAGAGAGTTGAATCCCTAGTTTTATGTTTTTTTATTTATAAAATAACTATTCTCTTAAGCCAGCTTTAGAAATTGAAGTATTTTCTATAGTTGTAAACAAAACATAACGACGTCAGTTCGGGAGCCCTTCTTTACCAGCATCGTGTACTATAGTGAGAACATAAGTCGGCCCTCCAACCGGAGTAATGGGACAGGGACATGGACGTTAAGACATATGTCCAAGTATATATGAAAAAAATGAATAATTTACTCTGAAAAATAAAAAGAATTTAATAAAAGAAATTAAAAACTCAATAATTGCCTCGATATGTATAAAATGTTACATTCTTTACATAATATGTAAAATATGTAATATTACCAGGAATATGTAAAAATATGTAAAATGAAACTCAACTATAACCATATCAGAACCACAAATCGCCGACATTTGTCATTTTCAGAGTCTACAAATGAAGGAATGCAATATGTAATTACATAAGAATCCGGACTCTACTTTGAGGCTGCAGCATAGCATAGGATATTCTGTCTCGGACAGGACGGTTTTGTCTGAACCGTTCAATGTCGGTGATTACACGCATTCTTATGAGGCTGCAGCATACCGCATCGGATATTCTGACTCGAACAGGACGGTTTTGTCTCGAACCGTTCAATGTGTCGGTGATTACACGCATTCTTTGAGGCTGCAGCATACCGCATCGGATATTCTGTCTCGAACAGGACGGTTTTGTCTCGAACCGTTCAATGTGTCGGTGATTACACGCATTCTTATGAGGCTGTAGCATACCGCATCGGATATTCTGTCTCGGACAGGACGGTTTTGTCTCGGACTGTTCGATGTATCGGTGATTACACGCATTCTTATGAGGCTGTAGCATACCGCATCGGATATTCTGTCTCGGACAGGACGGTTTTATCTCAGACTGTTCGATGTATCGGTGATTACACGCATTCTTTGAGGCTTCATCGGATATTCTGTTCGGACAACGGTTTTGTCTTAGACTGTTCGATGTATCGGTGATTACACGCATTCTTTGAGGCTGTAGCATACCGCATCGGATATTCTGTCTCGGACAGGACGGTTTTGTCCGGACTGTTCGAATTACATCGCATTCTTATGAGGCTGCAGCATACTGCATCGGACGAATATCCGATTCAGTATGTTGCAATAAGAATGCTTATAATCACCGTCACATCGAACTGTCCGAAATAGAATGATCGATATTAAGTATGCTGACGGCCTACGAGTTTAGAATATTGCCACAGTGTTCGGTTGTCTAATTGGTATTCAGATTTTATGAA
Organism: Periplaneta americana; assembly: GCA_025594305.2. Classification (NCBI taxonomy): domain Eukaryota; kingdom Metazoa; phylum Arthropoda; class Insecta; order Blattodea; family Blattidae; genus Periplaneta; species Periplaneta americana. Next base: position 28,905,634 of record JAJSOF020000036.1, read on the forward strand.
AAGTGAAAATCGTAATTTAAATCTAAACAAAGTCGAAGAACAATTAGGACATATTTTTTTCAATTAGATGGTCATTTAACATTATTTTCAGGTCTCAATAGTGACTGAATTGAAAACATTTTGAATTTTTAACTCTGTGTTACAATCCCGTGTTTACTGTAGCTATGATTATGGTCATATAGCCCAAGACTTTGCAATATTTCTTATTGTATACGGGATGAACTGTATGTAATGTCATTAACTTCAGGAGATTATTCTTTGGGATATTCCAAATAAAAATTGTTATAAATTTTGCTCGTTTTTGTTTCTTTTTCGAAAAAAATGTTTTAGATGAAACATTTCATAGCGTGTTTTTGGAAAGCCGTTGATTGAATCCCCAATATGCTCAGTAGTTTAAGAGAGAAGTGTATTATGATAATAAATGATTGAAAAATTTTAGTTTTGTCTTTTAAATGTGAAGAAATTTGATTCGGATAAATGTTACATTGAAAGATTCCTTTGCAGAACAAAAAGTTATATTTGTTCGAATCAAATTTTTGCACATTTAAAGAACAAAAATTATTTCAATATTTTATTATTATAATAAACTGCTGTCTTAAATTGACTTAGCATGTTAGGAATTCAACCAATGACTTTCCCAAAACACGCTGTGAAATGTTTCATATAAAACAATTTTTGTCTCGTGAAAGGAAACAAAAACGATCTGAATTGTATTAACGTTTCTGTTTGAATATCTCAAAGAATAACTCCCTGAAATGAATGATATTACATAACTTGTCACCCTGCATTCTCTGTATACTTGTATAGACCAGCATGATTCACCCAGCGGAGTGGTCGACTTTTCCATGTGGGCGATACGATCATGACAATGGAAACTGTAAATATAGTGTCATAATGGCGGATAAATGACATCCAAAGACATGATCGAGTAACTAATGGTCATTATGTATGAGGTTTCAGACTTGACGGTGACTATGTTCAGAAGAAGAATTCTGAGTTTTAAACCTTATGTTAAGACATCTTCGACATTTCGCAACTACTAATCCGTCATCATGTTAATGTTGCTCATTATCTGAAAGTTCCCGTACTTTTTGAGCCAAAATGCCTGCATAGTTCATACAACTAGACGAGGCCTTCACCTCGCGCTACCTCTTTAAATTGTACGTATAACGGCGGTCAACTAAGAACTCCAATGTCTATTTGGACTTATAATTATTTCAAATGACTTCGTTTATTTATTTCATTTGCCCATAATCTGACTATATGATACATAATGGACATAGCAAAGTAGCTCGAAAGAGAGATTTCTGCGTCCAGCAGTTGTTTGGAAAAACCATAACGGATTCAACAAAGTAGACGATCCTTCACAACCTGAGTATTATGACAGAATTTTAATGTAGTTCGAAAACATGAAAATTATGTTTCAGTTTACAGTTTGACTCGAAATTCCTTTTCAAAAGTAATGGCCTTTTATTATAACTTGAGAGATAAAAAATTAATTCATTTGTACCAGCAAATGGAAGGATATGAGTCCTGTGAACTATCAGTGCAATTTCACAATACTAGTTTCGCCAAAGTCCCTCCTTGGCAACAAGGAACTCGCTAACCGGGAACGCGATATATCTTATTAAAATCTACCAACAACATTAAATTCCGAGTTACCTAACTTAGTAGATTCCAACAAATTTAATTCAGTATAATGCAACACACTTAACTCAGTAAATTCAAAAACATCTAACTCAGTATCTTCCAACACTCTTAACTCTACATCTCAACACATCTAAGTCCATACATTCCAAACCAATACATCTAACTCTGTAATCGGGACATTCCAACACACCGAACTCTTCATTTCAACATATCTAACTTTGCATTGCAAACCACCTAACTCAGTAAATTCTAACACACCTAACTCAACATTTCAACGCTCGTAGCCCAGTAAATTCTAACAAATCTGAGTACATTCCAACATCCCTAACTGTACATTTCAACACACCTAACTCATGTCATCTAACTCAATACATTTCAACACACCTTACGTAGTAAATTCTATCGCATCTAACATACCTAACACTACATTTCAACAAAACTAGCTCAGTACATTCCAACACACTTAACTTAGTACATTTTTCATCACATCTAACGCTATATTTCAACACACCTAATACATTACCTTCTAACACATCTCAGTATTTTCCAGCATACCGAACTCTGCATTTCAACACACCTAACTCTGTACTGTAACACACCTAACTCTGTACTGTAACACACCTAACTTAGTAGCTTTTAACACAGATAACTCAGTCCATTTGAAAATGCATAACTCGACATTTCAATACTCCTAGCTCAGTAAATTTTAACAAATCTAACTCAGTACATCCCAACATACTAACTCTACAGTTAAACATAACTAACTCATGTCATCTAAGTCAATACATTTCAGTACACCTTACTTAATACATTCTATCACATCTAACCAGGGTTTATGCTATAAAATAAATAATTGTCGCAAAAGTTCACAAATAAAAAATTATGGTTGTGCAAATTGCGAAATATTTATGCAATTTTCTAAATAATTGTACAGAAATATACAATCAATAAAGTATGCAGGAACAAAAAGTTATGTAATTTGTTTCTTGGAGTTTTATTACTTTCAATCCATCTTATCACACGCTAGGTATACTTAGGCTATATAAGTAAATCATTACATGTAGGTATGTTTATAATCAATATTATCTGGTGACTTTACATCACATTAAAATACGTTATTTATGGGCACTCTAAACATTGAAATTCTTGACAAAGGAACTTGGTTCAAGATTTATTGTTAGCCAGAGTGCTAACTCTTGTTACTGAAAGACTTGGTTTCTAATTCCAGTTTTTACAAATTCATCCAACTAAATCTTCGCTGAGTTTTCTTATCTATTATATTTTATTATATATAATCAATTAGCAATGATTTAACACTTAATTACGTGAACTTATATATAATTCATTTGTCATTATCTTTATAATTCATTCTTGAACATCTCACGATGTTGTTCAATAAAAAGTAACAACTGTATAAAGGTATCCCGTAACATGCCATGAAGGTACATGGGGGCATGGATTATTGTCAAGATGGCCCCATGCAAGAAATGAAATGGGATGAAAAGAATGAGGTGGTTGATGGTATGACGCTCTGACCGCCTTTTACCCCTGGAAAGAGTTGGTACTCTCTTTATAGGAGGCTGATGTGAACCTCGGGAAATTCTGAAAGTTTGGGAAGAGTTTAAAAAACCTTTGATGATCACCTGGGATCGAACTTGTTTCGGATCTTCCAGTCTTGATAGCCAGTTGCCTGTAAATAAAACTGAGCTAAGCCAGAACATCTATTCTCAATACCTTTTTAAAAATTGCCCATTATTCAGCATAAAATTTAAATGCAGGGAACAGTTTTAGTTTATAAACGGCATCTCTGATTTCATTTTCTTTCCGTTTCCCATTCCAATGTGGTTGTCGCTCAACATTTATAGGAAAAGTCTGTTGCAAATTTAGAAGAACTTATGGATAAGTACTCAAAAATAAGACAAATGCGACTGTGGCTTAAACCCTGTACATTCATCTAACTCACTGCATTATATCACACCTAACACTACATTTCAACAAACCTAACTCAGTAATTCCAAACATTTAACTCTGGTACATTTCAACATAGCTAATTTATATTTCAACGAATGAACACCTGATGAAAGATACGTCAGATCTAACATTTTGACCTCAACACATCAAACTCTATATTTTAACACATTAATTAAATACTAAAGTCTTTAACGTACTCAACCCTACATTCTAACTCAGTATTCTAACTCATCTAATTCATAGTACATTTCAACACATAACTATTATTTTAATAAACATAACGTCAATGCAATGAGCATTCTAACTCACAAGGGAAGGGTTTCTGGAACAGGAATTCTTGGTTAAAAATTTGTACAAGACGCTTATCTCACAATGGATGATGCAAAGACCGTAAAACTGGGATTTCATTTGACAAAACATCTCGGGTTTGGTTGGTATTGGTTACACCTTTAAAATATTACAGGATGGAATTCTCTATAAAATGCATGAAACAGCATGGATATCCCTTCAGAGCAATAAGCACAACAGTGGCAGAGGGAGGTGAACATGGCAAACCTTCGCAGAAGCAACACCTGAACAATCTTCTGAATCACACTCCAGTGCTGGAAAATCAAATGCCACCTGAATTACATCTTTGAAGTCGAGACTTTTCCGATTCATAACCGGCTGACTGCCAGGAATCCTGAAGCATAGGGCGGTTACTGGAGTCAGACAACTGGTTATGAATAACAAAGTGCATTTTCTGATGTTATAAAAACTCGATTTCCCATGTTAAGGTCCGGATTCTCAGTCCACCCCTTTAGTAAATATGTTAACCGTTATCCGACAGAAGAAACAAATATTTTGAAAAATTGTCTAAGAAGAAACAGATATTCAGAGGATGGATATAATTAGTTTTTTAGGTGGAATGATCATACATTCCATATCCTAGCCTTGATTAATTTATTAATGTTGCGTCCTTGTGCGCATTCAATTACTCACACAACAACGTACACTTTTGATTAGCTGCAATATTTTCAGACAGAACGTTGGAGAAAAATGTTCTTAAATGGGCTCTAGACATTTTACCACTCGCACTAGCTTCTAGGCTAGGCTAGGCTTACGGGTAAGTGTCCCATCCCCTTAACTTGTGCAGTGCTCTCCCCACCCCTCAACTTGTACAGTGCTCTAACAGACAAACCACACATTACACAAATGAATGCTTCTGGGAGCTGTACAGAGATGTAAAGATGGGCCTGTGTACAAATTTTGGATACGAAATTCCTGTTCGAGCCGAAACCCTTCCCTTGTCAGTACATTTCAATATAGGGGAGAGTTGGTTAGTATCGGACATGGGGTAATATCGGACAGTACGTTTCTTTCATCTACCACCAGATGGTAGTAGCTGAATAACATGTTTACTTTTCTGTATGCGACATGTTGCTCAGGCATACTCAAGTCAGGTCCTGTCAAGTGCGTAACAATCTTGTCAAGTCCTCAGCAGTGGCGCTTCAACAATGCCTCATTCCATAATCATGTGCGATCCATGGATTATTTGGTGTGCACGAGCAATAGTATAACATATAGCAATTATTATAATGCCGTGGTCTATTTTAAAGTACTGATTTGCGGAAGAACCAAGACCAGTAAAGATAATTTACCTTGGGACTGGAATGAATATCCTTAACACTGACCTGATGTTGCACAAAGAAAAAATGCCACTAATAATGACACATTTTAATTAATTTAGCTAGAAGAATACGAAATACTTTTCATAGAATGGTACCGAAGGATTAATAATCATGTTCCAGTCCGTGTTTGACGAAACATTTTCCTAAAGCTATTAATGACTTGACCAAACCATACTGGGATTCTTCTTCATGGCTCACTACGCTTCATTCTTTGCAAACTTGTATCCTAGTCGCCACAAAAATTTATCTTTAAAACATTGTATAAATGTCCAAAGAAAAAGAACTTATGCTTTGTGGAAAACTTTTGTGAACAATGACTCTCAAGCAGTGGAACCTCATAAAACTTTCATTTACTATTGTTTCGCTTCTGACACTTAAAGAATTCATGAAAGATGTAGAAGAAGAGAGGTGAATGTTCATTTTTGTCAGTTTTCAGTAGGAGGGGGTATTTAAAGTCTAAAAGTTTGTAATCCAGCGAAATTTTCTTAGATTTCATTGAAGAAATGCTGTGCACCAGCTTTAGAGTGCGTCCATACTGAAAGATTTTCGATAATTCTATTTATTAAAGTCAATAAAAATCATATTTGTGCACACTTTTTCATCTAATGACAGTAAGTCACCTACGATCAAGAGTTCCTAATGGTCTATTATAGTGATACATAATTTAATTTTTAATTCTAGATTCTAGTGTTTATATATATACGAAAGGCTTTTAAAAATTAAAGTATCCTTGACCGCTACAGCAATAGAACTAAAGGATATATTTTGTGTTAAAGAATGAGCAGATTGTCCAGTTATTAAATATTGGAAATTTCTTTAACAATTCTTAGTATTTAAAAATATATCATACAAATTACGTTATAACATTATCTAAGCTATAAAAATTGAAAAATGTAATTTTAAATTTGGAATCAATTTACTTTTGTGCATATTGCCTCAAAATGTAATGGATAGTGAATGAGGGATGACTTATCGTTGAATGTAGGTGCACATTTACTATATGAATAGTCCACTGCAAGAATGATGGATGTCACTTTCTTGTCGAAAATGAACCAAGACTGTCAATGCATAGCTTAAGACATATAGAATCTACATAGAGAGTTATATGGCATTAACACTGATAGTCACTGTCCAGTAATGATCCGAAAATCACAGTTAAGCTTTGAGCGCTAAGCATTTCAAACTTTCAATTGCTTCTCCTGCAAAATGTATTCCAAATGACGTACATCATTCTTGCAGTGGACTCTTCATACGTTAATTTTTTTTTCATTGAGACCATTGGCTGAACAGGTTTTGAACGTAAACAGACGACGTCAACATGCTACTGTATCTCCGTACAGTCAGACGGAAAAGAAAAATAACGTACTGTAGTGCATACCTTGCAAGTTCAGTCCTCGTCATCATTGATGCAATTACCAGCGTTGCAGTAAACGACGATATATTCTCGTAAGTTGTCGAAGCTGAATCGTCTTCGCCTATCGCTTAAACAGTTCTTGTATCGAGAGAATTTCTGAAGAAAACCTCTAAAATGGGGATCACTCAATTTCTTTAAAGAAATATTTGTACTGAGCATCATGTTACACGTGTCGTTAGACCCGCACAACTAAAAATGATGATGATGATGATGATGATGATGATGCAGATGGTTCCTCAGATTTCATTTCAACGCATTTCCTGTGCGATGTACTGTTGCAATGTTTCTCTTTAGCCTGAGTTGTTCTGGTTTTTATTTCAATTTTACTTACATTACACACGATATTGTCTTCATTAATACTTAAAATGTCACTCTCATACTTCTTAATTGCATTTCGTATCTCTGAGCAAATTTAACGTTTAGTCATTATGAATGGATCAGCACAACATATCCAACGCGTACTAAACACTTGAGCAGGATAACACAACTGCACATATTGCGTTGCAAAGTCACTATGAACGCATAGAGGTTCCTTCGTTTTGTACGCTGCTATACTCGCCAGGTACACAAAAGACGGACGGCGCGGCACGTGCCATATACTCCGATACGAAACAACTTTACTTTTCCTTAAGTCATCCCGCATCCACTGTCTAGTGATTATATACAGATTTACAATTTGTAGCGTCCGAAGCCACTAAATTCATTGAAAAAGAGACTACTTACATACTCATTGTTGAAAATGTTTGTTATTTGATTTTAAGATTGTCAGAATCTGTTATTGCTGTCGTATATGTGGTCAAAATGTATTCTAATCAGGAAATACCACCTCCCCTCGCTACGGGCATGAGGGCGCCGAAGTTGCGTACAAAATTAGCTGTCACGCGACCTCTCAGTAATATCTCGGCATCGAGAGCAATTACAGACCTGTACGACCACTGGTTTGATTTGTAATAGCGACTTTTCCAATATTAAAGCGATAAATTATGAACGTACCATACACTTTGAATGAACAATGATGAAAGATGTGTTATGAGCTGGGACTAATTTGAGAATGTCACTTTATATGAAGAGAAAGTATATTGCATGCTCTTCATTATTTCTCTTATCACAGATCCCTCAGCTGGCGCCACCGTTTTTGGCGTGTATTCTAGATATATAATGTCCAGTTTGTGAGCATGTTGCTAGTACAGCACTTCCTATACACGTCACATCAGTCATTTGCCAAACACAGTTGTCAGACTGACTGCGGCAAATGTAAAACACAAATGTAACGTTCCCATTACTTATTTCACACGCCAAAAACGGTGACGCGGACTATACTGTGCACTTGGAAACCGGAACAAAAATGAAAGTATTCAAACAATACAAGTGTAGTTCTATTTCCAAAACTGGTTATTCTGTATACATGTCGGTTTATCACTGATACAGGCAGTGAGGGGAGTGCGAAAAAACCAGAGGCGGTATGCTACCTTAAGATTTTCGCCTGACATATCTCGATTTAAAAAAGGCATACCCTCTCCCTTACATCATACACATTAGTACATGATATATACAATAAATTGTTTCGTGCAGTCAGTAACGAGAATCTTTGAAGCTTACGCAATACATTAAATGTTTTAATAAAATAATTTCAAGTTACTTACTAGATTATTTTGCAATGTGCATTGAGTTCTATCATTTAAAATAATGTTGAAGCTTCAAAGTGCCTTACTTAATTATTAATAAAAAGTGCAACAACAATAAAAATGACATAGTCACTAAGTTGGCAACAATGGCCACTACTAGCTACATTCCACAGCCTTCTACTAAAATACTACCCTTGTAAGTATTCCAGTAGTTGACTTATCAAATAAGCCTGTCTAAATACACGTGGAATTCAGTTCCAGAAGGCTGTGGTTTAGATTTACGAAGCAAATAGATAGTACTCTTTGCTGTGAAGAAATGTATAAACAAATTTTTACGGATCATATTTTTTCAGTGACGGTATGTCATTTTTTCACTAACGGTATGTTTTCTGGCCACAGAAACCAGTGGCGGTACTCCATATCGGCGCATACCGTCTCACTTTCCTCACTGGATACAGAGCAGAATTTTTGTTTAAAATAATATTCCCGTATTATTGAATAAATAGTGTCATTATTCTGATGACAGATTTATATTTCAAAAGATATAAAGTCGGACAGATTATATATCCACGTACAATATAAAAACAAGGCATGCGTAGTATATTTAACACTAATTTTCTATTAAGCTTTAAACTTAAAATTTTCTCGGTTTCACACAATATAGGTAGGTTTAATTCTGCAATAAAATGCTCAAGTTCTCAGTCCTTATAAAGGATTTTGAAGCTCAGAATAAATATTTATGTGAGATCGAAGCATGCTGGCCAGTATTCTCTTCACTGAAGGAGAACAGACTTATAAAATTTTGAATTGGAAAGCCGAACTGTGGATACAACCTACTATTACGATACCCCTATCTATTTATATAGGCCTACAGAATGTAATCAAAATGTATGTCAACATTTTAGGATCACATTCCTCTCATATAAAGGATGAAAAAAATGTTATTTGAACATTGATCCGAAAACGCTTTATTTCCATTTTACGGCTATTTTTCTAAAATCCTTCTTACATTGTATGATTCAGTACATTCTGGGGGACAAAATAGTATACCAATATGGAAATGTCAATGTTTGGGCCGGGCATTGTTGGTGACTTTTGGGAGACTCATGTCCTTCCATTCAGGTTCAACAGAGAAAGATACCAAGTGTTCTTACAGTACACCTTGCTTGTTCTGTTACGCCATGTGCCATTAGCAATACGACAGCAATGTTCGTCGATTTATAAATCAAAGTTTCCGTAGGTAGAGATGGATCAGTTCCTTGGCCTCTGCGCTCTCCGAACTTAAACCCACTAGATTTTTATTCGTGAGGTCCTTTAAGGGGTTAGGTGCAACTTACAGCAGTAAATTTTTGGAAATATTCAACACTTTTTCTTCCATTACTGTATCTTATACAATAATGAAAAACTAGTATGTGTAAAACACTGTCCTTCTGTTATATGAAAAAAATATTTTTACGATTAAAAAAAAAATTATTTATATACACATTTTTTTTTCAAAATTCAAAACGGTGGCGGTTCGCTGTGCAGTGATTAAGCGTTTCCTTCATATCTCATAACCTTGTTAACTTTTTCATGTTCTCTCTCTTTTATTTTATTGCTGAAAATGTATTAAGCAATAGATATTCAGGAATGGATTTCAAAGAGTTGGTGCAATTTTTTGTTTTAGAGAGCTCATAGCTGTAACAACTCAACCAAATATAAATATTTTGAAAAAAAAAAAAACAAATTATTTGGGGGCCCAAAAGTTAACAAGGTTATGAGGTATGAGGGAAACGCTTAATCACTGCACAGCGAACTGCCAGCGTTTTTAATTTTGAAAAAATATGTATATAAATAATTTTTTCTTAAATTATAAAAAAAAAAAATTTTTTTTTCATATAGCAGAAGGACAGTGTTTTACACATACCAATTTTCATTTTTGTACAAGATAGAGTAATGGAGGAAAAAAAAAATGTTGAATATTTCCAAAAATTGTACTGCTGTAAGGTGTACCTAACTCCTTAAAATAGCTTATGTATGGAAATCCAGTGCAAGATGAAAAGAATCTTCGAGCCCATATTTTCAAAGGCGAGACAGTACAACATTTTTCAAGAATACAGTAGCGCATCCGAGATTCGATGCGTCGGCTAGTTGATGCATGTATCAGTGCTAACAGGAGCCTCTTTGAGCATTTTCTGTAAGACAAATTTCCGTGTGTTATGCTATATTTATTACATAATGTACCGCACCATACAATGTAAGCAGAGTTGTAGAAAAAGGGCTGTAACAAGGAAATAAAACGTTTCAGACGAATGTCCAAAAAATATTTTTTCAATCTCTATATGATAACAATATGCCCCTAAAGTTTTGACATACATTTTAGTTACACCCTGTATAATTCTATTCATTTAATTTACCAGTAATAGTATTTGTGTCTAAAATTGAATTGACTGTGAAGAAAAACAACTGTAAACAAGAAGGCCTGAAAATAAACTCATGTTTAAAGGAAGAACTGATAAATGTGGCAAAATATAATGTATTGGACAAATTACATGTCAGAAACCTGTAGCCTAGGATTGAATATGAAATGGCTTGTGCTAATTAAGCATGATATTGTGACCAAGTATTTGCAAATGATATATACACTCTACGGAGCATCAATTTAATGCTATACCTAAATGACTGGATCATTGATTGGAAAATAAATGTGACTTGACATTGAGGAATTTGTGTGATGGCTCCATTCTAACAATCGTTCAGTACTTGATCCTCATTTTTCGATCAAACCTCATCAATGTATTTCACGGAGCTTGACATATTATAATATGTATTCAATTATAAATTCACCGAAATACACAAAGTGTAAACTGTATACGTTCTGTAGCTTCACAGTTTGAAATTATTGAGTTCTAACTCAAAAATGTGGAATTGGTACGTTTAAAGTCATTGCAAAAATAATTAATCTAATGGTGTCTACCTTATTTTATCAACATTTCCTTCTTTTCTGTTTATACATTTTGCTAAAAAAGTACTATTTAATTCTATAAATTATTTCTCATATATTCCAATTAAATCATTAACAGAAAAAAATAATTAATACAAAAATTATAAATTGAACTTATATCTCGTGACCAGAACATAGTAGGGGAGAGTCGGGTAGTATCGGACATCGGGTATTATCGGACAGAGCATTTCTTTCATCTACCACCATATGGTAGTACCTGAATGACATGGTTACGTTTCTCTATGCGACATCACAGAACGTAACCATGTCGTCACGTCCTGTGCGTCCGATCCATCTCTGTGGAAAATTTAACTAGTCACTGTCTCTTCGCTTACTCTAACTATCAGAAAGCACAGTCTCTTGGTTCTCCCCTTATCTCAGCGAACGTCAGCAGTGTGTTTCCATTGGAAGTCGAACTTCCTCATGGCGTATCGTTGATTCTGGAATCCCACAGGGATCTGTTCTATCACCACTACTATTCACTATTTAAGTAAATGACATCACTTCGACTCTACTGCACTGTAAGCATCACCTTTACGCAGACGATTTACAAATCTATATCCATACAACCCCTGACTCACTCAATGACGCAATACACAATCTTAACGAGAACCTTGAATCCATATCTGCATGGGCCAGAAATTTTGGTTTGACTCTCAATGCAAGAAAATCACAAGCAATCCTAGTGGGAAGCCAACGTCTATTATACAACATTACTCCTGCTCTTCCAGTCAAGTTAAACGACACAATAATCCCTTTTGCTTTCTATGTTAAAAACCTTGGAGTTTACTTTGACATGCATTTAAACTGGAATTATCAAGTAACCCATATTATCAAAAAATTGCTTTCCATACTACATTCCTTAAACAGCATTCGAAAATTCCTTCCGCTATCACTCAAGAAAATACTAGTGGAAACACTAGTAATGCCCCACTTCGATTATTGTGATTCTCTACTGACTGACCTCAATGTTAACCAGTCGCAAAGATTACAACGTGTTCATAATTCTTGTGTTCGCTTCGTCTGCGATGTCAGTCGCGCTGACCACATTACCCCATCCTTCCAAACTCTAAACTAACTACAGCTTAACGAACGTAGAAATTTTCATTCTCTTGTTCTCCTTTTCCAAGTCCTTCACACCTCTACACCTACCTACCTTGCCTCCCGTTTCAGTTACCTGTCATCATAACATAATCTCTTCACACGCACGCAAAATAGCCGCATACTAGCAATACCAACACATAAGACATCATCGTATTCATCATCATACACAATCTAGCTCTCGCGCTTGTGGAATACCCTACCCAGTGACATCAGAGACTGTCGGAATTTAGTAGCGTTCAAAAGCAAACATATTAAGCATTTTCTTACTGCGCAGAGTAGGTTTTAATTTTTACTTAGTTAATAAAAAAATTCTCTTTTCTTAATTTTTACAATGAACTGTCTAGCTTTTATTAGTCTGTTAATCTTTTAGTAGTTTGATTTTTATTGTATTTGTAAATGTAATATTAATTGTAATTATAATTGTAATTGTATTCTTAATATTGTAGTTGTAATCCCCTGGTAGAGGAGAAGAAGGCCTGATGGCCTTATCTCTACCAGGTTAAATAAATAAATAAATAAATAAATAAAAATAAATAATAGATCCAGGACGTCCTTGCCAAAGAGCGACGCACAGGCACCCTTCATCACGTAATTTCACGTACCAATTCTTGATACTATTGAAAACAGATGCTACCTTTTAAAATTGCACTCGAAATCGTCGCTGCAAAGTCACAAAGGACGAAGTCCTGGCATAATTCTGCTACATAGTTTTCATTTCAGTGTTTAATTAATAGTTCATAGTATTTTGTTGCTTAATTCGTAAATAACTCTTGTACACATGTAACTTTTATCTAAATCAAATTGTTAAATTCTTTGTAAGTTCATACATACAGTAGCGTGCAAATTAATCCGAACAACGTAATTACTTATGCAAAAACACTCAAACGGGATAAAAAAAAAGTATCTAAGACATACCTCAGTAATCTATGTGGCCTCCCTTGTTCCTAATAACAGCTCTGAGACGATTTGGCATGGATTTCACTAATTTCCCACAAATATTCTTCATTTCTTCATCGCGAAACCATCCACCAATGGGAGCAGAAATCATCTTCTCCTTTGTAGAACAATCCATTTTGCATTCTTCTTTTGCAAATTGACCACAAGTTCTCAATGGAGTTGATGTCAGGTGAGTTGCCTGGCCAGGGGAGTACCTGAATATTCTTCTTGTTGAAGAATTCTGTAGTTTTTCGAGACGTATGGCATGGTGCCAGGTCTTGTTGGAACACACCTCTGCCATCCGGAAATGATTTTTGCAGCTGGGGTACGATTCTGGTTTCCAATAAGTGAATATATTTGTCAGAATTCATCATTCCCTTGATAGGTGTTAATATTCCAGGCCCTTCATGTGTAAAACAACCCCAAAACATTACTTTAGGGGGTATTTGGGTGCTTGTTGGAGATGAGCTGCTGTTACTTTTCGGATCCTTTCCGTGGCCGTGGACCTCGAAATGAGACTCATCGGAAAAAGTACATTCTTCCAGTCATTCACTGTCCAGTGTTGATGTAATTTTCCCACATTAAGCGTTTTTGCACATAACAGGGGTTAGCAGTTGCTTCTTAATAGGTTTACGAGACCTTCGTCTTGCTTCCAAAAGCCTACGCCGCACTGTTGTGACGTGAATATTCGCCCCAGTGGTAGCCATTAACTCGCGGGTTAAGTCGACAGCAGTTAGTCTAGGATTTAATTTATTTTTCCTGACAATTAAACGATCATCTGCAGGTGAAGTCTTCCTTTTCCGGCCACAGTTTCCTTTTTCCTGGGATGTGATGGATCCAGTCTCCTGTATCGTTTTATGATCGAATTAACAGTAGCCAAACCGATGTGACATTCTGCAGCAATTTGCCTCTGTGTCATAGAAGAATGCTCTGCTAATGTCATAATTTTAGACCGTTTTCGTGGAGTTGTATCCATTTGTGAAGACGACAGAATGTACACAGGATTGCAGTATTAAGTCTTCAACACAACTGAAATGCTTATAAGTACAAAACGACAGGCAAAATGTCACATATTATAAAAAATAATAACGACAGACCTTCAACAATGGAATTACACGTATGCGGTATGAGCAGCTGTGAGGCCAACAATGACAGAAAATGTAAAAATATGTCGTGTTCGGATTAATTTGCACGCTACTGTATGCATGTATACTTTTTGCTGGTTGAGCGTAAGAAGGCCTTACGGCCTTAACTTTGCCAGCTAAAATAAATCATTATTATTATTATTATTATTATTATTATTATTATTATTATTATTATTATTATTCCAAGACATAAAGCGATTGCTCACGTTTACTAAACGTCATTTTGCCAATATTTATAACTACTGCCACTTATCGATAAATCATGCCAACTAAGAGTGGGGTTTTCTTATTAAAGAAACTTGGAGAGTTTCTCTTCCTATCGGCATATCAGTTACCATGCTCCATTGCGTACTTTATTTGTTATTAAACTTTAAAATGTTCCACGAACTTATGAATAATCCTGTATTTAAACGAGCCCACACTACCTTTCCCTCTGTTACTCTGTCATTGTGTTTAAGAAATAAAAAAATACGGTGGGATTTGTCATTTTTATTCATGTTTATAAAGCTTAATATTTCGCAAAACTATATTTTATTACCGTTTACATAAATCGCGTTCTTATCCCGAGATACACCAATTTTCCCACTTGGAAGACTTACACTAACAAACACATGTTTCTCTACATGCGCCCATGAAACTTTTGATAAATATGTGTGCACACACTCGAATTTAACATTTTTTTAAGAAATTAGAAAAATCCGGTGGGATTTGTAATTTTTATTCTTGTTTATAAAGCTTAAAATTTCGCAAAAACTAAATTCTTATAAAATTTTTGTTTGAGTCGAAAATCGATACGAGTGATAGAATACTGTGTAAACACGCGTATTAAACGCTTTCTGAAAGAATTAGCACAATCGATTCGAATTTATAGGTTTATAGCTTTTATTAACATTTAGTCTAAAATGTTCTTAAGGGAAAAATGAAACCATATTATGAAACTAAAGGCTTGAATGTAAATACAAGCATCAAAACAAAAAAACTTGATTTTCTTAATTTTTCACCTTTATTTCACCGGTACATTGCCTTAAGTTGTACAAATCAAAACTTACAATAATGTGAGATAAATCTTTTAATCCATGTTGAGTCTTTCGTACACTACTTTTAACACTTGAATATAAATAATTGATTAAATGACGATCTTACTCGTGTTAATTATGTAAGACTGTGCGGCTTACAGCTGTTTCGGTGCTACTTGACACCATCTCAACTTCGCTGCCTGTTGTGTGGGTGCGTTCGTGTGATGAGTTGTGTCAAATAGTGTGTGTGTTCTGAAATTGATCTGTCTGTTGAGAATTTCATTAGAGCATGTTTTAGAGTGTCTGTATATTTCATATTGTTCTAGTGTGTTGAGTTTTTGGTTTTGGGTTATATGTGTAGGATGTCCATGTCTGTATTTATGTTATTGTATGTGTGGTTGGCATTAGTTATGTGTTCTTGGACAGACAGGCAGATCATTTCAAACTCGATACATAGAACACATTAAAACAATAACCAGAGGAGACTATACATCTACATATGCCGAACACATAACTAATGCCAACCACACATACAATAACATAAATACAGACATGGAAATCCTACACATACAACCCAAAAACCAAAAAAACAACGCACTAGAACAATATGAAATATACAGACACACTAAAACACACCCTAATCAAATTCTCAACACACAGATCAATTTCAGAACACACACACTATTTGACACAACTCTTCATCACACGAACGCACCCACACAACAAGCAGCGAAGTTGAGATAGCGCCGAGATCTAGTAGGCTCTGAGGATGGTGTCAAGTAGCACTGAAACAGCTGTAAGCCGCACATGCTTACATAATTAACACGAGTAAGATCGCCATTTAATCAATTATTTAAATCTTTTAAATTATTGTTGGGCGGAAGGACCCCGTTCTCTTGTCGAATATATTACAGTTTTGTGTCCGACTATCAAAAAACATTTTCACGTTTAAACATGTTCGCTTGGTTCCCTGAGATCATTTTTCTTGGAGGGGGGAGGGAATCAATTTCTTAGTTCTGAGACTTTTTATATGGAAACTATTATGTTGAATCTGGACAGGATGACAACCTACCACTCAAGGATCTGTGTTATTTTGTACATAAAGGATACAAAGAGCTTAGAATGACTTTTCTCTCATAAACTAAATACTGGGTGTTCAGTTCAAAATGTGTCATGGCTCGCTGTATGCCGTCATGTGGCTAGCCGATGAGCCTAGAGAATTCAATCTTCCTACACTTCCGCAGAGGTGTATAATCTAAGAGGCAGAGAAATTGCCTAGCAAGTACGGCGTTCATTCTGAAGAGTACTTACCGATACGTACGGTAACGCCGGTAGTGGCAGGAATGTGAACTGTTTGGAAATACGTACTGTCGGGATATGGGGAGAGGGTTAAGACGATTACTTACGTATTTGTTGACATTAACTTCGACGGTCAACATGGACACGGAGCATTTGATTTGTGTTGTGGAATGTTACCGTACGCAACCGATGATAACAAATACCCTGCGTACGACTTGCCGGCGCAAAACACAGTTCGAAAGAGGTTATGGTAGCACACAGACCGTACAGACCGCCATCTGTTGCTACGACGTTCAAGTTATACCGTACACGTTCTCAAGTTCAGATTGAAGAACGCCTTAAATAATAGGCAACTTCTCTAACATATAAGCTGAAACTCGCTTCAAATCGGTGACCCAACAACAGTGACGTCATGACACACTTTGAAATGAACACCCAGTATAGTAGCCTGCAATACATTTAGAACTGAGAAGAGGAGAAGAAGTCAATTTTCATCAACTTTATTGGACACTGAAATTTTAACACGTATGCAATTTACACTCTGTGTATCGTGAATTAATTATGTATGTAAGTCCAGTGTTGTGGTTTCCAATTATAATGACGGAAAGTGAATGGAAATGAAATATAAGTACACGTAAGTTTATATTTCTCCCATTCATAAATCCTCGTTTAAAAGCCCGGACCAGTCTTATTGTATTGTTGACATACAAATATTGATATATGACATTCTGTATTGTTGAAACAATAAAAAAAGTGAGTTGTATCTCCCTGAACTAGAAAGAAACTCAATTAATAGTGCTCAGTTACAAAGAATTAAACATATATTTGAATCGGGATATTTTTCTCAAATCCTTTACAAGAAAAACTTAAAATATTTTAACAAGCTGTCCATAAATTTTGTTACTTCCAGAATAGCTTACTAGGTATTTCTACTCTTCAGCTGTTGGTATTCTTGTATGACTTCCCCTAATTGTTTGAGAATTGCGTCATGTTTTATATTCGCCACAGATGTTTATAATGTCTTTGTAATTATGTATCATGTTACATATGTATTGTAGAACTTGGGGAAATTGTACGCTCATATATAAAAAAAGAGGAAATCAACTACCAGCAAAGAAAAGTGTAGTTGGAAAAATCCAATACTAAAAGACGTATTTGTGCGTTCCTTACCTTTTCCTGCGTTATCACTTCTGATGAACTCTTCCCAATTTCACTGCATTGTATACATCATCTTGCTCAGACTGGATATGTGGATGTTATTGTCTTTTATGTGAAAGTACAGTTTGTAATGATGTCACAAAATAAAGTTTATTTCTTGAGCAACTATTCTGTATTTACTTATTCTGTATAGGATTGCAAATTAATACCGTACAATAACACTGTTCTACAAGGGTCATTTTTCTTATATGAAAATATGTGATTCCAAAGGATTTTTATATGGAAAATTCAAATCTGAAAACAGAAATTCGCTATCAGGCACAGATTTTTAGTTATACGACAATATACGTCTCATTTAACTTACATTTTAAGTTTGTGATAAAGATGGTGAACTTTTTCTTAACAACAGTTGGCTACAGTTAATTTTGTTCTTCATTGGTTTTCATTTTCAAATTGTGGCATTCCTGTTGCTAGTAAAATTTTATGTTAATAAGCAAGTCGTTGTCACAGGATTTAAAATTGAGTTAAACTGGCATTATTTAGATGATGGAGACATTCCTTACATGTGAGTAAATATTCATTTTTAACCATAATATTCCGACATCTGTGGTATATAAAATATGTAAAACTTTACATATTTCTCTTTCACAGAAACCTCCTAAATCATAGAAGTAAAATAGACAGATTCTAACAGAGAGAGAGAGAGAAATCTTGAGTTTAACCTGAAATTCTTGTTAGAGGAAGTGAGTATTGTTTGTTTACATGAAATATTGTTTCTGCATATGCACAATTCAACTCATAATGACATTCTGCAATGATGTTTGTGACCTAATGAATACTTTGAACTTCAAATACGAGCCACAGGAGTGGAGACTTTTACAGATGCCTCAAAATACAGTCTAATCATGCTAGGCCTTATTAAACAATTTGTTAAGGCCATGAACACATCTGGAAGAGGATTTATGTACCTTTCAAAAACGTTTCTTCGTTTTTCTGCAGCAAAAATAAAAGAGGGCGTGTTTGTGAGTCCCCAAAGTAGAGACTTCAGAAGGATTCAGATTTTGAACAATGCCTTGCACCAAAAGAAAGAAGAGAGTGGTCTTGTTTCAAGAATGTAACGCAAAATTTTCTGGGAAGAAAAAGAGTTAACGACTTCGAACAATTGGTTCAACAAATGATAAATGTATATAGAGATCTAGAATGTCACATGTCTTTCAAAGTTCATTTCCTAGATTCACATATACATTATTTTCCTGAGAGCTGCAGTGATGTCTCCGACGAACATGGTGAAAGGTTCCATAAAGATATAATATCCATGGAAAAGCGGTATGAAGGGAAATGGATGCCTGCGATTCTTGCTGACTACTGCTGGAACATTACTAGAGACTGCAAAATTGAACACAGGAGAAAAAGATAAGATATCTAAATTCTTAGGGAAAAGTGTATTTTGTTCATATTTTCTAACCTTAAATACGTTTTTCCATATAATATAATTATTATATTGAGGCTTGTATTTATTTTTTGTTTTATAGTGCATAAAATGTTTGTAAATAATTTTGTAAGTGACTAAAATATTAATAATTACATATTTTGCCTACATAAATACATAGCGTGGAAACGAAAATTATTTAAAAAATGAAATTACATATAACTTGAAAACTATGCGTGACACAGAGAAACTTGTTACAGATTTGAATTCAGGAGGTAAATGTCCATGTTAATCAAGAATGTTATACCCAGAAAAATGAATTTCATTTTTTTTAGAACAGTGTAATTACTACGATCACTTCATTTAGTAGGAATATTTCTATGTTCTTCATATGTTTTCTTAACCCGGTGCTGGACGCTATAAATTCGAATGATAATCACACCAAACTGGAAGAGGTTGCAAGTTTGTCTCTCTCTCTCTAGCTGACTAGGCTATGATACCATTCTCCTACGGGCTTTCAAATACTTTTCTACTGTCGGTGATTCAGGAGAAGACGAGAGCGGACTGAGGAGGAAGGGATGTGAACAGATAACGTACTACAACACGTGCAATATTTGTACTGCAGTAAGCGGAAACATTAGGTCTCCTTCTGTTCAACTTAGCTTTAATTTCCATACGCATTGTTACTCATGTTTCCTGCACGAGTAATAACCTGGCTACTGGGATGCTTATCTGAGCGATGTTTATAATAATCAATATTTGTACTGCAGTAAGCGGAAACATTAGGTCTCCTTCTGTTCAACTTAGCTTTAATTTCCATACGCATTGTTACTCATGTTTCCTGCACGAGTAATAACCTGGCTACTGGGATGCTTATCTGAGCGATGTTTATAATAATCAATATTTGTACTGCAGTAAGCGGAAACATTAGGTCTCCTTCTGTTCAACTTAGCTTTAATTTCCATACGCATTGTTACTCATGTTTCCTGCACGAGTAATAACCTGGCTACTGGGATGCTTATCTGAGCGATGTTTATAATAATCAATATTTGTACTGCAGTAAGCGGAAACATTAGGTCTCCTTCTGTTCAACTCAGCTTTAATTTCCATACGCATTGTTACTCATGTTTCCTGCACGAGTAATAACCTGGCTACTGGGATGCTTATCTGAGCGATGTTTATAATAATCAATATTTGTACTGCAGTAAGCGGAAACATTAGGTCTCCTTCTGTTCAACTTAGCTTTAATTTCCATACGCATTGTTACTCATGTTTCCTGCACGAGTAATAACCTGGCTACTGGGATGCTTATCTGAGCGATGTTTATAATAATCAATATTTGTACTGCAGTAAGCGGAAACATTAGGTCTCCTTCTGTTCAACTTAGCTTTAATTTCCATACGCATTGTTACTCATGTTTCCTGCACGAGTAATAACCTGGCTACTGGGATGCTTATCTGAGCGATGTTTATAATAATCAATATTTGTACTGCAGTAAGCGGAAACATTAGGTCTCCTTCTGTTCAACTTAGCTTTAATTTCCATACGCATTGTTACTCATGTTTCCTGCACGAGTAATAACCTGGCTACTGGGATGCTTATCTGAGTGATGTTTATAATAATCAACAGCGATAGTCAAGAAGGTCACATTCTTTCCGCTCGTGTTCTCCTGAGTAACGGACAGTAGATATATCGATCCATTTAATGCTAGGCAGATTTAAATGTATGATAGAATTGTTAAAAGTGTTATGTTATTTTACAAATACAGATATTTGTGAAACGAAATATTTAGGCCGAGTGTAGCAAATCTACGAACAAAATGCAATCACCTTTAATACATATCAAACAACGTTTTTAGAGCAAGTGTCCATACAAATATTAATTTAAAAATTTAGAAGTGTGTGTGTACAAATTGATAATTATTTAGTAATTTAATTGAGCTGTTGTTAAATGTTGGCCTTTCATCGTTTGTAAACCTTTTGAATAGTTGAAAGTTCTTTACTTTTGTATTATTATAAAAATATGCACTTCAGCCGCTTTTTCACATAGTAATCCATTTTTAAATCTATCGCATACAATTATACTTTGTTTGTCTCATTTATTTTGACCTGCTGTTCACATTTTATTATGCATTTTCCTTTCTTTTTGTATGTTATATATTATGTCTGATTTTTACTTACTTTTTGTTTATATTACATTATTATTATCTTATTCAGTTTTGTGTGTAAAATTGTAGTGTACTTCGTACATTTGTAGTGTTTTTGTAACCCAGTTTAACTCCTGGTTGGGTGTTAGAGAAGACCGTATGGCCTTAACTCTCCCAGGTTAAATAAACCATTATTATTATTATTATTATTATTATTATTATTATTATTATTATTATTATTATTATTATTAAAAGACCTACTTTTAGTAACGGCTGTTTAAAAATTAAAAATTAATGTCCAGTTTGTCCAAGTAATGTTTAATTTTGCTTAACGAATGTTAAATTAACAGTCTGTTTATTTTTAACGCTTTGTTAATGTATTTTCCATTTGTTAAACATAATTTTGTTTAAGATAACCAACACTTAACTATAACGTCTGTTATTACTATTTTAACTACTCAACAGCAGTTGGTAATGATTCTACACATGTAAGACAATTTTTTATTGGCTAAAATTAATCTTTAAATTCTATATTATAGAGTGAGTCATGAAACTTGCATAAAATGACAACCTGTTATAGTAGGCCACGCTCCATAAACAAACAGTTGACAAATGAAAGTTGTAAGTGACGTGCTGAATAATAATTACAAAGTAAGGTTATATTTCCTCATTGCTATTATGGATACGAAATACGAAAGAAATAAAATAACACTGATGTACTTAAACAGTCCAAAGTATTTTTTAAATGTTATATTACCAGTCATACGCTAAACATTCCCTACAGAGAGACACAAAATATTAATTTCGCAACTTCTGTTCGAACAGCTGTGGGGACATCGACCATATTTAACTAACTGTTAAACGAGTTAACTGCCCGAAATCCTACATTTAAAATTAACAAACTGTTAACAGTCTGTTAAACCAAACTGGTGTTGAAAACATACAATTTTATTAATTAACAAACTGTTTAGAGTTTAACAGTCGTTAAATTTTCTACCAATACTTGGAAAAAGCGGCCATTAATCTTTTAAATTTAATATACCGTTACCGTAAAATACTTACGAAATAACTGAAATCTTAGAAACAAATTTAAATATTTATATTATATTACCCAGTTGAATAAAATAGTATGAAAAAAAATAGAAACTTGTAAGTGATTCAGATCCTGTAAAATTTAAAAAAATTATGTACAAATTTCTGACATCTAGAATTAGTGCTTAATTTTGTGTCTTATATTAATGATCGTTTGTTTATTATAGCAAAACAATCTTCCACATAAGTTTGTACAGGAATAAGTACTGCTAAAAAAACAAGTGACACACAGAACAACTAGCTTCCAATACAAGCTATAAGACGCAAGGAAGTAAAAGACAATTCAATTCTATGTTGGAAAAAAGGGCACTAATGATATTGTATATGTAGCCTATGTGCCTAGGTTCTGGTATTGAAATTGTTATTTGGTTCTGGTATTAAAATTGCTATTTGTGTCAGTTACGATGCTAGAGATCTATCACAACACTCTTCCCACCACATCTACAGTCTATTCGTAATTGCGAATTAAATATAAAAACTTCGTGACCCTGGAAAGTAGCTCTCAACAAATAATACTGCTCTTCTGTACACAGACGATCTCACCTCCTACAACAACAACATCGCTCATTAGTTCTGTATGGCCTTGACTTTTCCCTAGGATCTTCTTCATTCTTCATCGCCCCCAGCCAGTGTCCTTCACTTTCTCCCCCAAGAATTCCAAAATTGTTATTCACACTATCCACCATATCACCTTAGACCAGGCATGTCAGAAATCAGACACTGAAAGTGCAGTGTATATGCGCGGAACGCCGGTCTGTGCAGATTGCGTCATTCACGTGTTGCTCTTACCAGTTCTTAGCGGGAGGGATATACAGAATCTATTCTGCACTTCAATTAAATTGACATTTGGACATTATAAACATACTTAGCAGAAGGAAAAAACACAATTATTGTCAGTGTCTATATTTGACAATAATTGTAACACAAGAAACAATAGACTTACTCAGTTACAATTCACAAAGCAGTCGTTTGTAAAGAATCATTTATTTACACGATTTGTATACAGTATTTGAAGAACATATAAATATTGCAGTAATTTCGAAACAACAAAAAACGAACACAGTATTTCATTTTACGTAGTAGGTACTGATTATTTCAAAGTAATACTCTTTCATTGTTCCTCAAGCATTATTGGGACCATTGGTGCACAAATGTTAAGAAAGAAAATATTTTACTCCCAATTACATGCAATAGGACATTGTGAGGCTTTTACACTGGAATCATTTCCTTGCTGCATATTAATATAAATTCACATTATTATTAATAAATTGGATAAATTAAGCTTGAATTTAAATTTATATATAGTTTATTTGGAAAACGTTGAGCAAGTATCAGCAAGTTGGCAGCGTTTCTGAATTGAGTTCAAAGAGTACTTCACAAGCTGTGAAGCGGGGACATTTTCTTTATGTCAGGTTTAAAGATTTATTAACGTAAGTATATTAAGATAATATAGTAACGTGAGATGGAAAATTCGCCATTATGTTTTATTTTTCGAGAATATTTTTCCGCTTTACAAATAGTTGCTTTCTTCCTTCCCTTACAACCTCAAGACTCTCACATGTATTCCTCACTCAATATTGTCATCACTTATCAGCTTATCAAATAAAAGTTGTAAGTCGTCTAACCATTCATGGCTGTGTTAGTACAGACTCCAAAACAACATCGTCATGTTTGTCTTGCCGTGAGAGTACTAATTAAGAAATAAGAACTGGCGAATATCATTGAGAACTTTACGTTATATGATTCGTGATTTCTCTTCTTCGTTATATCTGTGGACTCCTCACTTTATTTTCCATAACGCATTCACGATCACAGCTCAGCACCCGTACTGATCTGTGCTACTGAAACCCAAGCTGTTCTGCTACTGCAGGTAATGTACAGCCCTGTCGCGTTCCCCTCCAAGCCGATTCACTCCCTCCAGGTAGGGGAATAGGAACTGCACATTTCACAGAGACCAGTGCACAATGTGCGCGACTGCACAGGGTTTTGACATGCCTGTCTTAGGCTTTCTTACTTCTCTATTGTCAGCTGGCCTGGCAACAAATAATAGTAATATAATATAATATCAAAAACTGATTACTAAGGCGGTAATGAAAGAAGAACTAGTCTTTGTTATTGTCTCATTTCCCCCTTACTCCATTCCCATTCTCTAGACTACAAGTTCTGTCAATATACTAGTAGTGACATCAGCTAGAGACGCTGATCATTTAATTTATCATGTAGTATAAAAATTTGTTCCAGGACCGTGGCTACAAACCTGAATTAAAGAAGCAAAATAATATTTATTTTTTTACTGTTGAAAATTGAGATGGGTCTTCTATGCCATGCAGCTCTTTTTTCGAGTAAACATTGTACAAGCATTTCAATAAGTATTGAAGACAGCGATCTGCTGGTGGTAGGCAGATTGGCTTCCCCGTGACTGAGCGACGAATCATTCTGGTGTTAGATTCATCGTACAACACTTTTAATCGACACGGATGTTCGTCTCCGCTACTTCTGGAAAATTCACAGGTTAGCCACTTTATCCCACCTCGAATCTAATGGTAATGGATGTTGTCATAGTCTTGACTCCCGCATGTTCCCCCAGTGTTGAAATGTTCACACACATCTCTCTGTTGACTTAATGATTTGTGTAATTCGCATGAAATTCTGCTTGGTAGCAATGTCGCACATTGTTAAATACTTGTTGGGTCCGAAACTATAAATTTCTTATGTCAGTTAGAGTAATGTTCCCTCAATTGTAGCATGTATTTCTTGCTTATACTTGTAGTTATTGATGTCTTTATAAAATTCATACTTGTAGTTATTGATGTCTTTATAAAATTCATACTTGTAGTTATTGATGTCTTTATAAAATTCATACTTGTAGTTATTGATGTCTTTATAAAATTCACATTTACCTCTTAATTCGTTAGCCTGACAAGCAAAAATACCGTATTTACTCGAATATAATACGCACTTTTTCAGCTGAATTTAGTCTTCAAAATCGGCATGCGCGTTAGAATTGATAGCGCACCAGATTCGCATGTAAACTGAAAAATTCTGCTTATAGTTCTGATCGGGTTACTCCGTTGCTCGTCGTTCCTCAACGTTTCTAACTTCGCGCGCTTCCTTATTTTTGTAGGCATTGTTGTTAATATCTGTAAAAACTCCAAAACAGTGTTGCCAACCGTACGATCTGCGATAATTTGGCATCATGTACGATCGTACGATCCAACTCGCGGATAGTACGGAAAATGTATGATCCTGTTGACAAAGAGGATTAAAACATGTCAAAAAGAGAGGATTTTAAACATTTATTACAATTTACGACATTTCAAATTTTGAAAAGTAAAGGTTTGGGAGTTATTTTCTATTCTCACTGGAAGAAAGGTAATTCGTGGATCTCAACCAAAAAGAGACTTTCGAGCAGTCAGTGGACGCAAGCCATTAAGATGAACTGTAATACAATACCTGTACGTACTCTCTCTGGTAGAACTCTTGACTCAACCCGTTGCAGGAGATGCGACGAGCAAGAAACGCTTCCTCACGTCTTGGGTTTCTGCCATCATGGAGATTTGCTCCGAATCAACAGACATAATACGGTTCGTTCTCTCATCGCATCTTCAATCCGTCAGAACGCTTCCTATGAGGTTTATGAGGAGGTTGGTTGCGTCTCTTCTGATGGCTCTACTAAACGTGCTGATATCATCATAATTGATCGGCAGAAGGATGAGGGTGTCATTCTTGATCCCACAATCCGTTTCGAGATGCACGAGCAACAGCCACAAGAAGTATGTCGTGAAAAACAAGTCATATATGAGCCTTGTCAGCATCTTGGAGCACAATACCACATCACACATTGGACAGTTTCTGGGCTCATGTTCGGTGCCCGTGGCACGATCCCACGAGAAACTTTAAATCAACTTAAACAATATAAAATTTCTGATGCAACGATTGATGCCATAGGATCTCATATGTTAAAATCATCCTTAGCTATAATTAGTAATCATTTGTACCCAACAAACTTTTATTGTAAATGATTTCCTATGTTTTCGTATAATTTATCTTAATGTTTTCTTTTTCCTTTCAAATTGTCACACAATTGGTTTTCATGATTATTCTTTATGAATTGATTAGTAGGCCGATCTATTCGAACCCTTATTTAGGGCGGCTTTTCTATTTAAAAATTTCATTTCTGCAATATTACGGGTATATTTCACTTACACATTTAGAGTATTTTCTGCACGTATCACCTCTGCGTTACAAGTACTGTACAGTCAACTGTCGCAAAACATATTTCTGTAACATGTCTCGACTGTGCCTCCACGTCCAGGCGACAAGACAGCTTCATTTTGGTAAACATTATTATAGCGACAAGAAATCACGTAGTGCCCATTACTTCTGGCTATTCAAAAATGATGCTGGAAAATGTTCCTTTGTTTATTTCCAAATATCTCAGAGAAACAGTCTCTTCTATGTTCTCAATAGTCTAAACAGAACTACTGTTTCCACATAAGCTTGTAGGCCTAATAACTAATAAATTGGTTATAATATTTTGAGAACCCCATAACAGAAAAAGGAAATAAACATATTCAAAATATGGGCCTATTTTGTGCATAGGCTACCAAGGAATAGTCTGTTAAAGTAGGCCAACTTGCTTGTGCCAGTCGTGTTTTGTGATAGTCCACGTGCAGTAAGAAATCAGGTGTCACTGTGATAGGTTCAGACGTGAAATAGTGGCAATGAAATCAGAAGATAGTGATAGTGGTCCGAGTAAGTCCTACTCCAAAAAATCTACATCCGGTGTACTTAAATATACAGAACGGAAACAAAATTGTGGAAAATTATGGTAAACAATTCCTAAATTTAAAGCTTGGTTTTGCTCTGATTAAACGAACTATAAAAGGTCTAAATGTAGGTTTTGGCTCTTCTGTTACTACTGTTGTAGACCCTTCTGAGGATCCTTCCAAGATAAGGAGACAACAAAGTGTTTAAAAATCATTTTATACATTGATAGTTAATTTTTAATACTAAAACAATCGTTTAAATACAACACTGTGGAGGAGTTTAGATAAAATAATCAAAATAGGCCTATTTTGTATGTAGTGTACGATTCTCCAATCAAAAGTACGATAAATAATTTGGAACCAATTGTGCGATCCAGTCAAGTTTCATTGTTGACAACGCTGCTCCAAAGTGAGTTGTACTTGATCAGGAGATGGAAGACAAAATGAGAAGGGTGTCGTATGAAGGGAACTTCAAACGAAAAGTTATACTTTATGCTGAAAATCATGAAAACAGGCAGGCTGCTAGAGAATGCGGTGTAGCCAAGAGCAACATTCGCTTATGGCGCCAACACAGAATGGCGATATTTGACGAGGAAGAAGTACGAAAAGGAAGGCATCCTGAGGTAGAGGTTTTGAAAGTCATACAGGAAAGGAGGCAAAATGGGCTCCTTGTGATTAATGACACAATTAGAAATACCGGTAAAGCTAATGAAGTGGCTACAGCCTGCGGTATATCAAGGCAAGTGTACATAGGTAGATGAGTAAAGTAATAGTATATTATGCAACGAGCCTATAATGGTAGTAATTAAGAAGCGAGTATGTTTATGAAACTCGCTTGCGCTCGTTTCATAATTTCCATACGAGCGACTTAAGCACTTATAGGCAAGTTTCATACGACTTTTTACGTTCGACCATATTTCTAACTTGAAATTATTCATAAGTATTCATGTTATTCTTATCTGACTGAGGAGCGGAACTGACCTTGTGCAATACCTCGTAAATTGTGAGATATGTGCATACGCGAAAGTATTGATTTTTTCCGAGAAACAGATGTCGACATTGACCTCGATATAATCTAGAGGGTAAAATAAACATTAATCTTGATATAACCTTGAAATTGGACTAGACATTGAAAAACGAGATGACAAATTGAATTTATTTGAATATTATTTACAATTAACGCTAATTATTATAGTAACAGAACTGACTTTATTTCAAATATAGGTGATTTATTGTGCAATTGGTGAAATCTCGCGCTAGTTGTCTTTCGATTGCATATCCGAGAATAATCGATACTTGCGCTTTCATATTGCTACAATGGTATTTTCTGATTGGTGAAACACCTGAACTTTAATGAATAGGTGTACTTTAATGAGGTCCATTAAAGGGATGCTACCAGGTGTATAATTACTACATTTCTGCATGGCCGAGCATAAAATTAAATTTAACACCAGCTTTTCAGCTGCGCATTTTTTTATTTCAAGCCTTTAAAAATTGAGGTTCGTATTAGATTCGAGTAAATACGGTAATGGCCGTCTTGTGTGACTTAGTGGCTGCCATGTTTGCTATTAAATTTGATGTTCACGAATTCAGACTTGTTCGAAGATGATTGGTATTTAATGGCAATAGAAATTCTTAGCAAGACTCCCTTCAGAAGAGAAGTAAACGCTGGTGGAAACATATTGTAGATTTGTGACTCGAAAAAAATCAGTTAACTGTCGATTAGTTCTGAACGCATACTTAAATACAGTGACATAGGACGGATTAAATAGAAAATATATAATTAATAGTTTACTGTGGTCTATTGTGGACTGCTATTTTCTTGTCACATTCCGAAAGCTTTAGGCATATTATCGCATTAGTATGTATAGGTCATTCGTTATCTCGTGAAACCAGATGGTTTCGTGCTCTGCAGCTAAGAGTAAGCAACCAGTAAGGGTTTTATCCGGAACGATACGGTTTTAGCTCTTTCTATTCCGCGTACGGTGCGAGTTTTGAACCGTACGCAAAATGTTCCGTTTTCAAATTCAAAATCCCGCTCGCAGTACCTACGTCACATTTGTAGTGTGATTAGTGGTGACGTAGTAGTATGTATGACAGTACCAGGAAAATTGATGTATTTTATAGATTAAACTGATACACAAAAACCGAAAAATACTGTACTGTAATAAAGTTCTTGCTAAACTTTTCCCCATTTACGGCGATGATTTGCAGTGATGACTGCAAAATGGAAGGATGAAAAGAATGGAATGCTGTAAGTGTTATAAAAATGAACTTTTTGTATAATTCAACAATGATGAAAACCAGTGGCGTAGCCAGACTAATTAATTATTTTGAGTGGGCCAGATATGCAGGGTTTAGAAAATACCTGACCCAACTGTCGATCGCTGATGTTGAGTCCTTCAACAAATCCCAACATTTCTATCTCTCTCAATGGATAGAATTGCTAGATTACAAAGCCTTGTGCTTGACTTGATTGTCGAATTTTTCTTCGTTTCAGAGCTTTGAAAAATTGTATATCATTGCCTTAATGAAGGACGAATTTACTAATATCCATTTTGGAGACTGAGGTGCTTCCGATAATGAATTTGCAAGAGCAAGAATATCGTCTAAACATACCAAATAAAATCAGGTGTCAAATTTTTCTAGCTGATGTAACAATTCAGTAGCCTCCACAGCTTCTTTCTTTTTATCGCTGCCAGTCAATTTTATGCCCAATCCAACACAGTTAAATTGGCTCTTGGAGAAATGAATGTATTTTTGATATCTTACCTTAATGCTATCGACTGTAACTATTGCTCTGGATCCATGGTTTAGTTTTAATGTTGAGTATTTTCCATTAAAAAAACACAAAAATTCGCATATTTTTTGGGTGGGCCTGGGCCCACCTGACCCACCCGCTGGCTACGCCACTGAAGAAAACTGTAGTAAATTTTACAAAAAGATTTTGTTATATAAAT
This sequence comes from Periplaneta americana, assembly GCA_025594305.2. Classification (NCBI taxonomy): domain Eukaryota; kingdom Metazoa; phylum Arthropoda; class Insecta; order Blattodea; family Blattidae; genus Periplaneta; species Periplaneta americana. The sequence goes on from JAJSOF020000036.1 coordinate 28,936,001, forward strand.
AATTAGTTAAATACGGCTTATTCAAGTGGAAAATACAGGTTAAATATAATAATAATAATAATAATAATAATAATAATAATAATAATAATAATAATGTTTTATTTTCGCTGGCAGAGTTAAGGTCATAAGGTCTTCTCTTCCACTCAGGAATATATAAAATGAAAGAGTAAGTTCACAATATAATTATATGACGTAATAAATAATTATAATATATAATGCATAAATCATAATAAGAGTAATTGTATTAATTAATATGTAATACATTGGTTAGGTCAATGACTGAGAAGAACTGCCTGCTGAAGAATCCACTGGAAGAAATGGTGGAAGGGAGAAAAGTTCGGGGCAGAAGAACATATCAGATGATATACGACATTAAGATATATGGATCATATGCGGAGACTAAGAGAAAGGCAGAAAATAGGAAAGATTTTAGAATGCTGGGTTTGCAGTGAAAGGCCTGCATTTGGACAGAAAGCTGTGAATGAATGAATGAATGAATTCTCTTCTCATAGGCTACACTCGATGTTTTTTTAAGAAACCAAATGTGGATGAAAGGTGTTCCTATTTCCCATCTCGAAATCTGGCAACCTTAAACCATATGGTAGGGGTAGCATAAGGAGGGAAGCTTCTCGGTCCACTTTCTTCTTCCCCTTACGTACAAGTAGGTTTCACGAGATAACAAATGGCCTGTAAAACTAGTGAGTTTTTTTTTTTTTAAGAAAAGCGTTAAATAATATTCGAGATGTGGAAAATTATTTTAAACAATTTGTAAGGTGATAAATGGGACCAAATAGACATGTTATGATAGAAAATCATGGGTCGGAATTGTCTAATTACTATGCTAAGGACGTAGGTTCCATAACATCAATCTCTATAGAAATAGGGAACACTATTGAGCTAGGAAGTTCGTACCAAAGCAGTAGATTTCAATAGAGTACAGCGAGGAGTATAGATGTCACCCGCGCCTCGCCCTGCTCCCGCTCGCTACAGACGATACGCAGTTCACATAAACAACGCATAGTGGCATTCTGTGGAGCTGTGTACAGTCGTGAATAGTTTGAAGAATATTGTTAATTTATATATATATTTTAGGTTCTGAACAAAGTGAGCTATTCTGTTATTATTGTATTCCTTACGTAATGTGAATATTATGCAAGATTCCAAAAAAGTGAACTCATCTGTTATTAAATAATTATGCAAACAGGAGTGTGTAACACGTTTATTTTTCCCCCAGATTATTCTTCGTTAAATGTTGACGTCTCGTGTTGCTATGCATTCGGTTGCGTTACAGTCCAAGTTCAACATCGGAATTACGACACGAACTTCCTAGCTGTCATTAGAATAGAAACGAAAAAGTTTCTTGAACACAATATGGGTTTAATATTATGTACTACATACAAGATACACTATTAGATTCACAAAGTAGTTGTTCACCTGATGATAGTAAGATATACTGTATCATATTTCAGATTTGCTCCAATAACGTCTTGTGATATAGAACGAATATTTTCAGAGTACAAATATTGTTTTTTTTTCTGAACCAAAAAGGAGTATTTCTTTTGATTAAAATGAAAGTGTTCATTGTTATTTGTTATCATGACACTAGAATCATAATGGTATATTTTATATATTATTTTTATATGTATGGGTAAATTAATTTAGATTGGGATTTACGAACTTTATAATTACATATTGTTTTTTTTTTATATTATTTCCTTGTTCTAAGGCTGTGGACGATTGGAGTACATGTTTGGTTATGAATCTGCTGTACATCTTTGTCGTCCTGCTTCACTGACACCGAGAGACACTCTATTAGCCTACTTTTCATTCGGTAGAGATATAGTCCAGGGCACACAACTTAACAGTTTTTGTACCAACTTCCTAGCTCTGCTAATGAAAGTGTGGTGCCTGATGTAACACTCTTCTACTTTTATGGTAATGCGTTAGATTGTAGACAAAGAAAAGCTTTACACCTACATGAACAGGCATCGTGAATAAGTTTCTAGTTGGTCGTTACCTTCTCCATCAAGACAGAATGTACAACATTATTAAACTTTTCTGGAAGGAATGCTACCAGAATTGCTAGAGTTAAGTACCACTGAATATAAGTGAAGTTGTTTTCCAACAAGATGAGTATCTGGCTCAATTTTCTGGTGGCGTGCGATATCTGGGAATAAAGGTTTCCAGACTTGTCACCCCTGATTTTCTTTCTTGGGAAATACTTGAGAGAATTGATTTCCTCCGATACAGCAGCTTGAAAGAAGATCTTATCGCTCATGTTGTAGAGTCTTTATAGATAAAGACATCAACTACATGTCGATGACTTAGTGCACACATGTGTTAAGTACATTTTCCGGTAAAACTGAGTTAAGTACAAAATTGGAGTACTGTGAGATGTATCTTTACTGTTCACAAATGTGGGAAGTGAACTAAGAGTTTCCTACCTTATGTTTACTTTTTGAGAATAGATGTTAATTGAAGTGTAATTAAGTATTGAAAATTAAAACTTGTTTTCCCCAAAACTAAAAAATTAGCACTTAAAATATGTGTGCACTAAGCCATCTATGTATGGAATTTTCGAACGATTACGATAATCTCTTCTTCATGGTGCAGTTTGTAGTTTCTTGATACAGATGTTGAGCCTTTACAGCGTTGTTGCAGTGCATCGGGTTTTAAAATTCCTTTGGAGAACGAAAACGTACATTTGTTTCGATCAAATTTCTGCAGATTTAAAGGAAAAGAACTAAAATTCTTTCAATCATAATACACTGCTCTCTTAAATTGACTGAGCTATGAAATGTTTCATATAATAGTAATATGCGTTACAAGAGCGGTATGTTGACGTTTTCATGTTCGAGGAAAAGATTGAAAAAGCAAAACGTAGTTGAGTTCCCCCAGTCTATGATGAGTCTGGAATCTTGTTGATTTTTTCACGGCTTCCTTAATGTTACTTGCATTACAAATGCAGTAACTTTTGTGCGAGATCGTGCGTATTTGCTTGTTTTCCGCACAGAACCAATACGCGGTAAGTGTGAAATACCACATTCAGTATTCCCAACGTAACGCACATAACAATTTCCCTCTTCTTACCGCTTAAGCGCGACATTCATATTACTGCTTTAGGCTTTTAACATATTTTTAGAGACGTTTAACATAGTAATAATTATAAATTGGAAACTTACTACTGCAATTTCACTTAAATTGCAATGTTAATTATTGTTTTTAAATATCTGCAAAAACTAAGTAAAGTCTACTACTCCACGAAACTTATTGCATTCCTGATACAAGTAACATTAAGGAAGCCGTGAAGAAATCAACAAGATTGCAGATGCCGATGTTATTACTGCAATATTGTTAAAATATTAGAATATTAAAATGAAAAAATAAATCATTACGTAACCTTACCGTTTGTTTTAAGTTCGCATTTATGGACTGGGGGAAAAAAAGGGCAGACGTATATCACGGCCTGCTGGAGTATAGTAAACACAGAAAACATTTTATAGCAACAAGATATTTTGGTTTTCCGAAGTTGCCGTCATTAAACAGAAACCAACATGGAGATTTCATTGCAACTAATTAGAAATTCGTCTTTCAGGTATGTAATAAACGATCTTCGCACAAAATAATGTACGATACACGAGCGGTATGTTTGTTTTCATGTTCTCGGAAATTAAAAAAGCTCAACTACGTTTCGCTTTTTCAATCTTTTCCTCGAACATGAAAACGTCAACATACTGCTCTTGTAACGTATATTACTATTGTGGTGTTGTAGAGTTTACTTAATTTTTGCAAATATTTAAAAACAATAATTAACAGTGCAATTTAGGTGAAATTGCAGTGGTAAGTTTCCAATTTATAATTATTACTATATTGAACGTCTTTAAAAAATATATGTTAAAAGCCTAAAGCAGTAAAATGAATATCACGCTTAAGCGGTAAGAAGAGGGAAATTGTTATGTGTGTTATGTTGGGAATACTGAATGTGGTATTTCACACTTACCGCGTATTGGTTTTGTGCGGAAAGCAAGCAAATACGCACGATCTCGCACAAAATAATTTTTTCTCTCGAAAAGGAAGCACAAACGAGTAAAATTGTATAAACTTTCTTGTTTCAAAATATATTAAAGAATAATCCCTTCAACTTAATGAAATTACTTATGGTTCACCCTGTATATCACTTTCTCCCAACTGCGATAGTGAATAGAGAAATAATTGGAAACAGAAAACTTGTTTCAACATTGTTTTTTACTTTGCCAAATTCTCCTTTTTGTTCAATCGGTTTACAGATCTGATTTACTAGCTGGATGTGTGATTGATTACATTCTTCGTCTCCTTAAACAAAGCGTTAATTGAAAGGAATTCTAGGTCATGATACACTCAAGCGAGAGGGGAATCTGTTGGAAACTTCCACTGCTTTCATAGTAGTATAACAATAAATTCCTCCAAAGACTCATAGCAGAAGAAATAAAATTGCGTTCCAGCAAGTTGAGATCGTTTCCCTGGTAACATCGCCGAGGCCGCTACATGGCTTCTTCGGGTCAGATACAGTTTCATTGTATCAACTTACAACTTGTACCTAGAGAGTCATGTTAAATGCCATGGTAATGAAGATCATCCTACACTATCTTAAATCACAGTGTTCAATTTTGAAGTATGGTGAGGGTAGACAATAGTAATATGCGTTACAAGAGCGGTATGTTGATGTTTTCTTGAAAAGATTGAAAATGCAACGTACGTTGAGCTTTTTAATCTTTTCCGAGAACATGAAAACAAACATACCCCTCGTGTATCGTACATTATTTTGTGCGAAGATCGTTTATTACATACCTGAAAGAGGAATTCCTAATTAGTTGCAATGAAATCTCCATCTTGGTTTCTGTTCAATGACGGCAATTTTGGAAAACAAAAATATCTCTCTTCAACATTGCTGCTATAAAATGTTTTCTGTGTTTACTATATTGCAGCAGGCCGTGATATACGTCTGTCTTTTTTTTCCCCAGTCTATAAATGCGAACTTAAAACAAACGGTAAGGTTATGTAATGATTTATTTTTCATTTTAATATTTTAACAATATTATTTATATAACATATTGCAGTAATAACATCGGCATCTGGAATGTTGTTGATTTTTTCACGGCTTCCTTAATGTTACTTGCATCACGAATGCAATAACTTTAGTGGAGTAGTAGAGTTTACTGAATTTTTGCAAATATTTAAAAATAATAATTAACAGTGCAATTTAGGTGAAATTGCAGTGGTAAGTTTCCAATTTATAATTATTACTATGTTGAACGTCTTTAAAAATAATACGTTAAAAGCCTAAAGCAGTAAAATGAATATGACGCTTAAGCTGTAAGAATAGGGAAATTGTTATGTGTGTTACGTTGGGAATACTGAATGTGGTATTTCACACTTACCGCGTATTGGTTTTGTGCGGAAAGCAAGCAAATACGCACGATCTCGCACAAAAGACTAGTAATTTTACAAATTTGAGCGATTTTTCGTCACGATCTCTCCAGTTCTTTTTAATATACGGTTATTCGAAAGTAAGTTACATTTTGAAATAGATATAGCATTTTTAAAACTAGTTTCAATGCACAAAAGCTATTTTATAATTGTTTCAAAGCGTTAGATTTGCAGTTATGTATAGTTTATAGTACTAGACCGGCTCTGAGCACAACGGGGAAGTGAAATGGAACTCAGAAATCCCCGCCCATGACCTTTTCGCTTACACAGCTTTATAAATAAACACACAGTGGGCACTGTGCATCAGTGATGCATTTCAGGTGACCAGCGCGAGTCGAAAGTTTGTAAAAGCTATGATGCTTGCCTTATACAGGGACATCATTTTATTTTTACTAACATTTTTAATATTAACCTGGCTAGAGGCCTACCTTTAGAGAACCGGAAACACAGTTTGCTATCCCCTTCCACGACTGTAGTTCGATGATACTGGCGTAAAAGCACAAACAAATCACTCTACTAGGTATAGGAGGAAAGAAAAGTACTTCATCCATTTACGTAAACTAGGAAATATCGCAATTTTGAGTTCGATAATTTTCATTGTGTTTTGATTCATCAAAATGCAGTACTGTATTAACAATAAGTGTTTTTACTCACGAATTGAGTTATCCATGCGAGCGTATTCATTATGCAGTGTATATTATACTGTCTACAGCACATTAGCGTACAATATAGAGAAAAAAATTAAATTGAAAAATAATCATAATGTGAATATTTAAACGCATTTTTTTTAATGGTGGCCGTTCATTTCGATACAGGCTTCAGTTCTTTTGTGCATATTATCGCATTATAGACTATTGCATCTAATTCCAATTGCCAGTTTCGTCCTTCGTACTTAGTAACTCATGTTGAAATAATTCTGTACCTACTCTATAAAAGAGTACCTTACGTACTGTAAATTCAATCTTCACTTCTGCCCGATCCGCACAGATAAAATTACTCAGACATACTATCTACTGTCCGTCCAAGTGCTTATGCCGCAGGATCGTAGAAAGGTGGGAAATCACGTGACAGTTAATTACTTAACGAGGCCCTTTTATTTAAGTTATTTTAAACAGTTGTATAATATTACGTAAACGTCCAATTCCTAACAGAAATTAATGTTTTCAGAAAAGAGCTAAGACAGCCCAGCCACAAAGGGACGGGCAGAAGTGGGTGGGGGAAACCGGGATGCGACGTAGGCAACGGACGACAATACCTGTGCGAGAATATGATTCAATATTGAAAGCGAACATATTTCTGGAACGTACTATACTCACTAACTCAGTACTGATTGTGTTTACTATGACTGTAAGGCGACTTTGACTGTATACGCTTGGTTCTGTGTGAAGAACGGTTGGAAGTTTACTAGTAGAGGGGGTGGGAGTGAAGTACATTCAAAAACTCAGGTACAATAAAAATTGAAGTAAAAATAAAATGATGTCCCTGTACAATCCGTCACTGATCAATGCTTGCCTTCGTGACTACTCGTCTGAGCCAAGGAAGGTGAAGTGGGGAGTTAAGGGGAAATATGTAGTGAATTGATTGAGGTATTAGTGCCCAGGTCTGTACTAAAACCTCGATATGCAGTTCCAACAACAGCGGTGACTTATACCTGTATACAATGGGGGAAGCATAGAAAATAGTTGCTGTAAATTTGTGATTTCGGTATCAGATGGGCTTGAAAAAGATTCACATCAAATATTGTTTGACGTAGAATTCCAGTCTTTTAAATCAGTCCCATATGGTTACCATCCTGGAGTTGGGGTGTCACGAAATGAATGATAATTTATAAGAACTATGCTTCGTCCCATAATGTCTGACAGGCGATGTAAACATTGCCGGCAGAGGAAGAGAAAGTATAATTGCTATTCAACCAATGGCAGGAGTCTCATTCCACGCTTGACTTGAAGTTGGGTGGGGTAGAACGCTTCAGACCGCCCAACTTCAAGATAAACTTGGAATGAGAGCTCTGCCATGGATGAATATATAATAGGATGCGAAACTTACCCAGTTTCCCGTAACACATACTAGAGGCGCTGTTGTAGAAAATGATCTTGCTGCCGCCTGTTAGAGGGAGGGGCATTATTACATCTAGCAGCGCACCAAGTAGCGAAAAGAGTAATTACTCCATGCATTTAGCAGCGCACCTGGTGACGAAAATGTTAAACTGTGCAGAAAGTATTCCCTCCCACCCTCATAGATATTCAAAACTAACCCAATTTAAAATAAAACATTTACATTTTTATTCCTCACAGCAGCTTCTACTGAAAATACTTACCGGAGCCAACAGGAAGATAAAAGATACGATCTATTTTACACTACCCAATTAAAATATAACCAGACACAGACAAAAAAATAAAGCAAAAGGTTAGATAATTGCGATTGTATTCTTTGGGTATTTATTGTACAGCGCAATTGAAAAGTCTGCAAGAACTACTTAGATAATTCAATTTATTATATTACTATTACTTTACAATACATTCAACAACACTATTTTTACAACGTCCATAAACATCACTGTTTAACATGCACTGCTTATACACACACGTAGTATCACTTTATGTTCACTTATTAGCAAGTTTCTGGCTGCCATCTTGTTCTCTCGAGCAACGTCACGAACGGATAAATAGAGAACTCTGGGTAATGTACCCAACACGTAGTTCTAATGTTCACTACCTTCGACGTCGGGCGCTGATCATCTTATTTGAGCCCCCTACCGCCAGATGGTGCTATTATATATTTAATCCATGCTTCAGACCACCTAACTTCAAAATAAGCTTGGAATGAGAGCTCTGCGATTGGCTCAGTAGCAATTATTCTTCTCTCTCTTTCTGACGGCAATATTTAACTCTCTCCCTCTCCCTCTCCCCTCTTACCTCTCTCTGTTTATGTTCCTCAGATATAAATCTAAAATATTCACAGTTAGCCTACCAAAAACTGAATTCGCAAAATATTATTGATCTGTTGCATTTCATAAACGTTTACCAGTGCAGTCACTTTCGACTAAATGTGACGTCATCCGCTGAGGCGTGCGTTGTAATAATTGTCAAAGGCATGCTAACTGCAGCAGCGCGACCTACAGTAAGCTAAATAATTTTACATAGTTTTTAATTAGCGCTAACAGCTTTGAAAATATTAATTTCAAAACCACCAGCCCGTGACTTCTCTTTATGTTAAAAACCAGCGCCATATCCTTTTATCTCCACTTACATTTTTTACCCTTTTGCTGTTTAATTAGTTTAGAAGCGAAACGTTTATCTGTAATAGATATAAAATTAACATATATTCACGTGGTATTATTAATATCTTTGAAGTCACATTTCCAAACCGTTAGATCGGTTTTTAAATAAACTTTCATACATTCCCTCTGTTACATTTCCTACCAGATGTAGGTAATCCTATATTATTTGCAGATGACACAAGTATAGTAATTACTAGGGAGCGGATTTTTATGTGCTAAAAAATTTAAATATATTTATTTTTATGTGCTAAAAAGTACGAAAATGTTTGCTAAAAATAAAAAAATATTTTGTTTTAAATATGACAAAAATACCTTACTTAGCTTGAAAAAAAAAGTTACTATGTACTCACCAACCATACTTGAGTGCTAGTAGTTGACCGAGAATTGCAGTGAACAACAAAGGTCATCTCCAAATTCTCCATCATAAATGCATGCCCATTATCTCTGAACAACGATTTATACTGTGAAAACGATCTTTCCACATCACAGGACGTCAGAGGTGCATATTTAACCTCCTGAGACCTGAGACTGAGATTTTTATGCATGTTCGTGAAATATAAATGTTAGTGATATTAAAGGCACGAAGAAAAATTGTTTCGTCAACAACTATTTTTTTCCTTGACGCAGTTTTGCGCGAAAGCATGTATCATATGTGATACATTGGGTCTGTGGGAAGACAAACCATACAGAACTTGAAATAAGAGTATATAATATTTTATTGAATATAAATGGAGTACATTATGCAATATTTACTGGAAATAAGTGTATACACTATGTTATAATATTAAATGATATATAATTAAAACTCTTTATAAACATGAGCCATAACTCTTCTTCTAAAATACAAACACAGTAGGTGTGAAAAACAAAGTTATAAATTGGAGGGATTTAAAGTTTTGTTACTTCATATGAAAATTACGGAAACAGTTTCTTCCTGTAGTGAAGCAAAGAAATACTTTGCATTGTGTACATCTGATATATGTCACAGATGAGCACCCTGGAAATCTGCATCTTGATCTACTCTTCTGTTGATTGTGCATCATCTCAGGCATGTGAATTGCATTTTGAATTCTTGCTGCTTTAGGTGGTAGAGATTGAGTAGCCCTTCGCTTCCTTTTGGAACCAGCTTGTTCTACATCATCATCTTCTTCTTCAGCATCATCGCTTTCTTCCTCATGTTCCTGTTGAACCTCTCTTTCCCTTTGATAATAAATCAAATTCTCTGCAATGTCCATCTTGAACAGAAAGTAGGACAATATGTCTTTGCTTGGCCATTTGTTTAATTGAGCAGCATATCTGTACTCAATTCATGCAGCAGGTACAGCAAAATCAAAAAAGTGGTGCAATACTCTCACAGTCCTTTTTTTTGTTCTGTTCCTCATTGCATACTTGCTCAAGATTCGATCCAAAAGATCTACACCACCCATATTTGTGTTGTACATTTTTACGATATATGGGCGTGGAACTTGGATGTAAGCACTGTCTTTCTTAGACCATCGCCTGCATTCTTCAATGGGTGAAACACCGCAGATTGTTGAGCCTAGATAAATTGGTCTGTTGTCATACCACTTAACGATTGACATTTTATCATCCAGCCTCACAACTTGATCATGGCAGCCTCTTCCTTCCCGTTTCATTTCATTATCTCTTTTCAGTTCGACAGACCTTGGGATTCGGTTTGACATGATTGTCCCAGTGCAAAAAATATTCCTATGTGATAGAGTTTCAAGGACGGGCACTGAAGTGAAGTATCTATCTATGAAGATAGAAGAACCTGCTGGTAAAGAATCACATAATTTTAGGACGACTCTTCCCTACATCTAGTTTCTCAGGTACTGGAGCCTTTCCTGACACAATCTCCTTGCCTTTCCCTTCACACATTAAAAATCTAAGGGAAGCCCACTTGTTGTCGTCATAACGAAATTTTCAATCCTACAGGCTGAGGCTTACCCTTACAAACTGCTTCATTCGAACTTGACCATGGAATGGTATCATTTGTTCGTCTATTGAAATTTCTTTCGGTCGAGGATTTTCAAGGCAAACATTTCTTACCCTCGCCAACATAGGCCTCACTTTCCAAAACCTGTCTTCCTTTTTGAGGTCACTGACTGCATTGTCATCAACAATTTTGAGACTATTCCTTAATGTGTAAAATCTATCTCTCGAAATATTATCTGCAATCAAGGGGAACCTAGTCCTACGATCCCAGCACATACGGATTTTAGGGAATCCAACCAGAGCTGCAGCAATGCTAGCACCCCAATACTTCCTTATTTCCGGTCCATTAGTGTTCAAGGATCTACCCTTTAGTAAAACATATTTTCTGTTTGAAAACTCAGCCATGTCCTCAAAAAAGTCATCCTTTAAATAACGTTCAAAGTAAGAAAATGGTGTCTTCACTTCTGGAATTTCGGAAGATCCGGCAGATATACCAGTACTACAGGTTTGGTCCATTTCTGGTAACACAGGAAACCTAAAACCAAATTATATTTAATAAGACAATGTTTACTAAATTGTTTAGATCATAAAAGAAGGTTCCACTAGACCAAAAACATGTAGGCCTACAGAACCTCTAAATCAAGATAGATCAGTAGGAGCCAACGAACTACTACTGATGGAACAAGAACCCTATTCCAAAGATTTCAGTCGCATATAATCTTAGACTTGGCGTAGCTATTCATAACAATTAAAATTCAAGTTTCACAACTCACTCATTTTTATGGCGCCAACGTTGGGAAGGATCTCTGCTACTTCCGGCTTGTCCAGGTGTAATTGGAGTAATTTCACCTTCTGGCACATCATTGTCTTCATCTTCACGCAAATCATCCAGCAATTCATTAGGTTCTGGAGCCCTAATATCTGCCTCACTGTCGTCATTTTCAACTTCAACATCAGAATTGTTGGGGTCAATTTTGTACAGAAGTTCTGTAATTTCATTATTAGACAGCCCTAAAAAAATAGAAACAAAAGCTATTTAAGATAGGCCTATTCTTGTTTAAATATTGTTTATTATATGCATATTTTAAAGTTAAGTACCGTTAGTAATATTTCACGTTGAATATATATAGAATCAGGTACTCTGCCCAAAAGCAGGTACGTTCCTCAGGCAAGGCCGTAGGGATGTGAACCACGACCCGCCCTAGGTATACTAGGCAGTAGTGACACTGCGATGGTTTGTCTATCGCTTCCACATTATGGAAATAAAGGAATCACAGAACACCGAGTCCTGTTGATGGAAGATTAAGTCTTTCATCGCCACACTGGGAATCGAACCATGGACAATTGGGTTGAGAAGCCCACATCGCTATCCACATAGCCAGAAAGAAGGATGGCATAAATAGAATGTATCAGAATTAATTTAAACAGATGATAAATATAATTTACCAAAGGAACGTTTTTATATTGTACATTCACGGTATCGGTATGGAAAGAATGGGTAATGACCCAATGTAGCATATCTAATACATCGAATAAATGCATACTTGTACGCAACTGCTTTTTACAGAATCAATATCTCAAAATGCATATGCTTTCTGCATATAGTTAATAACATATTTAGCATAATTCAGTTTAAAATAACGAATATAAACTATTACTAACCTGATGTCTTAGGAATCACAGCTGCTACCTCCATTTCGATGAAGTTACAAGTGTGTCTGCCATCTGGTGTGCACAGTCAGAAGTAAAAACAAATGATTGTCGTATAGCGCGAAGTGTATAGAATAAGATACAGTAGGCGTTCGTGCACTCTCTTACGAATACAGCGCGTGAAAAAATAGAAACCTATTGTATCACATATGATACAGTAGGTCTCAGGAGGTTAAAGAGAGGAATGTCACAAACACAAACACCGTAAATTCACCTACAGGCAGGCACACCCTCTAATACTTGAGCAACTTTACACATTTTTTTATATCCACTGTTTTTCCCGTACACATTCTGGAATTTGTCCCTTAGTAAGTGTACTTCTGAACCTGGTAGCGAGTCTAGTTTAATTTCCACGGCACGCACTTCCCTGTTTCAGACAACAGGTTTTTTATGTTTCGAGTTTTTTATGGTGTCACACAAATAGGAAAGCCAAATCGTTTTTTAAACAACCATCTTTCCGTATATCTTGAAGGATATCGATTGACGAAGCCCGATAACAGGGAATCACAACAAGATACATTGCCTTACTTGATAGACATGAGTGAGAGGCGAGAGATTTGTTTAAATTAAATAATATTCATACCCGAGCTCTTATCTGTTGTGTTTCACAAACAAAGCGTGGAATCAAATCATCTCAGCAACAATAAACATTCCTAATTATGTGTTGCAAGATCTCTCCTCCTTGTCCATGTTAATTTATTCTCTAACGATAACACTGATATGCTGCCTAGCAGTTCTCAGAACTTGAGGCGATACTATTACAAAAATGGATACACCACACAGCTCTTAGAAACACGAAGCAACCAAGAATTCTTAAAAAAGATAACGTACTTTGAGTGATATAATTGATTTAGTTTTAAAATATTTAAAACTTCTTGTAAAAAAATTATTTAAGTAAAAATCTCCAAGATTTATGTATTTATAATACATTTCCTGAAAATATGTATTTACATAATTTTTTGTGAAAATATTTGTTTTTATGTGAAATAAAATTCGGCTTTTAAACTTGAAACTTCATGTTCGGAATGTTTAAGTTTTTTAATTGTGTTTTATCACACGCAAAAAGAATATTTAATTATATAGGAATCCGCTCCTTAGTAATTACAACCAATATCTCCAATACATTTCAATCTTCAACAGACGAAATTCTCTTCAAAATATGTGACTGGTTCTCAATCAATAAATTAGTATTAAATTGTAACAAAACTAACATAATTCAATTTAAATCCTGTCCAAATTCAACCTCGCAAATTTCAAGCACAATAATTAACAATAGATCCCTATTAGAAACAACAACAACCAAATTTCTTGGCTTAAAAATCGATAATGTGTTAAATTGGAAAAATCATATTAAAGAAATTACCCCCAAAACTAAATTCAGCTTGTTTTGCTATTAGATCTATGCAAAAGATAGTAAATATCAATACCTTAAAAACAATATACTTTGCATACTTCCACTGGGTAATGAGTTTTGGAATAATATTCTGGGGAAATCTCACAGATAGTACAAAAGGAGTAATTAGAATAATAGTAGGTGCCAAATCTAGGGAACCGTGTAGGACTACAGTAAAAAAGGTAAAAGGTAAAGGTATCCCCGTAACATGCCATGAAGGCACTTGGGGGGCATGGAGGTAGAGCCCCATGCTTTCCATGACCTCGGCACTAGAATGAGGTGGTGTGGTCGGCACCACGCTCTGACCGCCTTTTACCCCAGGGAAAGACCCGGTACTCAATTTTATAGGAGGCTGAGTGAACCTCGGGGCCGTTCTGAAAGTTTGGTGACTACAGTATTTTCAAAAAACTACAAATAATGCCCGTGGCTTGTCAGTATATTTTTTCATTAATAATCTATAATAATATAGATATTTAACTGGAGTCAAATAATGAAAACCCAATAAATTTCTTAAAGCTCTATTTTGAATAATTTGTAAAGGTCTCAAAGCAGTTTTCTTATTATGACCCCAAATAATGTTATTCTCATAACTGACAATATCCGCGGTTTACAACTAAACCCAGTTTTGTTTTACAATCAGTAGAATAGGACGAAAAACTGAATTCTATAATGCGGGTATATTTATCTACGACTGGCAACAGTGAATATTATCTTCACCATCTATTCCTAGAAGTAATAGCTAAAGAATCGAAACTTACACCAACAAATTATCGATCACTATCGATATCTTTGAACGTCAGTGTACTAAACCCAACTCTCCAATTTTTTTCAGGAAAGTTCAGAAAAGAATTTCGCCGAACATTTGGTTTCTGGTGCTGCGGAGAACGGCGCTTCTCCCGACGCCGACGTCACAACATGTCGACGATGCACGGGGGAAGCAGCACGTACATCTGCCGCTTCACGACGACAGGGGGCAGCACCACGTACACGGCGCGTACTGAAGTCGTACCTCTGAGCGGCATCACTTCCAGCTACACCATTGCCGATGTTGACTGACAGAGGAGCAGACCACTGTCCTCTACATGGGACGAGGAGGAGCTGGCCGACTGAGATCTTGAAGGCATTTCACTCAGATTCCTTTATATAACGAATATAAACCATCCAAGTTCTCTGCGACAGATTACACTCACTAATCACAATTAACTTTCCTTTTGGACATCAGTCTCAATGTCACTTCGATGTCATGAACTGTGGTGTAGGCGTTTCCGTTCTTGAGTTTCACATTATGTCACTCTTCCATTTTATCCTCCCCTTTTCTAATGTATTCTTATTTCTGTATTCAGATATGCAATTGGTACCATGAATTATAATAAGTAGGGAGCGGATTTTTATGTGCTAAAAAATTTAAATATATTTATTTTTATGTGCTAAAAAGTACGAAAATATTTGCTAAAAATAAATAAATAATATTTTTTTTAAATATGACAAAAATACCTTACTTAACTTGAAAAAAAAAAACGTTACTAGGTACTCACCAATCACACTTGAGTATCAGTTGCTAGTAGTTGTCCGAGAATTGCAGTGAACAACAAAGGTCATTTCCAAATTCTCCATCACAAATGCATGCCCATTATCTCTGAACAACGACTTATACTATGAAAACGATCTTTCCACATCACAGGACGTCAGACGTGCATATTTAAAGAGAGGAATGTCACAAACACCTACACCGTCAATTTCACCTACAGGCACACCCTCCAATACTTGAGCAACTTTACACATTTTTTTATATCCACTGTTTTGCCGTGATTGCACACGTAAAGCAGCGGCAATGTGCTTGTTTCCAGCCAAATGTTGGGTTACCTGAGAGCTCTGATCTGCACTTACTGATTTACCACATGGTTGGCAAAATAACACTTTTCCGTGGGTAGTAAAAATGTTTTTATATTCATCTACATATTGCTGTAGACGCGATCTTAAACTCGATTTGATTTTAGGCATCTTAAGAGGCTAATATACATACGTCTTAACGTAAAAAAATGTTTCTAGCTACTGACTGACAATGTCAGAGAAAAGCTTCCTATAGGAACGCCACCAAGTCTACACTACGCAGCTTCTGCGCATGGCTCTATAACGGGGAATCACAACAAGATGTATTTCCTCACTTCATAGGCATGAACGAAAGGCGAGAGATTTGTTTAAATTAAATAATGTTTATACCCGAGCTCTTATCCGTTGTGTTTCACAAACAAAGCGCGCAATGAAATCATCTTAAGCAACAATAAACATTTCTAATTATGTGTTGCAAAATCTCTCCTTCTTGTGCATGTTAATTTATTCTCATATAATAACACTGATAAGCTACCTATCAGTTCTCAGAACTTGTGGCGATACTATGTATTATAAAGATGGATCACGGATACACCACACAGCCCATAGAAACACGAAGCAACCAAGAATTCTTAAAAAGATAACATATTTCTGACTGATATAATTGATTTAGTTTTAAAATATTTAAAAGTTGTTGTAAAAAATTATTTAAGTAAAAAAAACGCCAAGATTTATGTGTTTATAATAGATTTCCTGAAAATATGTATTTACATAAATTTTTTTGTGAAAATATGTGTTTTATGTGAAATAAAATTCGGGTTTTAAACTTGAAACTTGACATTCGGAATTTTTAACTTTGTTAATTGTGTTTTATCACACGCAAGAAAAATATTTAATTACATAGGAATCCGCTCATTGATTATAAGTCCCCAAGGAAGACAGCTAGACAGTCTTGGTCTGTAGAAAGTATGCAAAAATGCGATGACAGAAGGAATATCTGAAAGCAAGCAAAGCCTTTCTTGTGCCACAAACAGTCCTTGAGGCTAGAGTTAAAAAGATCCGAGCAAGAATATCGTGGAGGAAGTTTGCAAGAAAGATATAATAAATGAGTTAAAATTATTTGCATAAATTTTTATTAATTAAAATTATAATAATTTTAAATGATAAATTAAAAAAATGTAACAACAAATTGATTCTTAAGTACCGGTATTGAATTTTCTTAAATTAAAAACTGTTATGATCAAAGATAGTGGTCCCCAGAAGTAGCAGAGTCTCATTGCTTAAAACTAAAGATCTCTGGTTCAAGTCCTGTTGTTTGAGTAAATGTTCATAACTTTTTGTAATAATTTCAACATTTGCCAATATCAGATCTCCCCCAGTAGAATTGGGAATGTCGATGAGACGGCATATCAACAGTCCTCACAGACACATACGGATACAATCTACTTCGCAACGATCGCTTAAATAAGCGGGGAGGTGGTGTTGCAGCCTTCATTAGATCGGATCTCGAGCCCAAAGTTATTCACCAATCCCCCGGCGAATATTCCTCTCGCCCTGAATTTCTCTTCGTAGAAATACGAGTTAGTTTTCAGAAATGTTTGCTGTGTATTGTTTATAAGCCTGAAGGTTAATTTTTAGCTGACCTGGAGACATCCCTACAGAACCTATTGCCATATTATGAACACGTAATCGTTATGGGTGATTTTAATAAAAATCTACTTGCCGCTGACTCAATACAGACGACACAACTAAAGACAATGTTCCATGCTTGTGATATGACTTATTCTCCACTTGAACCCATCATCATACCACCTACTCAGAAACGCTCCTTGACTTAATCATCACCAATAATCCTGCCAAAGTTCTTAATGGACAGCTACCTGCGTCTGGAATATCTTACCACGATATAATATATGTAATATACGAATTGCAGTGTCCCAAATTGACAACCAAAATAGCTATTATAGAGACCTAAAACGTATTGACAATTCTGCTTTAATAGAAGACTCATTACGTATACCCTGGGACGCAATATTTTGCGAACTGTGGAAAGAAGATAGAACAGCTAAATAACTTTATTATAGACTTGTATGACCGTTTGCTCTCTAAAAACTAGACGTGTGAGAAGACTGCCTGCGCCGTGGATGACTGCTGACATACGCAACATGATGGCTGAACGAGATTCGGCATATCGAAAATATAGACGAGACAAAAACGAAACTAATTTTAACAGGTACAAGCAACTTGAGAAACAGAACCAGCCAGACTGTTAGGAATGCTAAAATCCGACATGCATACAGCCTTATTGAACCAGGAACTAGCCCCTCCACGCTTTGGAAACATGTGCAGACAATGGGATTAAGACAGACAAAGATCCAGGTAGACGGCAATTCAATCTCACTGGAACGGCTCAATGACCACTTTACGAAAACTCACACTACAATAGCCCCATTGACAAACAACAGACAATCGATGAACTCTTAAACCTACGGACCAACCCTCAAGGGAAAAATTTCACTTTTGGTATATTACGCAATCTGACGTAAAGAAAGCAATTGAAACGAATCACAACTAAAGCAGAAGGACCAGACCACGTCAATATTTCGTTATTAAACAAAATCATAGACGTAATACTACCGACTGTGACCCACATTTTCAATGCCTATTATGACTTCGACTTACCCACAGCAATGGAAACTCGCTTTTGTCCATATATTCCCAAGAAAATACCGACATCTTATAAAATTAATTTACAGACCTATCAGCATCCAAATTGCCCTATCTAAAGCATTGGAGCGCATTGTACACAAGCAACTGACAGAATACTTAAACAAATACAAACTTCTCGATTCTTATCAATCAGGTTTCAGAGCCGGACATAACACAAGTACAGCATTACTTAAAATCACGGAAGACCTACGCGAGGCCCGGGACGAACGTAAATTGACAATAATGACTTTACTTGACTTCAGCAAAGCCTTCGATTCTGTAGACATTGACTTATTAATATGTAAACTCAGAAGACTACACCTAGAAGAGCACGTTGTCCTGTGGTTTGACTCTTACCTTAATGGCCGCCAACAAAGTGTGATAGCTGAAATCGTTCTTCCCTTGGCAGGTTAGTAAGGTCAGGGATCCCACAGGGATCAGTTCTTGGCCCTTTACTATTTACAATTTATATCAACGACATATCAGAATCTTAAAGTACTGCCGATACCATCTCTATGCAGACGACCTTCAAATATACATAAAATTCCACACTGACGAAATAAACGATGCAATAACTAAAATTAATGACGACCTGAACTCAATCTGCACATGGATACGGAAATTCCGACTTAAACTAAATCCAGAAAATCACAGTCAATCATTGTGGGCCATTCACGTTTGTTAAGCACAATTACCATACCAAATTTGTCCCCGATTAAAATACACGGCACCGAAATTCCGTTCAGTGAATCAGTAAAGAATCTAGGTATTTATATGGATAAAAGTTTAAATTGGAACATTCAAGTTGCAGAAACCTGCAAAAAGGTATTTTCATTAATCCACTCGTTTAGACGATTGAAGAATTTTCTACCCCTTTCCATGAAAAAATGTTAGTGCAAACACTCGTGATGCCCCACTTCGATTACTGTGATATTCTGCTTACTGACCTAAGCGTTACTTCGGCGCAGAGACTACAACGTGTTCATAATATGTGCGTCCGTTTCGTCTGCAATATTCGCCGGGCTTCACGTAACACCATCCCTCGAAATGTTGTCCTGGCTCCGTCTAGAAGATCGTAGGAAAATCCACTGTCTTTCCCTTCTCTTTCACATATTACATTTTCCACTCCTGTCTATCTTGCGTCTCGTTTTCAAAATTTATCCACCCATCATAACCTAGACACACGATCACAACACTCCTCAATATTATCCATTCCCTCCCACCGAACATCCTCATATTCATCTTCTTTCACTGTGGCTGTTCCTCGACTTTGGAATTCCCTACCGAGTAATGTCAGGGACTGTCAGACATCAAATCAATTTAAGAATAGGTTAACGAGATATTTTTCTAACAATTATTGTCAACAATAATAGCTGTTTCAGGTTTCTCAGTGTTTAATGGTTATATATATCACAGATAAATATATAAATTATCTCATTATTATTATTATTATTATTATTATTATTATTACTATTATAATTACCATTATTGTTATTATTATTATTGTTATTATTATTATTATCATTATTATTATAACTATTTCTTACCAGTGTTTATTATTGTCACACTAACATTAGTTATCCAATTTTCATCATTTACTTTCATGTTGTTTTATGATCTAGATATTAATGTTATAACTATGTAAGCAAATGTATTTAATTAGAATTAGAGTCTGGCTGGGCGGAAGAGAAGGCCTACTGGCCTTAGCTCTGCCAGATTAAATAAATAAATTATTATTATTATTATTATTATAGAGAGCTTGCCATGTAACGTAACAAGCAAGTAGGCTGTCTTACTTCTGCAGAGAGGGGGGTCCATCATAGCTGCCGTTGTATGCATGAACTTCAATTAATAATTTTGTTTATTTTTCACAAATGAAGACGGGCATGAAGTTTTAGGTGATATGTTCATTGTAAAACTCAATGATACTCAATGGGTGCAAGAAGGGCATTTTAGAGGATGTGCCCTTTTTGAGTAAAACGCTTTATTTTGTTCCCTGATCTGTTATGCATATGATCACCAAGTTGTAGTTCAATACTTTGATCATAGAGGTCAGGAGTACCCAAAATGTAAAGGCGTGTATAGGTAACATTATTACGGTTTGAATTTTCAACATCAATTTTCTCAAAACTTGCATTTGAGAGAAGTGCCTTTCTTGCACCCAACCCCTCAATTTACTTTCTTACAAAAATCATTCCAACCGATTATTCTAATTTCATCAAAAAGTGTTAAATTCATGTTTCTCCACAGATATCTATCATGGTTCGAAGCAAAGAAACATAAATTTGTTAGTATACTGTACATGAAATTGCAAACATGCGTTTCAGCCGAAGAAAACACGATATTTCCTTTACTATGGAAACGTTAATAAAATCTATAAATTCCAACCGATTATTCTACTCTTTTCAGAAAGTGTTAAGTTCATGTGCTATGTTCAATTAAAAAAATGACGTTGTCCACTACATCTACATAAATATCATGAACGCTGATATTGTCATAATGTCATTTAAGCACTCATCGTCACACATTCTGCGTGCAACCAATACGCAAGTAAGTTATTCCTTGCAATAAAGACGCATTACGTGATGTCCTGAAGGAAAGTTGTACCACTTACTACACGTCAGATACTTGTCAGTATTCTGTATGCAAAATACCCAAATATTGTACTTTATAACATAGTTTATATCATAGCCTATGTTATTATACAAGAGTGGAATGTATTGACCCTTCAGCCGTGCTTGGCCGCTGGAATTGCAGACACAAGATAATCTGCAAGTCATTGGATTAAAATGAGCTGAGACTCTATGCCAATCAACCACACAAGATAAAGCAAATTGTGAGTGGAATATAACTTAACACAACCACGCTCATTTTCATGTTCACCTCTTCTTCCATCACGTGTTATCTGCGATTAGATACAATCACGTGTTTCTTTGTCATAGTTTTTGGTCATAATTCAACATTAATTACAGTTATAACATTGTCACAAAAGTGACATCTCAAAAGTTGTTTTATGTTAGAAGTGGAAGATGTAAAAAGACATCTGAAAAAAAAAATGTTGGTTGAACATTATGATTTATGTAATGTGGTGCAGTCACTTTTATTCCTATACTAACTGTACATTGCCTGCTTTTGAACTTTCGATAAGTAAGTAGGTGAGTGACTTCTAAGTTTGTATTAACATTTCTCAAGGACTAAGAACGATTGCAAGAACGTTAACAATTTCGTTATCAGATCTGATCTCTATTATCTTCCAATAATTGCCGATAGAGTGAGTGAGTGAGTGAGTGAGTGAGTGAGTGAGTGAGTGAGTGAGTGAGTGAGTGAGTGAGTGAGTGAGTGAGTGAGTGAGTGAGTGAGTGAGGGGAAAATGTGAGGAGAAATATTAAAAGGTATGCGAAAACGTGTCCTTCCAACGAAGAAACTCTAGGGCAGAGGTCTCCAAAAAGCGTATCGTCATTCGTGCTCTCGATGCTTCCCGCCGAACACAGTGTGCTGTAAGGCTAGAGAAGGAGGAGAGACTCGTACCTCAACAGATGGAAGCGATCAGTGGGGATCGCGGCAACAGTCTGCTTATGTTTACAAATAATACATCAAAATAATAAGAAATATCATACGTTTATATATTATTTTGACATACTATGAAGCTGGAACCCCGTCTGTTGCTATTCACACAAACCATTGCAAATTCAACCTCTTCTGTTCTATGGTGCCTTTCAGTGCCTGGAAAAGATCTTCTCCAGTTATATTTTGTAATTACATCTAGAAGACATTCAGACACAGTACAATGTTCATTAACTCCTCGGATGAAAATGACAAGGTGAGCTTTGTCATTTCTATCTGTGCTTTCGTCCAATGCAAGTGAGTAAGCTACAAACTGGTTAATTATGGTTTAGACTTCAGATGCAATTGCATTTATAATCTTGAAATTCCTTCTCTGAACTGTAATTGGAAACAATTTAATTTTCTTAAACTTTGACTTTGTTCTGGACACAGAATTTAGTAACGTCCTGTATGCACGATTTTATAAATGATGCTTCTGTAAAGGGCTTCATTGATTTTCCAATATTCCAAGCTAGAACATAGCTAGCTAGCAAGAAGCTTTTTTGTTTAAGACTGAGGACACGTGTGTGATTTGTGTTTGTATTTCCTCGTTTTATATTTATCAAGGCATTTGTAGACCTACGCATTTCACCTAAAATTAAACGAAAAACTATATGTTTGTCATGCGGAACTGAGTGTAAACGTTTTGTAATATACTGATTATTATGTATAACCAACAGTTATACAGATAGCCCCAAAATAAATTATTTTCACATGTCCCACATGCCTGTATTTATATGATATTCTTTGTGAAGAGTCGAGTAGTGTCGTCGCATGTTGAATTTTAACACACCCTTAAGAATTTTCGAACAAATTAAGCATTTCACATTCTCCCCATTAACACAAAAAAAAAATTTCTCTTCCTATTCATCCTTGAATGTACTACGTCCATGATTAGAAGATATTGTGAAACGGTAGAACACTGCGACCAACACAATGATAATGGCAGTCCGCCACTGCTCTTCGTTTACGCATAAACATTGAGTACAGTATAGGTGGAGATGGGTGAGGCGGAGCGCGCTCATTACGTACTGGCTTCGTTTCCGTTCAGGGGCTTACTCGCGAGTAGGCTTTTGGAGACGTCTGCTCAAGAGAATTTTGAGGCAGAAAGCCGAAATAGCTACCTAATTCGTGTCCTTCCGCAGTACAAGTGGAAGTCCAATAAACTCACCCATGTATCAAGGAAATGTGCGAAAGCCTAAGCCAAGACTCCTATTTCGAAGACTTCTGCTGCCAAAATTTTGTGGGGAGAAGGTGCCGGTAGGATCGTGACTACATATTAGTTACGCATTTGGGGCTATTTCACAAAATTGTGAGCTAATACTCTAAAAAATACAAGTCATAATATCCTGCAAATATGATTTCGTATTTTCATGTTTCACAAAGGAAAATATGTCTCTAAAAATATTAATACATTACAACAATAATTAAAATCAAGAACTGAAGCTAAATATTAACTTATAAGCAATTTATTACATGTTTATTTTATTAGAATTACAATAATTCTTTATAAATGACATTTCATAAATAAAACCCGAAATTATACTTTTTCCATACTAGTATGCTTCGTGTTGAAGCGTCGTCTGATGTTAAAATGTGCAATAAAGCATAAATAAACATATCAGACAAAACGCTTTTTGTTTTTGTTCAACACAAAAATAATCTAATTCTCATTCCTTACCGAAAGAATATTTTCTATTTGTCTGTGCCTAACTCCTCAGGTATTATTGCCGCGCTCTCATGGTTAACATTCGGCAGGTCTTTGAGCGGCCTCGTGGATAACATTCGGCAGGTCTTTGAGATTTAATTGCATTATTGTTTTCAATTTCTTATATCGCCGCTCCAATCACTCGCCTCGATTTCAATATTGCAACCAATAAGCTGCTTCCATTATTAAATGCCACCTACTTGTCTAATCCATGTGGACTAAAACCGAGGTTGCAATGTCTTGTGCTGAGGACGAACATTAAGGTATGCAATTAAAAATTATTACTAAGAGTTAAGAATGTCAACGTACTCGTATATGAAATAATAATAATAATAATAATAATAATAATAATAATAATAATAATAATAATAGTCATTTAACAATATAACAAACCAGTGCTTATTTTATCGGGAAGTAGACGTGACGACGTGACGCTTAGAGTGAAACCTACAGAGCAACAATCGGTGGGCAAAATTATGTTTTAAAAGCACACCGCACGTTATTGTATGATGCCGACATGTTAACCATGAGAGTGCGGCGATAATAACGTAGTACATAACTGATTGCTTCAAAACTATATAATGTTACGTAAACAGTGCGCGTAAGGGGTGAGTTTGAGAGAGTGGTAGACGGTGTAACGGAGGGGAAATACTTTATGCACTTATTGAATGTCACTCGCGGTCGCTGCTAAAGAACTAAAGAGTGTTATAACTACATTACACATGCATATTTTCAAAATTCAATTTATGCGAGATTTGTACAAAAAGAATTACAAAAACAAATATTTTTTAATTTCTGGCCAGTTAAATTTCTTTGTCCAGAAAGGAACCAGTGTAAAAACTTAGCAGTCTAAAGTTCTTGATAAAACGTCTGGTAAACCTTTAATTTATGCGATGTTTATTTGTACAAAAATGAATTACAAAAACAAATATTTTATTACGTGTATCTCTTAATCTCCTTAAACCATGACAATTCTCCCAAACAGTTAAACTTAGCTAACCAACGGTTCGAGTTTAAAATTAACTCTGAAATCATACTCGATTTGGCCGACGAAAGCATTTTTCATTTCCCAGATAATATTAATGCATTATTTTACTAACAATGCATAGAACATGGTATGTAACTGTGATGAACATAGATCTTACATTTGATAAAATTAATTTCTGTCAAATAGTCTAAACATGTTTGAGTTACATTTAGGTGTTTAAAAGACTTCATTATACAATAAGTCTTCCCATTGTTTATACGAACTGAAAAGAGTCACAGCGTCACGGATCTTTGAGCATGGTTTATCTGTTTTAGACAGAAATATATTGTGATTATAAGAGGATAATGTAATATGAAATGAGATGAAGAAAATTTGCAAGGTTCCCAAACGTTAACTGTCATGGTAAGTCATTTTCTCTAAGCAATTTAACACTATTCAGTCTGTCTCCAATTGTCTCATCTCCCTTTTATCACAGTTCTCATTACAAGGCGCTTATACACGGCATTATTTCAGTGTAACATAGCCTATTTGTGCTTTTATTTTTATTATTATGACATTCAAGTCTTGACAAAGACAGAGGTGTTCGATAGCCAGGAATATTTTCACTTTCTGAAGCAGTTATGAGAACATATTTCTTTATGAAAGAGTACAGAAGATAATTTTTAAGTAACTTCCATTCAAATCTGTATAGATAGTGTACAGTATTCTTTCGTGCAAAAAATCACCATTAATATATGTAACTAGATAGATCTGGATTTACTCAACAAAAAATACATGCAAATGTATAACACTAACACTATTATTTGCCCTTATATCCAGTGCACGGGTCTTTTGACCATACGCGCTTTGCAAAATAGAACGAACTTCGTGATAATTAGGGACCGGATTTTTATGTAATTACATATTATATTCCTTTCAACCTAACCGTATATAAATAACAAATCTTTGCGAATCTTGTAATTACCATTAATATATTAAAATTTGATACTACATATTTTTACATATTTACCCCACATTACATATTATGGCTTGGTATTACATAAATCTACATATTTAGGGGTTTTATTTATTTTTACTTCTCTGAAAGGAAAAAGAAAACTTCTGCTGGGAAAGTTTACAATTTGAAATAATTACACAGATTTAAAAAGCCTTTTTACCTACCCAAGAAAGGATATATTTCGGGACGAAACATAACGTCCTTAGTTCCAGGAAGTAATAGAGACACTCAACCCATACCGCCCACTGTAAATATGAGTGAACAAAAGGCAACCTTTCTCATATAACTACCTTGTATTGTAAAAATCACTCAGAAAGTAGTGTTGCCTTCTTGCGGTGAAGTGGGACGAGGACGACATGATATGTCTCGAACTATAATTGTTCTGCATACGTCTTAACAAGTCGTTCCCATGCAATTTGCAACCTTACTCACTCTCTTCCTAATCCTTCCAGGGAAAACCCGTGTCAAGTCTGACATGAGCTGCAATAAAGTAGCCGACGTTTGAAAAGAAGCTGGAGTAAAGGAACAAACTGGAAAGATGTTGAAAGATTAAAATAAATAGCTTTTCAGGTTATTGCTTGACCTTTTTACTATAAATTTAGTAGATCTATACGGAAATGGGATTTTCCGAGCAATTAGAAAGTATGGTTCTCGGCTGGAATAATCCTACCCTTCTGAATGAGACAGGAATGCCACTTTTCAAACAACAATTTGAACAATTTGTAAATGCCTATAGTTTGAGGTTTTAGTAGGTACGTGTTTCTTTCAGGGAGCAGCTAACATCCATGTGTTCCACACCACCTCTTATTTTCTCCTAATCCAGTAAAGCGAAACAGTGCTTGCAGTACTGTTGTGTCATTCATTTCACTCAGTTCTCTAGTTTTAGTACTTACAGTATAAAGGGCAAGTGAGTTTATCTACTGTTTTTAAATAGCTAAAATGGCCCCTATATCTTCAACCGTAACGACAAAAATAAAATCATGGATTGCAATGGACGAAGCTTTCACTACAGATGGAAAAAAGTAATGTGTCAAGTGTGCGGTAAAAAAAGTCGGGTGCTCTATGAAATCACAACTGGAGAGTCTTACCTATCCTATACCTGCCAAATATTGATATTAAATATTTTCATGATTTTTACATATTTCGGTACATATTCAGCTTATTTTTCTTACATAAATATGTACATATTTTACATCTTGATATTACATAAAAATCCGGTCCCTAGTGTTAATTATTGGCTTATACAATCAGCCATCAACTGCAACCCGCCCTTCCACGAAGATCTGGCGGAGAGAATAGTAGATTTGCGTATAAGCTATCCCAATGTGTGATTACTGTTAATTGGGGATTATAATTCGAGGATCGGAATAGAAAGTATTTCTTTCGAGGATTGGGTGGACTGTGAACAGGAAAAGAGAAATTCTCTACAATTATACATCAAAAGTAATAAATGAATGGTGTATCTTAATTATAAAAAAGCAACATTATTAAATTATACATTTTTAAAACCATTTTAAATGTCAAATTATGCTATATTGGTATATTATATCAAAATTCCTAATGTGGTACAGTGGTCCCTCAAAGTGACAGTCATTTTTATGAAATTGTGTGCAGTTAAAATTTTGAAAAAAAAAAATCATCGAAGCTTTGTTATGATATGAAAAACATAAAGAATTACATTTTATTTTCAGTTTTTGGCTTACTGTGCTGCAAAGGGTTAATCCAGAAGATAGGGAACTAATTGCATTTTGTGATGCATTTGTTTTGAGATTTTAAATGGAAAATATGGGAGAGACCAAAAGGGGGATTTAATATAGCTAAAAAAGCCATCTATCGTCTTTTATTCATTTTCCAGGTCACTGATTTTATACAATTCAGATTTCAGCGAAAATAAATACAATCAAACACAATGTTCATTTTTTTTTTGCATTTTTTTTTAACATGGAACGTTCTACATTCGACCTACAAATAGAGAAAAGTTGTAACGTTTATACATTAATGAATGATCTTATGATCAGCCGTATAAGCAGTCATTAGATGCGTTCAACCAGGCGGTGGGTTGAATACTGTTTATATGTTCATGTTAACCTTTTATAGCAATATTTGAGCTGTTTCAAAAGTGTCCTTACTTTTGAATTGTTGTAATTCTTGCGTAATGTTTATCAACATTAGCCTATGTCCTATATATCAGTTACCATGAAACTATCAGACTTCCTTTTATCATACAAGGCCGGAAAATATCGACGATTTCATTATCAAAACTGGTTTCTTTTTCGTTTTAAATAAAATTTTCCGTTATGACGTTATATTCAATGGGTCACATTTTTTGTCAGACAACTTAAGGTTTGCGTCGCACCCTTAGCCTGCTAGACGTCAGCACCATTTAACTCTAAACAGAGCTCACAGTGACGAACCATTGCCTATCGGACACTCTCAAAGATTCCTGGGATAGCACGTATCGAGGCCTCTGTGACCAAAATCTTTTTTCCTCATAATTTACGGGAGTGGCGTACACTAACATATCCATATGAATCTCATAAAGGCGCGTCTCCACAATTAAACATTTAACAACATGTTAAATATAACATATTGAATTTAACATGTATATGGACATTTCAAGTCTCAATTGACTTAACATGTTAACTAAGTATGTTGAATTTAACACTTTTAACATGTTGGCGTGTTTTCCAGCAGAAATGGAAAACATGTCAAGTCAATTCATTTGCTCGTGCAGCGTCGGTACTATTCGGCAAAGTTCGTACAGTTTCCATACAGCGTATTCCGAATCTCACCGGTCCGGTGGCATCAATTACGTCACGTTGCAGCGAAATAAGGAACAAAACTGCTGGAAGGATCGATGGCTGTCATGGCGACTGTACAAGTTGTCTGTGCTATGCTAGCAAAATTTTGCGAAATTTTCTTACTGCCATCTCGTTCAAAGAAAAGATAGCATAAACAATTTATTTCTTGAACCGGTAGTAATAACTGGTCCGTTGATATGTTCGCTCATAAGCCATTAACATATTGTTTTTACGTTGTGCTCATTACAAAAACAATACGGCAGAACTAAAGCAGGACACACCGCCATGACACAACAGTACACGATGTTATTCGTCTGCTAATTCCCGCCCTATGCAAGAACCAGTCAGATTCACTGATGGTGGCTGATGGAGACTGCCACCACCTCTGCAAGTTGATGGCACCGGTGGAGAATCAATGACGTCATCGGTGGAATTCGGAACACCGTGATGCCATCGGATTGCTCACCGGTGAGATTCGGAATACGCTCATAGCAACAACTATAAGTTCCTATTTTGTGGCGCGTATCTTGATCATTTTATACTATCATTGGTCCTTGGTGTTGACTGTAAGTTGTTCGAAGTAATGGAGTGGACGAAAGAAAATACATTAGAATAAAATTAATGCACTGATGCAAAGGCCTTGTTTGTGGGATGTGTCTGCAAAAGAATACACGGGCAAAACTAAGAAGGCCGAGTGTTTTAGAGAACTGGAATTATTATTTAATTGTTCTCGAGAATACAATAGAAAGTTTTCCCACCCTCGTCGTACGCTAAACGTTAATGCTATGTTGACGTCAGTAATGGTCGTATTTGGTGATGTATGTTAACGTTCGTAAAACTTCGGAAAGAATAATTATACGATATTACCCACTCCTTTAACATCTGTCATGTCGTAGGTCCTATGATAATCAATCGCGCTATATTTTTTTTTAATTGAGATGAAATGGCTGCTCTTAAATTGTGTATTTCTTTGATGTAACAGGAAGTATTTTTGCAGCACTATATTAAAATCGTGTTCTGACATTCTCAGCAAGTTTTTGAATCCAAATCGATACTGTATTCAACTTTAAGCTCGTTTAGAATGTATCCTGCATAGTGTTTTTTACTAAGATATTGCCGCATCCACATTCTCATTTTCTTCCTTTTCAAAGCCTTGTAACAAGCAATAGAGGCAATTACAAAAGTCAGATCGTCATCTGAGTCCATTGTCCAAGGTTTGAAAATAAGACACTATCTATATTAAAATCTCATAGACAGTTTATGGTGGACTACGCAAAGAAAGTCAAGTTTAACATGTTTAACAGTGTGGACAAAGTGTTAAATGAAATTAGCATTAACATGTTCAATCAACACGTTGAGATGTTAACGGAAAACAATTTAACATTTAACATGTTGTTGTTAAAGTTTAATAGTGGAGACGCGCCTTAAGAACTACAAGCTGGTGAGGTCAGGAGATCTTGGTGGCCAAGCAAATCCGCTACGGTCAGTCCAACTGTCTGTAAATGCATTGTCCAGAAACGCACGAAATCTCACAAATACGAGTACTATGAAGATTTTTGATAATTTATGGTTTATTTCAAGTAGGCCTATACTGATACTGTATCAGAATGAACAATAAGTATGGTATATTGCTAATAACTTCTTAAATTTTAGTTTACAAAAAAAAGTTGTATACAAGAGCTGTTAGAGATAAACTATTCAATATGATATCAGTATTCTTTAAAAAAGTTATTAGACATATAGGGTGTGACAGTAAACTTTATTTTTTAAATGGCACACTATGTTAAAATTTACATATTCTGAATCTCCATTAAATTATTAATGTGTAGAAATTTGCCCTTTCACCCGTTTCATGTTTTTAACTATTTATTAAACTTCTTTATTGAACTTAAAACTTGAGATTAATAAGTACCTATATAAAATCATGTTGAGTAGGTCATAAAACTAAACAAAACACTTTCACTAACCAAACTTTACAACAGATTCTCAAAATAAAAACTATTCACATCCAAACAATGTCCTCAGTCTATCACGGAAACAGACCATTGTCTTTCTTACAGTTACATGACAGATCTGTTCCACCTCATATCACAATGGACTGTTTTCGTAACATACTGGGACTTGTTTGACTTGTTTGGTTCCTATTTTGAGTATCTGTAGTAAAGTTTGATTAGTCTAGTGTTGTGTTTACTTTTATGATCTACTCAACATGATTTTACGTACTTATATGTCTCAACTTTGACGTCCATAAGGCAAGTTTAATAAATAGTTAAAAGACATGAAACGGGTGAATGGGTAAAATTTCTCCATATTCATATGTAAAATTTAATGAAAACTCGGAATATGTAAATTTTAATATAGGGTGCCATTTAAAAAATAAAGTTGATTGTCATACTTGTATGTCTGTATAACAAACTTTTTTTTCGAATACTGGTATCATATTGTATGGTTTATTTCCAACATCTTTTCTATAAAATTATTTCTGTAAAGTTAAAATGTAAGAAGTTATTAGCAATATTCCAGACTTATTGGTCACCCTGTAAATGTACTTACATATGTATAATTATAACTATAGTTGCCGTGATGCTTTGTAATGTTATGTTCCAAATTTTATAACTATATGTTTTATATTATATACTATATATACATCTTGATTACACAACTTTTAACTCTGTATCACTTCGGAATATGTATGATAACAACTGTGTTAAATATTATTAACGTACCTTGTTAACATGTTTCGACCTATTTTCGCTCATCTTCGGAACTGGTCGTTGTTGTTCTTGGCGCCTCTAGTTTCCTGTATGGGTGCGTTCGTAGTGTAGAGTCAAAGAGTGTATGTGTAATGAAATTGAGTTGTGAGTTGAGAATATCATTGGGGTGTGTTTTCGTGTGTCTGTATATTTCATATTGTTCTAGTATGTTGAGTTTCTGGCTTTTTGGTTGGATGTGCAGTACATCCATGTCTGTGTTGATGTCTCTGTAGGTACTAGACAACATAATACGTAAGACAAAACAAAACCACAAAAAACAGAAGAATACAACACAAACACAAGAACACAAAAAATACATCACACTAACATACGAAAACAAAAACACACATAAAATTGCAACCTCATTCAAGAAATTAAACTACAACATCGCATACAGAACAAATAACAGTCTACAAAAACATCTTAACACACAAACAAACAAATACAACCACACAGGTGTACACAAACTCAAATGTAACACCTGCAACAACTTCTACATAGGACAGACAGGCAGATCATTTCAAACACGTTACAAAGAACACATTACAGCCATAACAAAATTATAAAACACCTCCACATATGCAGAACACATCACAAATGCCAACCACACCTACAGAGACATCAACACAGACATGGAAATACTGCACATCCAACCAAAAAGCCAGAAACTCAACACACTAGAACAATATTATATATAAAGTTTAAAAACCGTTAAATTTAGGAAAATGTGAAACCTTCAGTTTTTAACAGTCGAGGTTCCTTAATACATACTGAATGCCATTTCCCACATCGTTACCCAGTGACGCTTCTCATTATCGCTGCCGATAGACAAACATTAGTTTAAATTAAGGCTTTCACACCTGCAGTGCAACCGAGCCACTTTGTTGAGAATCGATCACCGACCGTCACAGTGGCTTAATTGCGCTGCAGAATTACAAGACAATGGAACTCTTCACAATAATTGTAAATTAAATATAAGTCATGTTGATCGTTGGTTTGTTTCAACCACACAGCAGAACCACTTGGAAGCGCTACTTAGTGATTATTTGTGCAACGGCACTAACCCATTCCCTTTCTAGTTAGATTCTATTCCCTTTCATTCCCAATTCTGCGGATGTCTCAGTAAATAGCTTTAATATTACTCTGACATGTTTCCGGTGTTTGCAATTTATTTCAGAGCACAAATTGGCATACTTATTGGAATTGTATAATTGGATGCAGTAGTGCAAAAGGGAACCAATCCACAAAATTGTGATCTTTTTAATATTACCAGGAAGCAGAGCAAGGGTTATTATACATTATATAAAAATGACACAATCCACCTCTTGATACATATGTAGAAAAAGATCTGTTTCAAAATTTTATTAAATTTATTTTGAAAAGAAAGGAAAACTTTGGGCTTAAAAATCTCTGTTCCTACTTTCTGTATGCTAGATAACTTTTGCATAACTACATCCAATTTGAAGCTCGAAAATTATATATTTATTTTATATTATTTTAGAATGTTTACGACAGATTATTAATGTACTCCTAGAGATGCTAAACGTGTAAACTTTGATGTGAATTTGTACGAACCAGTGCTTCCTTCTTTGTATATGAAAAGCTATCGATAGCTAATAGAAAAAAACATATAAAATAAGTACAGTATCTGAAATAATAGTACATTATGCAACGAGCCTATAATGATAGTAATTAAGACGCAAGTATGTTATTTTATGAAACGAGCGCAAGTGAGTTTCATAATTTTCATACGAGCGTCTTAATTACCATTATAGGCAAATTTCATACAACTTTTTATGCTCGACCATATTTCTAACTTGAAATTATTTAGAAGTATTCATTTTATTTGTATCTGACTGATGATCGGAAGTGACCTTGTGCATGCTCGTGAATTGTGAGATGTGCGCAGACGCGAAAGTATTGATTTTTTTTTTCCGAGGAACAATAATGACATTGACCTTGAGGTAATGTAGAGAATAACATGAATTAATTTTGATATAACCTGGAAATTGATTTAGAATTGAAAAACGAGATGACAAATTGAATTTATTTGAATATTATTTACAATTAACGCTAATTATTATAGTAACAGAACATAACCTTTTGGCGACAGTATTGGATTTCCAGCCTCCGTGACGTTTCCCTCGTCTTTCGATTGCATATCCGAGAATAATCGAAAACCTGAACTGTAAATGAATAGGTGTACTTTAATGACATGCATTAAAGGACTGCTACCAGGTGTATAATTACTACATTTCGGCATGGTCGAGCATGAAACATTTTATGCAATTGCAATCCATAATATGTGTTGATATTTGTTCGCTGTTGCATTTATTTTGAAACAAGCTACTAAAATTTTCTCAAGATAATATTACGAAGTCACGCACAACTTATAGGTACATTTTGTCATAGCTAATTTCACGAATATGAATCCTGTGTTTTTTTTTTAATATGTTAAATTGAAAAATGTTAATATGTATGTCAGCTGTAACAAATAACTATTGCTACAACATTGCTAGAAATGATAATATCCAGCCTTCCAAGACCAGAAGATTTTTATGCTCATTTTCACCGCTCAACAAACACGTAATCAATTACAGCATTTCAAATATTTGAAATAAAGTTTAGGTATGAAGATAGAAGACAGTTTTAATTAAAGACTTTGTGACAGATGGAACTCATAAACATTGAATCTTGGCCTTTGTATGAGTTACTTTAATCCCAATTGACGTCAGTCCCAAAATGAAACCATTGCAATCATTGTATATGGTCTAATAGCATAATGAAAGGAAAGACGTGTGATTGGAGTTAGTTATTTATGTAAATCAGACGGCAATATGGACAGTAATATGGGATATCGATAACTTATACAGCTTTCGCAGCCAAAGAAGCGACTTCTGATGTCAATAGTGAAGCACGTGGAAGGTACAGGGCCAGAGCGTTGCACCTAGAAGCATTTCTCTCCCCTCCCTAGAGGCAGACAGTATGAGAACATAACTTTAACAGAAAAAGTGTTCAAATTACGGTGATAACTCAGCTAAGAATCTGCAACGCTTTCTTCACTTCCCTTGTGGCGCAAAAAAGCTAATACAGTTTCTATTGGCTATTCCAAGCTAACAGCAGGTAGAAAGGTGTTCAGAAATAGACGTTACGGAAATATCAGAAGTCGATTCTTTGCTTGTGACAGCTTTAGAGTGTATCTCGTTCATTTAAATCATGAAACATAGTAGTTTATTGTGCTAGACAGTATCATCGAATAAAATTAATAAACGGTGTTATATCTTATGCGAGTCTAGTGACGAGATTTTGACCACGTGATCCCTGTTCTCGAGACAAAACTGCCCTGCTTTGTACAGAGTGATTTATATAGAACTAATACATTTCTTTCTTTCTTTCTTTCTTTCTTTCTTTCTTTCTTTCTTTCTTTCTTTCTTTCTTTCTTTCTTTCAAAACGAATGATGCTAGCCACAATCTGTTATACCTCAAAATATGTAGAATACCACAATCTGTTATACCTCAAAATATGTAGAATATCTTTGGGGGATTACAGTACTAACCTCTATAGCAAATGTTGAAAATTCTTTATTTATTCTGATGGAAATTCACTTAATGACCAGTTTTTAACGTCAAATTAAGCAGGAGTTTTGATTCCCTGTCACGAGATGCGCAATGTTTATTCTTTATTCCTTATGTTTACCTTTCTCACTCACCAGAGATCCAGTTGCTTCCAATTTGTTTACCAGTCCTAGTATCGTGTTTCTTTGGAGGAGGGGTTACGAAAACCAAATTCTCTCTAGTATGCCCTTTTAGTAGCTGTAATTGAATTCGTAATCCAGTATTGCTTCACGAGGAAGAGCCATTGATTTAATGTGTACTGCATTTTCAGTGACTAAAACAAAATGTCGGAAACAGCTGCCAACAATAAGGAATAAAGACTAAACAATAAACATCTGCGCATCTCGTGACAGGGAAATAAAACTCCTGCTTAATTTGACGTTAAAAACTGGTCATTAAGTGAAGTTCATGTGCCGGTTAATATTAATTACCCAATCATCACAAATATAAAAATACATCAGGACTGTCA
This sequence comes from Periplaneta americana, assembly GCA_025594305.2. Lineage (NCBI taxonomy): Eukaryota > Metazoa > Arthropoda > Insecta > Blattodea > Blattidae > Periplaneta > Periplaneta americana. The sequence goes on from JAJSOF020000036.1 coordinate 28,971,261, forward strand.
CTGGACAGTAACCTGACCACATGTTTCAGCGTCACATTGTTGACAAGTAACTCCATCTGTTAGCACAACCATAAAGCACCTAATAAATGCTATAGAGTTACCAACAACGAAAAAAAAAAAGTGAATTTCTAGCAGAATAAATAAAGAATGTTCAACATTTGCTATAGAGTTAGTAATCTCCCAAAGATACTCTATATATTTTGAGATATAACAAATTGTGGCTAGCATTATTCGTTTTGAAAGAAAGAAAGAAAGAAAGAAAGAAAGAAAGAAAGAAAGAAAGAAAGGAAGGAAGAAGAAGAAAGAAGAAGGAAGGAAGGAAGGAAGGAAGGAAGGAAGGAAGAAAAGAAAGAAAGAAAGAAAGAAAGAAAGAAAGAAAGAAAGAAAGAAAGAAAGAAAGAAAGAAAGAAAGAAAGAAAGGAAGAAAGAAAGAAAAAAGAAGAGAAAGAAAAAGAGAAAAGAAGGAAGGAAGAAAGGAAGAAAGAAAGAAAGAGAGAAAGGAAGAAAGAAGGAAGAAAAGAAAGAATGGAAGAAAAGAAAGAAAGAGAGAGAAAGGAAGAAAGAAAAGAAAGAAAGAAAGAAAGAAAGAAATGTGTTAGTTCTAAATAAAACACTCTGTATAATACAGCCACAAAATGAATTTTGAACAGAAAACCTGAAACAAATTAAGAATTCTATAAGAAGAAATTTCTTAATTTCACCTGGATATGCCAATAAACAACTTACACGATGTAAATAATCGATAAACTACTATTTTATTATGGAGATCCATTAGGCAATCAACTGTATTGAATGAATGATATATCCATATGATTCATACAGTATAGTTACAGGAGATAAATGGATAAATAATTTATTCGTTCACTTATTTGTTCGAATATGCATTCATGTACTCGTCATCTCATCCTTCCAATCGTCTGTGAGAGCTTGTGTACTAGTATTCATACATGGGTTACCTGTGATGTTAGTATTGTCATTAACATAAACTTGATGTGGACTGTAAAGTAACGACCTCAACAGCATAGGATGTTGTGCTGTCCTCAATTAAGTGGTGAGCTATATGGACTGTAAATGTACAACTCTTACATGTAAAATGGAACTATATCACTATTTAATTCATGATATCTTAAAAACACCTATTTTTGTGATGAAAGAAAACTTTTGTAAACAATCTTTAGATAAAATAATGTTCAATGCCATAATAATGTAACTGAGATAGAATGTAGAGTATTAATAAAGTGCATAGAAATAAGTCTTCAGTATTTACCTATCTCTCATTGCAAGTCATCTAGTCTGTAAACAATTTAGTGACATTCTTGTTAGAGTGTTCATTTATATATAGGGTGTTTCAGAAATACTTTAACAAACCTTGGGGGCATGTTCCTCACAACAAAACAAGGAAAAAAGTTCATATAAACATATATGTCCGAAAATCCTTAATTTTTAGTTATTAATGAAAGAACATAATGAAACATCTGTTACAGATTGTCAGCTTGGTAGCAAGTGTTGCAATTTTAATCAATTCAGAAACTCATAACAATGAAAGTGGAAGCAAGAGGAGAACATTTTGACAATTTGTTATGAGTTTCTGAATTGATTAAAGTTTCAATACTTGCTAGCAAGCTGACAATATCTAACAGATGTTTCATTATGTTCTTTCATTAATAACTGAACAACTAAGGATTTTCGGACATATGTTCATATGAACTTCTTTTCTTTTTTTGGTGTTAGGAACATGCTCCCAAGGTTTGTCAAAGTATTTCTGAAACACCCTCTATTTTACGAATTTTCTTATGAAAGTCTAAGGATTATTTTAAGTCTAAATATTCGAGTATCCCTCAATGTATGAAAATTGTGAAGTCTCGTCTTTGGAAATTAAAATCACTCTGTTTTAAGTTCATGTTCATATTATGTTGTTAGTAGTCTTAAAAAATAATATATATTACATTTACAAATGACCTCTAAAGAGTAACGGTTAGCAAGTCTGGCCGTGAAACGAGCGGGTCAGGGTTCAGATCCTTGTTGGGGTTTTTTCCGGGGTTTTCCATCAACCAATTGAAGCAGAATTGCCGGGTAACTTTCGGCGTTGGACTTCGGACTCAATTCGCCAACATTAACTCACATTTCATCATCATTTTTACAGTACAATATCCTGTGTTAAATTCGCGATCCGGCGTTCTGTACTTGTACAAGAGCGCGGCCGTTCTGCTACCCAGTCATTCAAAGAATAGGAGTGATAAGCACAATAAGCCTCAGGCTGCAGTGCAAGCCTTCGGGTCCTTCCTCAATACAAGGAAAAAAAAAAAAGGATGTTGGTCATTTCAAGTATGCGTCCATGACATCAGTTGAAGTAAAGAGGAGTTTTATTGTTATTATTATTATTATTATTATTATTATTATTATTATTATATCTTTTTCTAATTTGAATGTCATATTATCATAAATTTAAGGTCATTTTTGTGATTTTTAGGTCATCAACTTCCGAACCTTAGTCATAAGAATTATTTTACTATTCCAGCGTTTCTCAAACTATGGTCCGCGGACCACCTATGGTCCTCGAGGTCTGCCCTTGTGTTCCTTCAAAAAAGACAGAAGAAAAGATAAAATTCAAACGAACTGCGTTTCGCACTATAACTTAAAATCTCAGAGTTTGGAAATGACACATGGCAATCGAATTTAACTTTTTCTTCCAGTACTGATATTTTATGAAATTTTTTACCCTACCCGTCTACCGACTTCCCACTCTACTCTCAGTAATAAAAGTAATATGAACGTGGTGTTTCTCGTCATCTTTTCCCTGCACATCTGGCGCCGCGCCTGTAATCCAGCCAGGGACAACCCTAATTCATAACAGAGGACCAAAGTACCGAATCTTAATTCTGTTTTAAAATATAAGTATACTGGTATTAAAATATGCTACGAAAATGATAAATTTGCTTTCGAAGGGAACAAGAGTAAGGTGGTCCGCGGAACTGTTCTAACTTTTAAAAAGTGGTCCCCACTTCATAAAAGTTTGAGAAACGCTGCACTATTCGGTGAATATGAAATTGAATTAGCCCTATAGTTCGACAACTTCAAGTGAAACCCCGTAAAACACGCCAACTTCTGGAATCTCTTTCTTTATTCTCTCTCCCTCGCTCCTCGTCATTCAGTCACCAATCACCACGTAAATATCTGAGAGGGTGTGTGTGGGCATCGCGACCAATAGAAGAACCACTCTCCAGTATTACCACAATAACGGATTCTTCATTTTTGCCTCGACTGTCGGCTAGGAAGGTTCCATTATGCTAGGCAACTAGTGAACCTTTTAATGCTTTTGTTAGCAGGTTTGACAAACTGTGAGTGGACCTGCAGGTACATAGTGCATAGTGCTCTCTCCCTTCCCCCCGTGCTTTCTCACTTGCTCCTCCCCAAGACAGCCAGCGCTCACGTAGTAACTCGGTCAGGGTTTCAGTTCGATTTGTCAATCTATAGACGTTTTGAATGAATTTCACAGGGAAGGAAGATTCTTTAAATTTATAAACAGACTCAGCATTCTCCTTGTGGACAAAAACGCAGAGTATATTTCGTCCAGCTGTACGTATTTATCCGTTAATTATATTCCGTTGTTTTATTTGTAAATATTGAAGGAAATTGCATTCATTTATAAAAATGCATTTCTTAAGGGATATTATAACATAGTGATATTCTAAATTTCTATGAGTTTATTTTCAGAAAGGGAGTAGACGAAGCAACCAGTGGCACCTGTCTCGTTTCTAGCTAAAGCAATGGTAGTCATTTCCCGTTTTTGACTCAAAATGTTATGGTCTTCCCCTTTAATACCTGAGAAGAAAAGGAGCCGTGGATTGCATGGATCAAGTTCCGAATACATCAGATCTGACGAGGAAAATAACTGTAAGTAATATATTATAATGACATTAACAGGCGGAGACAAAGTTCGCCCCTACAGTTAGAATTTATTTTTTTAGCTGTGTGGTTTTTTTATAGTTCAACAGATGATAGAGGTGTCGCAAGACGAAACACAGGAAGATGAAGTCAAGCACATCGATCGTACTTTAGGCCTTTATCTACTATACAAACAGGAAGTGACATTTATGAATTTATGATGTGTATTATGAATCGCGTCACATAGCTCTACCGACAGTTTTGCTGTTACTCGTATTATACTGCACATATTTTTATTATTGGGCATTCCTACTTTCCAACGGTTGCCTCTAATGCTCTTTCCGCTCGATAGAGGCTAGTACACGCAGCCAGGTGCAGTACTTCTCGGACAGATGGCCAGCCTGTCGCGGAAGATGGCATTATAACTTTAATTATGTTATGACTAGGGGGCGGATGTTGATGACCTAAAAATCTACTTTAAATGATCATTAAAGTGCCTTTAAACTAATGAAAAAATGACACGAAATTAAAAGAAAATGACATTTAAATATTATTCAAAGTACTCGCACCACAACTTCTTAAAAATTAGTCACCTTGTTTCAATGACTGCCCTCAAATCTCGAAGAGAGGAGGCAACTTTCTGGAATTTGGCTAAGATATAGGAAAAGAACATGCAACAAAATGAAGGCTTTAAGGGAAAACTATAGATTTTAGTAGTAGTAGTAGTAGTAGTAGTAGTAGTAGTAGTAGTAGTAGTATTTATTTAACCTGGTAGAGATAAGGTCGTCAGGCCTTCTCTGCCCCTCTACCAGGGGATTACAACTATAATATGAAGAATAATTAATATTAAATTTACAATTACAATCACAATAAAAATTAAAGTACGACAAGATTACCTGATTAATGAAAGCTAGACATTTTATCATAGAAGTTAAGAACAAAGAATATTTTTGTATTTACTGAATTACAAATTAAACCTTCAGTAATAAAATTCTGTAGTGATGAAATTACCGGATATTGAAATATTTTGTGATAGATTAAGAGAACTATTTACAAGAAACCATGTCTGAACGAGTCTCAATTACTGACCAAGTGCCTAGTAAGTTTTCGTTTGAATTCAATTTTATTTCGACAGTCCCTGATACTAGCAGGTAAAGAATTCCAGAGTCTTGGCAGGGCTATTGTGAAAGAGGATGAGAATGAGGAGGTGCGATGGGATGGTATTGTTAGTATTGTTTCATGGCGAGAGCGTGTGTTCAGATTGTGGTGGGAAGAAAGGTAAGTGAAGCGAGACGACAGGTATGAAGGAATAGAAGAGTTCAAGATTTCGAAGAGAAGGAGAATGAATATAAATTTATTTTCTTATCTAGTTTAAGCCAACCTATTGTTTCCAGGGATGGGGTAATATGATCATATTTATGAACATTGCTTACAAAACGTACACACAAATTATGAGCACGTTGAAGTTCGTTTTGTTGTCGCTAGAAAGGTCAGTCAGTAAAATGTCAGCATAGTCAAAATAGGGAAATACAAGCGTCTGCACAAGGGACTTTTTTAAGCAAGAGGGAAGATGAACATTTATCCTTTTTAGCACATGGATAATAGATTTTAATGAGGGTTTACAATGTATTTTAATCGGTAATGGTCCATGTCAGTGCCTTCATTCTCCGTCTCCTCTGTTCTTCACTTTTGTTAGCAGATCTTTCAGATGGGGGAGTGTGAATGACAAAACAAATTGTGGGTGCAGCGTGCATTCTTGCAATCTTTGTGTTAAAAATACTGTCCCTCCCTTCCATGGGGACACAACGTCCTGTCCAGGATACGGTGAAAGTTTCTCCCCTTCCAAACATAAATTCTAAAGACACCCTCGTGCCGACAAAAGAACAGTAGCGGTCAAAGTCCTCACTTAAACTAAGCTGTTGTCAAACATTTTGTACTAAGCTGATATGGCCATGCTAAGGTTTGAGAATTTTTCTAGCCGCCATTTTGAAAAAAATGTAAACCACTTTTTTCTTACTCGTTCTCAGTCTAATGGACTTTCTTAAAACAATTTCCTTTCCCCATAAAAATAGCTTTAATTGTCTAAAAAGTCCCAAATTCCAAAAGCCTACCTAGTGTAATGCACAGGGATGGCCACCCTTTACAGTTCCATGTTCTACAAATCGTGATTGTTTTCAGTTTGATAAAGTTGTGCCAAATTAAATAATTTTATTGTAAAATGAATAAACATGACACTTAATAATCTTCTTTATAATTCAAAAGTGTAGTCAAAACAGGTATTTCCATAAAAATTAAGTTGTTTTTCTTAAAATACAAAATTTTTGCGTAATCCCAGCTATAAGGTATGTCAATTTGTAAGGTGAAAAAATAAAAGTGAAATGAACTTGATATGGCCATGATGCATTTGATATGGCCATATCAGGAGCAGGTAAGCTTTCACGAAAATCGTTTATGAACAGCTCGTAAAAGATACGCCATCAACGACAACACCAATCAACAGAACATTAAAAACGGAATGGAGTACTATGGTTTTCATGAGCAAGTATTTGAAAAACATGCATAAAACAAAGGAGACTTAACAGAGAAAAAAAGAAATGCCGCAAAACAGGCAACTGACGCCATATTGCTCAAATGACTGGATTGGAAACGATCAAGTGACATACCAGGATGGCCTTTCACTGAATGCTGCTGCAATTTAGCAGATTTTTTGGTTAACTAACTCACAATAGGGGGGTGGCCATATCAGGAACATGGCCATAACAGGAGCACCCACCTTATATCCGTTGTGTGAGGTGAAGCCTTCAATGGAATGAGGAATGGTCTTTACACTTTGTTTCAAACTATAAAACTCAAACTTCACTATTATTCACTTATTCAGTAGGTAATTACTACTGACCTGTTTGCTTAGAAAAAGATTTAACAAATCTGTCGGTAAAGAAAAAAGTAAAATGCATTCCAAATGATCTAAAAGTTCTTCAGAGTATTAAAAATGACCAAAATATGCCGAACAAAATATAAAAATGATCTATTTGTTCAAAAACGTCGAAATATGCAAAAAATGCAATATCAGAAATTAATTTTTTACGTTGATATTAACATAGAAAGGATTTCTATATTAATAGGCATCGCCCTAATGTGAAAAATAAGAAGATGACTTTTCATCAACATCCGCCCACTATACTTGTTTTTTTTAAAGATGGGACATGACAGGAGCGTTGCGATCGGAAAAACAACTGAATGTCACATAGCGTGGTAGACCTGTTGCCATGGTAACAACGGTTGAGTTGCCAAACTTACCGTTTCCACGTGGCGAGTGCTTAATAGCTCTCTTGGCGATATTTATTGTGCACACAATGTTAGCATTTGTACGTTTTCTGTTTGATTCTCTGTCGATTTTTGTATTGTTTTCTTACCTTTGCGTCAATTGTCAATGAATGTTTTAACGACAGCCATCTTAACGTCGATTGCTAGCTTCCATCAGCTGGCAGCATGGTAGTCCATATTGGCAACATAGCACTGTAGTTTCAAGCTCGACCGCTTAACTGTCATGTCCCATCTTTCAAAAAAAACAAGTATAGTTATGACGGCTTGTAGGATTAAGAAGAAAGTGAGTCGTGGCTGTCGTAATTGGTAGGCCTGCAATCTCAGCATTCGCTTAGACTTTATAGAAACTTCGGAAATAGAAAAAACAGTGTTTATTAAAATGCAATGGATAAAACTTTGTTACATAATTAAATTAAATTACTTAATAATTCTTCCATTCATTAAAAACAATTCAGATAAAGAGAGAATGTTTTATTCCCTTATTTTACATTTTTACAGATACTGCAAAGAAATACACGATAAAATTTTATTCTTTTTGTTAAAGAATCAATATCTTTGTCTTTGATTCAAATAAGCTGCAGAGTAATTTATAATGTACTTAAAGTACTTAAAATACTTAAAGTCATAATAAAATCGGAGTGTTGGTGTTCTGAAACAAGCATCTGCTGAATTTTCAATATTTCTGTGGAGTGAAGAAGGCGGAATGATGGACACGAACTAATTTTGTGTGGGCAACAGACCATTGAAGTTTCGCTGCTGACACCGTCGCAGGACGAGGTTGTGCATGTCTTGAAAGTGAACTTAATAATATTGTGTGGCTACGAATTCCAGTCTTGCCCTTTCTCAATAAGAATTATGTACGGAGTTACAACAAGATTAACCATTTTTGTAAAAATATTATCCAACACTCCCGTCATACGCATGATCATATCTGCTACGAAAGGGAGATTTACAACGAAATCAAAACGTTTTTGTAGTGGACTTCTGTTTCTTCCACCAACAACAACAGGATATTTTCCATTTTCTTGCGCTTCTACTGCGAATTCTGCTGAACACCACAGTGCTGCCAACAGCAGCAGTAGACGTGGTGATACCCACATGTTTGCAGAAGAGGTAAGCCTTGTCCTATTCCACCTGGAACATTATTGTATGAAATGAACCATTAAGTAATGTACTGTACATATGAGTGGTGTTATTGTGTATCTCTGTGCTAAGAAATTTAAGACATGTTTTAATATTTGAAACCCCTAGAATCAAAGTAGGGGAGACCCGGGCAAAACGAATAACCCGGGCAAAGAGAATACTACCTATTTCTTAGAAACGCCAACAGGTAGAGCTTTCTGCTATGTTGGGGAAGAATCCCTACCAGATTTTGCTGCTGGAACTGACTTGTCGTCATTCCAGCTAGTAAGAGAAGAAGTCAGCGTGTGTTTGAAGAAAATTGACTGTTTTCTTAAAATATTTCAAGGTAAGAGAAACATATGTACAACATACAGTACTGCAGAAACTCTTTGTTATATGATAGTAATATACCCAGGGTATAGGCGATAGAATTAGTTCTAAAATGCTGTACTTACGAAGACGATTATTGACGTTTATGTTTGTATAACCTAAAATGAAAAGGGAAGTGGCGTCTGCGGGCAAAGTGAATAGGACAAAGTGGATAACTTATCCTTATATAAGTGTCAGCTGTATTTTTGTGTGTATTTGTCTATTGTAATCAAGCATGTTAGATCATTTTACATAGTGGAGGCATTAAGTCACAGTAATTAAATTATAAATCAGCAACACTGATCTTAATTTTTACTTAAAAAGGTCGTAATGTGTTTTCAGATGGTTTAATTTTTCAAACGGAAGACGGAGCAAGCCAAATGGTCTGAAGAAGCCATGAAGAAAGCACTTGAAGAAATAAAATCTTCCAATCAGTGGTTCTGCTATCTGGCCATACAACCATAATGTGTTTGTTGATGAAGAGTTTGCTCCAGATGAACTTACAGATCGCCCACTTGAGACAGAAATCAGCGAAACGACAGCTGGCTCAGATTTAACAAATTCTGCGGTGCCAGCTTCTTCAGCGGCTGAAGAAACAGTTAATGCTCACTCAGAATCAACCACATCTGTGATGCCGGCATCTTCAGAGATTGACGAAATATTCAATACATCAATAACACTCATTAACATCGTGTTTATGTGTTGATTTATTTTTATTATCAGTGAATGGAAATTAAATAGAAAGGTGAAAATATAGGGATATTCACTTTGCCCGGGTTAATTTTTCGCTTTGCCCGGGTACGAATTGCTGTTTGGTAGCTATGTGGACAACATGTGTCACAAACAAAGTCATGAAGTTTTTATTTCGGGAGCACCAAAATATAGCCTGTGGCAATGTTTATTCTTAGCTTATCCGCTTTGCCCGAGTTTCCCCTACATTTTATCAAAAATCTTATTTTTCAGGAAAGACAAAAAAACTAGTATAGTTAGACTCCAAACGATGATTTTACTACTAAATTTAAGACAGATAAATTCCAGTTTGCTCCAAACGAGCAGTTTATCACATTCCTTGCATAATTCTACATTGAAACATACCTCAATCCCATATTTGATACTTTGGAGAAAGTTCAGTTTGATTCTAGACGACTCATTTTTCAATTTTACGAATGTAGGACAGATTCTACAGTAAAATACAGGAGTGTAAGTACAATTTATAATTTGGAAACAGAGCTCCAGCATGTTCTCTTTTCCTTCATGAGGAAGAAAAACGAAAAAAAAAAAAAAAAAAAAAACATAAACATAAAATGTTTGTTTTTAATTCGAAAGAAATATAAAATAATGTTTCAGTTTTCTAAATCTGTGCTCATTTTGGCCTTTTAAACTGACACTCAGCTGTCATTCTGAAAGACTTTGTTCTTCATTTTAACTAATGTTATTTTTCATTCATTTCATATTTCACGCAATTATGTAGGAGGAAAATGTGCGTGGTAGACCTGTATATGAAGGAAGGAAGGATATCGCTAATATATATCGAAACTTATCTTGCATGGATAAGGCAAATACCTTACTATAATAATAATACCGGACAGCTGTATACTAGCAACATTGACGTGAGTGCTAAATATCGCGGACCTGACATCTAGCGGAGAGGCGTGGAATTACGACCACAAATACAAATATTAACATAGCGGGATTCGGACTATTGTTTAAAATATGAGTGGAACAATATTATATGAAAGACTTAAGAAATGTTGAATAATATTTAATGTGAAATTATTATCTTATATTAAAGCTGTATATTATGATAAGTATTTCAAACATCATATTACTTTCCGTATTGTTACTTATTTTTTCTTTTATTTAGTAAGACAAAATTAATTCTGATATTAGGACTGAATTTACAATAATGTTTTATATACCCATTGCTGACAACTGCAAAGATAAAATTGATAGTAATCTGATACTTGTAATAATTAGTAAAGGCAAGTGGACAACATTAAAACTTGATTTGATAAAACTTTAAAAGTTCCGATACATTTTAACTTCTATTCATTTACTAGATCTAAATAAAAAAGCTAATTTGTATTTTTCTATCAACACAAAGACGAAGGAATTAGGCCTACTAAAGAATGTTGTTGACTCACGTTTTTGATCCCTCGGAAATCGAAAGTACGATTTGGAGCAGTTTGTAATGCTGTAATTTTGTAGCAATTGTATAAACAGCACATATATAACCTGACATTTTAACACAGCACTACTTAATAAAACTATTAACTAGCCCAGCAACGATATACATTGCAGTTGATTACAGCTTGTTTCGCGAGTATCTCCACACCGGCCGCCTAGGTAGCAGCACCAGCATCGTTTGCGCGCAGAACTGCTAGCTGTCCGGTATTATTATAGTAAGGTATTTGGATAAGGTTTCCAAAGAGGTGTTCGGATCCTTGAAAAAGATTGATATAGCAGCTACTTCAGCAGTTAGTGTATTCAATATGAGGTCTGAAGTAACTGTAAAAGTGAAGGCAGGTATGACTGGGCTGGACATAACTGACAGTGCTAAGAAATTAAGCCAGTCAAGGGAAAGCGTCGAATTCAACGTAAAGTTCTCCAACAATGTAGCACGTACGTCAGCACATAAGAGACTCAGACTGACCAAAATATCTGCAGAGCAACAAAAGAAGAAGAAGAAGAAGAAGAAGTCCAACATAAGGTGCTGGGCAGTTTTAAGCTACAGAATTTTCTATATATATGCATGTTGTACTCTGGCACTCGTTTTTACCATTTTCCAATTTTCAACATTTTGTAACATTCAAAATGCTCTAATGCAGCCGTGGCGAAAATGTAACTCACGAGCACATTGTGGCTCGCAATGATAGCTGTGCATGTCTCTTGCTCCCCCAACCCCCACCCTCTCACTTACTGGAATCAAACTCCGTTCCATTTGTATTTGTCTCTGACCTGCGAGTGGCGTATCGTCGCAATGTCTCTCTCGAAACCATGTACCTCTACAAAAACGAAAGTTTCAAGTAGGATGAGAGGACGCATTTTTTTGCTGCCAATATGGTGAGAATATTAAATATATGATTTGTTCACAAGTATTACGAGGAAAACGGTTGTATAACATAAAACGGCTTTATACTACATGTTATTGATGAAATATTAAAAGGTTTATTATTATTATTATTATTATTATTATTATTATTATTATTATTATTATTATTATTATTTCGATCCTTTTTCAGCAGATGTACGAATAATGCCGTTAGGTCTTCAATGTAAACTCACAGATTTACAATGTAATGTTACAATGAAAGCTAGATGTAAGGACTTGACAAATGTTGAACTTTTCAAATATTTGCCAAAAAATAAATATCCGAAGCTTCGTTCTTTCGCTTGCTCTGTTGAAGCCATGTTCGCTACAATTTACGTTTGTGAAAAATTATTTTCAACAATGAAAATAGTAAAAACCTAATTTAGATTGTGACTGATAGACAAATACCTTCGTGATCAACTACGACTGGAAGTGACATAATTCCTGATTTTGAAACTGTCGCAGAGACATTCTGAAGACAGTTAACTTTAGATTGTGATAATGTGTCTTATGTTTTCTTGTTCATTTCTTTCTTCGTTACACGTACTAAACATTAGTTTGTAACCTTATACTCTATAAAATTATATTTAAGTGCTTGACGTAAGGAAAATGAAAATCCGTTAATGTCAGACAGTTGCTTCACTTCCCCTTCGGGTGTCCGCCTCCCTCCATAGGTGCTATGCACGTTGCAGGTTACACAATGGCTCGGCGCATGATTACATTTTCGCCACGGCTGCTCTAATGAATGCAGTTTTTCTCCAATCTCAGTGAAATTTCGCACATAAGTCCAAAGGAAAAAGTTCAGTCCGGTCAGAAACTTGTAGCTGATTTAAGATGTAAAATCATATCGATAAGAAAATTACGCCTATTGGGTTCCTCCTGCAACAGCAGAAATAACATCATATTTTGTGATTTTTTGAAACGTCAAGGAATATAATGAAAGCTAGAGAAGACTGCCTTTGTAGTGAAAATGTTAACCATAAATTATATACACCTATCACAGTTGAAATCAGTAACGCATGAATACAAAGAATATGATAACAGCGAAGTGGTAGTCTTACATAAGTCTGCCGCATTCACACTGTTCGGAAACGTGATTAAATTTGTCCTTGTCGGTAACGAACTTATTCACGATAATAGGCCTACATAACAGAGCACGTCATAGTCTTGCCGTTAACTATCTCTCCATCGGTTTTTCGAACAAGAGCTAGAAGAGAAAGTGACATTACTTCCTCTAGTTCAGTGGTTCGTCGCCGAGTGGCGCTAGCTCTGTTTTCAGGATCGCTATTCGAGCGAATGTAAAAGGTTTTTAAAAATAATCCATTAGATAAAAATATATTGTACAATACTTTGTTACAATATTTTACTTGCTTAAAAATGTAATATTACTACATTAACGAAATTGTGAGTTAAATAACACAACCTTGAATAGTAAGTATAATAATTAACCGAAAAATGGAATATTGTGTCGGCTTCAGCCAGAAATACGCAAAAAAAAGTACAGCATCGCAAAACAGAACATTTTTATGGCATTATAAAGTACGCATTGAGAGCAAACTGGATGACAAAAGCTTCTCAAGCGAATAATAACACGCATTTGCCATATTTATTCTGTGTTTAATTTCCTCCCGAGTGTTATTTATATTTGTTACTCTTGCTCCAAGATATTTGAATTTTTCCACCTCTTCAAAGGATAAATTTCCAAGTTTTATATTTCCATTTCATACAATATTCTGGTCACTATACATAATAATGTACTTTGTCTTTCCGGGATTTACTTCCAAACCTATTTATTTACCTTCTTCAAGTAAAATTACTGTATTTTCCCTAATCGTTTGTGGATTTTCTCCTAACATATTCACGCCATCAGCATAAACAAGCAACTGATGTAACCCGTTCAATTCCAAACCTTCTCTGTTATCCTGGATTTTCCTAATGGCATATTTTAGAGCAAAGTTAAAAAGTAAAGATGGTAGTGCATCTCCTTGCTTTAGCTCGCAGTAAATTGGGAAAGCATCCGACAGAAACTAGCCTATACGGACTTTGCTGTACGTTTCACTGAGTCACATTTTAACTAATCGAACTAGTTTATTGGGAATATCAAATTCAATAAGGATATCATATAAAACTTCTTTCTTAACCAAGTCATACATACATACATACATACATACATACATACATACATACATACATACATACATACATACATACATACATACATACATACATACATACATACATACATACATACATACATACATACATACATACATACATACGTATTAAAACATACAGCCTATACTGTACCAGGGTGCGAATCAAGATTTCTGATGAGGGGGGGATAGAATCCTAGATAGAGAATACCAAACATAAAATTATTATTATCCTCATTCGATACGGCTCAACGCTTGGTCGCACTGAGTTGCTTGTCTTGCATCTTGATCATAATAATAATTATATCCATTAACAGGCTTAAGATAAGATGTGTAATTCCTAAGTTATTGATTGTTGTCAGCTTGCTGGTGATGATAATACATCAGTATTATTTTCTTTGCTTACTTATAAAGTACATATACACGTATTAAAACAATTATATTTTGTGACGGGGGATAGAAGTTATCCCTGGCAGGGATGTTAATATGAATTTATGAGAGGGGGATAACTTTCCAACAGGGAGGGGAAATCCCCCCCCCCGTTAATTCGCACCCTGTACTGTACATAAATAGAACACATAATAACGGACTATAAAGTCGTGGTTAAGATAATATACTTATTTCTTTGGACATGTCTTTATAATAAAACAAGTTTGGTTTGAATTTATATATATGTAACCTAAAAATTCTACTAGACGAATATATGGACTGTAATATTCCATGGCAATCTTGTTTTTTAACAATGTCTTGAGTCTTTATGTTTTAAAATAAATTTTAGTTTGATTTTTTCTTGTAAAGAATTGAAAGTTAAAAGTTACCTGGGTATCGTAGCAGCTTGAAGTTAGAAGTGTGTCCTCTTTACAACTAGCGTCCCTTGCCTTTGCTACACTTTCTAGATAATTACACCTACAGGTCGTATATGTTATCTGTCATCACCTTGAAAAACAAGTCATACGTCCATTCGACTCACCAAGGCTGAACAAACTGTGTACAGCACGAACTCGGCCATGCAGTGTTGAAGCTAGTTGATATAAAGTTTATTTTATTACAAAAACTTTAAAAATGTCATAACTGGGTTATACATGCTCTAAGTCAGAGACATTGGACTTACAGACTTTACATCTTGATTACACAACTTTTAACACTGTATCACTTCGGAATATGTATGATAAGAACTTTCTTGTGTTAAATATTAACGTACCTTGTTAACATGTTTCGACCTATTTTCGGTCATCTTCGGAACTGGTCGTTGTTGGTCTTGGCGCCTCTTGTTTCCTGTGTGGGTGCATTCGTAGTGTAGAGTCAAAGAGTGTATGTGTTTTGAAATTGAGTTGTGTGTTGAGAATATCGTTGGAGTGTGTTTTTTTCGTGTGTCTGTATATTTCATATTGTTCTAGTGTGTTGAGTTTCTGGCTTTTTGGTTGGATGTGCAGTATTTCCATGTCTGTGTTGATGTCTCTGTAGATGTGGTTGGCATTTGTGATGTGTTCTGCATATGTGGAGATGTTTTGTAATTTTGTTATGGCTGCGATGTGTTCTTCATAACGTGTTTGAAATGATCTGCTTGTCTGTCCTATGTAGAAGTTGTTGCAGGTGTTACATTTGAGTTTGTATACGCGTGTGTGGTTGTATTTGTTTGTTTGTGTGTTGAGATGTTTTTGTAGAGTGTTATTTGTTCTGTATGCGATGTTGTAGTTTAATTTCTTGAATGAGGTTATTATTATTTCTTTGTTATGAACACGGAAGGTAGTGACGATCACAAACCGCCTCTGTTGTCTAGCTTATTGCGACGGATGCTACCCACTCCCTGTCTTCAATTTGTGTGTATCGTGTAGTATTTATGTTGCGTCGTGAATCTGTGACGTTTTGCGATGCCTGCATTAGGCCTACAACATACAACATTCTATTATTATTACTTACTTACTTACTTACTTACAAATGGCTTTTAAGGAACCCGAAGGTTCATTGCCGCCCTCACATAAGCCCGCCATCGGTCCCTATCCTGTGCAAGATTAAGCCAGTCTCTATCATCATACCCCACCTCCCTCAAATCCATTTTAATATTATCCTCCCATCTACGTTTCTAAAGGTCTTTTTCCCTGTCTCCCAACTAACACTCTATATGCATTTCTGGATTATTACGTGCTACATGCCCTGCCCATCTCAAACGTCTCGATTTCAAGTTCCTAATATGTCAGGTGAAGTGCAGTTCTGTGTTGTGTAACTTTCTCCATTCTCCTGTAACTTCATCCCGCTTAGCCCCAAATATTTTCCTAAGCACCTTATTCTCAAAACCCTTTATGTTCCTCTCTCAGAGTGAGAGTCCAAGTTTCACAGCCATATAGAAGATCGGTAATATAACTGTTTTATATTCTAACTTTCAGATTTTTGGACAGCAGACTGGATGATAAGAGCTTTCAACCGAATAATAACACGCATTTCCCATATTTATTCTGCGTTTAATTTTGTCATTTATATTTGTTACTGTGCTCCAAGATATTTGAATTTTTCCACCTCTTCGAAGGATAAATCTCCAATATTTATATTTCCAACAATATTCTGGTCACGAGACATTACTTTGTCTTTTTATTATTATTATTATTATTATTATTATTATTATTATTATTATATTATTATGTAAAGCTTGAAAAATCTCTAAACTAAATACAAATAGATTACACATTTTCTTATATCGATACTTAAGAAGTGTTATGAGTGAGAGAAATGATACTTCATGAATATTTATATGACATTATATAACTAAACAAGATCCAATTAGCATACAGATAAAAATAAATAAAATTGACTTGGACTGGACATATATTAAGGAAAATACAAGGAGCCGTCGAAAAAGAAGACCTTGACTGGAATCCCCAATCATTGTGTTAGCACAGTCTAGTATATACAGTCACAAAGCTTGAGTTTATGAGGGTACTAGGAACAATAGACTGTGCAAATACTATTTCGCATTGTCTGTGATGAGGCGATAGTAGCGATCCTAGTGATTAGCAACTATCTATGGATGCATATTTGCTACGCATTGAGCTTCGTGACTGTATATACTAGACTGTGGTGTTAGAAAAAGAGACCTCCAAAAGAAGAGTGGAGTGGAGAAAAACTGTAGAAGAGGAAATCTTGAAGAAGGGAAAGTAAAGGCAATGTCAAGAGAAGAAGAAAAATGGAAACGTTTCACAAATGTTCTATACTCCAATGGGAGGAAAAGGAACTGATTATTATTATTATTATTATTATTATTATTATTATTATTATTATTATTATTTATTATCATTTTTATTATTATTATATGAAAATAGATGACATCGATTAGTAGGGTCAGATATCTTTAAAAGCCAGTGTACAGTAGTGGCAAAAAAAACCGGACCGACGGAATAATCAAAGTCCCCGAAATGAGCCACTGCGCATGCCACGCCTGCATTCACAAGATAGCGAGTAATCTATTGAAATTGTTGTAGTTTCGACTGCTGACGTAGCCCATTTCGAAAGCCATTAGAAAATAAGCTAGTAAAATTCATGTTCTGGGAATAATAAGTTAATTAAGTAGTAAAATATCGCTGCATTCGAAAAGTATTGGGAATAAATTTGAATAAGGAACAAAAAAGTTTCCTTCACAGGCAGGATTCGAACCACGAAAATCTTAGTTACCAGTCTATCGTGCTCTGGAGTGAACAAGGCTCTGAAATCAGCTACAAGGGTCGGTCCGTTTTTTTTTTTTTTTTTGCTACTATTGTACATGGGTGATACACACGTCTGAGGCAGAAGTCACACCTGTCCGTTCATCTCAGATAAGTCAGCAGTAACAACCCTTGCCCCTCATATGTCGCATGCCATCTCGTAACTATACTCTCAATTGTAATTGTGGTAGGCCTACTAGTGAGATATGAATTAAAGTAAATTAAAATAAAGGTATTTAATTTGCTATGCTATAAGTAGGGCTAGGATTTTGATGAAATTGCATCTATTCTATAGTAAGCCAGAAACATAGTCGCTTTAGTATTTATATGTTATGTGATAAGCTGAGTGTTTTGAGACACATTTTTAGGGTTTTTTTTTTAATTTTTTTGTCTCTTTGAACTCGTAAGAGCATCTTTTGTGTTATTTGGACATTTTTGAGGCAGTTTCATTTAATTTTGGCCACAAATCCCCATTATTAATATAAAATAACGTTCATTTCCTTTGATATTTTGTCTACATATTTTATCCATTAATACCCATAATTTTTTACTTGGTTATTTAACGACGCTGTACCAACTACGAGGTTATTTAGTGTCGATGGAGTTGGTGATAGTGATATGATATTTGGCGAGATGAGGCCGAGGATTCGCCATAGATTACCTGACATTTGCCTTACGGTTGGGAAAAACCTCGGAAAAAACCCAACCAGATAATCAGCCCAAGCGGGAATCGAACCCGCGCCCGAGTGAAACTCCGGATCGGCAGGCAAGCGCCTTAACCGACCGAGTTACGCCGGTGGCTAATACCCATTATTTTGTATAATATTTTAATCGTTTTTCTACACAAATATTGTCCTTTTAACGTAGTACACCCCATGTAATAGATCAGTCCAACCATCGCTTGAATATAGACTCCTCTATACTTGCTAATCCCTTGTAAGAGTGGCCTTGTGATGGGCTACATGGAAACTACATCAGGTGAAATAATTAATTAAAGTGTACCACTTAGAAAAAAATATGTAAAATTAAATAAACTTAAATGTTGGAACTAGAATTTAATTTAATTACTAGTCTAAATATTAAGTAGCACAAAACTCCTTTCCTACTAAGCCAATTTTAGAATGTAAGATCAATTTTTAGGACATTTTTAGGGTATTTTTGAAAGATTTTTAGGTCATAAATGCATTGTTTTTAGGACATTTTTTTGTGATTTATAGGTCATCAAAATCCTAGCCCTAGCTATAAGTATAGGCCTACTCAGAAAATATTTGACATTTAATAGCATCCGTGCTTTGCGTATATTTGTCCTCACCTACAGATTAAAGCAAACGTGTTTCATGGTTCCTCAATTAAAATCAAAGGGCAGACACTTGCTGCTGATTTCCTGCTCCTCCTCAATGGGTCGAAGATGAAATGTCACCGAGAGGTTACTGCGACGATAATCCAGTTAAGTGGCAGAGGAACTGCGTGACGTGATTCTGACGTCAAGGCAGGAAACCTATACTTTAGGAAGAAGAAATATACAATAGGGTGACACGAAAATGCGTACACCGATCATAGCTGTTTCATTAGGAATATAAAATTTCTTGTCTACAGTCGCTTACTGCAAAATATACTGTTCTCCAACCAGGAGATCAACCGTGAAAGGAATGTGCTTACTATTGCGTCATCTATTGGAGCGAAGTAGATAGATAATACAGTATTATCGTTATAACGTCAGTTTAAAAACCAGGAGATTAACAGTGATCTAATTTTGTAACTAGGGTAGTATAAATATATGTATCAATGTTATTGTTTGTGCTGTGAGAGTTAGCCAATAGAGATACGAGTACCCACGTGTGTGACCTTATGACATCAACATTCAACGAGCAAATGCTGGGTAACTTTCGGTGCTGGACCCCGGACTCATTTCACCGGCATTATCACCTTCATATCATTCAGACGCTAAATAACCTAGATGTTGATACAGCGTCGTAAAATAACCCAATATAATAAAAAAAATAAAATAAAAATTCATTCACAGCATTACCCCGCTTCGTCTCATTCCGCAGAGACTTTCTCGTGGCTGGAGTACAGTATATTCTTCTCTCCCATGATCCTTTACCAATTGCTTCAGGACATTTTGTCCTAAAGCAATTGATAAAACATCACATTCCCCGAAAACGAAGGAACCTCATTGGGAAGTGCAAGCTCCATCACGACAATGCCAGGTCTCATGTTGCCATTACTGTTACCGAGTTCCTGGCACAACAAGGCATCTCTACGGTACACCATCCGGCCTACAGTCCCGACTTGGCTCCGTGTGACTTTTTTCTAAACCCCACGGCCAAAAAGGACCTTACGGGACGTCGGTTCGACACCGAGACCAAGGCAGTGCAAGCTTTAGAGGCGACTCTGAAGAGGATGTCAAGGAATGGCTTCATGCACGTCTTCCAGGAATGGCAGAAGAGATGGGATAAGTGCATTACATTGGGGAGAAGTACAGAGTGGACCGCTCGAATGTACCTAATTTCAATTGTATGTGACTGGTGAACGGTTAAGATAGAACTTTACGGTAACGTTTATATGAAAGGAAAACTCAACAAGTTTCGAATCCTGTCGGTAGATGGTGCGCAGGCACGGTTTATTTTCGTAGATTGTATCGATTGTCAAAATGGCGACACAGCAGATGAAAGAGCAAACTGTGTTATGGTATGCGGAGTTTAAATCAATTGTTAGAGTTCAGAGGGAGTATCGGCGAGTGTTTAACCATGATGCTCCAACTGTTAAAAGGATTAAGAAGTGGCACGGTACAGTTTTAGCTATAGGATCGGTGTTGAAGAAGCATGGTGGCGGTCGTAGAACATCCGACGAAAAATGTTCAAGCCGCGTATGAGCGAAGCCCGCGGAAGTCATTAAGAAGAGTTTCGCGGGAACCTCAAGTACCAAAAATCAACATTGCAACGAATTGTCCACAAACGTCTCAAAGTGTACGCATACAAAGTGCAGTTAATGCAATGTCTGGAGCCGGATGACAAACCCAAGCGAGTGGAAATTCGCCAATACGATTTTTTTCTCTGGGGCTACGTCAAAGATAAAGTGTACGCCACCCCAGTCAGAGACCTTCGTGATCTTCGGGAGCGCGTCATAGAGGCTATTGAGAGCATTCCAGAAGACATGTCATAGTGACAGCTGGAATTCACGTAGAGATATGGTGATGTGCATATCGAAACTTGTTGAGTTCTCCTTTCATATAAACGTTACTGTAGGTTTCTATCTTCAACCGTTTACCAGTCACATACAATTGAAATTAGGTACATTCGAGCGGTCCACTCTATATTTTGACGGGGGAAAAAGTCTGTATGATAATCTTCCATAATAAATGAGCATTAGTTCCAGTCTTTATTGAACAGCCATCGTATATTAACTTTCTATAGTTTAGCATGTATTTGTGCACTAGTCTATTTTGTGGCCATGTCAAACCACAACTGAATAACATTACTTTTTTTTAATATATTGCAATCCATCCTATGGATTATAACAAAATCGTCCACGTGTTATGTACTCGTATATATGCAGACTCCCCTTCTATATAGGAATGGAATCGTCCACATTATTGAGTTATAGCATTATCGCATATGAAGTAAACATTTCCATAGCGACCGAATACTAATGATGTCAGTGTAATTTCCGTTTCACCAAATTCCTTCTTTCCTACGTATTCATTTAAGTCTAATGTAGACGTAACAGGTCAAAAAGAGTTCCGACAACTTGAAGCCTCTCAACTTTCCTTCTCACAGATACCCGACAGACGAGAAAAACTAAAATTTGAACACAATATAATATAATATACAGAAATACCAGTACAATTTGGGCTTTACCTGTTTTGTAGGTTGAAATTGATGGTTTACTAGAAAATGATTCACACAAATACACTACTGAACGATAAGACCATGTAAGATCCAAAGAGAATGGAAGAAACAGGAATAGGACAAAATAGTCCAGAAACCTTTTATAATGTTTTTAATAAGCATTCATTAAATATTGAGTAAAATTGTTAGGCACCGATACTGGTGTATTTCAAGTACATTATCATCCCTAGATGAATTAACTCGTAAATACTGGATAATATGAAAAATATCTGTATTATGATTTAAGAGAAATCATTGTGCACAGACAGCCAGACAGACGTATGTCAAAATACGTACACTGGCATTCAAAGATATCTGACCTCCAATTTTCTGATCGTGTAAGCGAACTTTCTAGCTACGGGATAAGTCAAGACCAAAGATATAACAAATCGACAAACTTTGAGATAGTTCCGCTAGTTCTCGATATGTGAACTTATTGCTAAAAAAACATATTTGGGAAAATGATGATGTAGATCAAATATGAATTATTATCGTAATTGTGGTGCACAGCGCACAAATGGCCCAGCCCACAAAATTATATTTCCACTTTACCTCTTTGCAACAGTGTGCGAAATGCGATACACAAACGAAAATAATTGTGCTGAAATTTTATGGAAAAACTGGGAATGAGGATTAGGCCGATTTACACTTTGAAGAAAACAATATGAGGAGCTCTATAAAGCAATAAACTAAATATGTCAATTTTTTGGGTTGCGCCATTTGTGCGCTGAGCGCCTCAATTGACAGTGCTAGTGGTTTTCCGCTAAATCTAACGTTTTTACAATAATTAGAGGGGGTTGAAATTTTGAATTTTATATGTACTATTAGCGACACTGACTGTTATCTTCGCTATCTGTTCAAATAAGTAATAACACTTCCAGTCGCCAGAAATTCTCACGTCATGCCTTAATGGTTTTCCTATCAGGTGCATTTCCTCCACATTCTCTCCGGTAATTTCTTTGCACTGTAATTATTGATTTCGTCTCTGCATACCAGAAAACAGTTTGCGCGTTGCTGCGGAGTCGCCATTTTGTTTTATGTCATTGTTGCCCAACATATGACAGATGAATTAACTTCAAACAACTGAAATAACAATTCTTTGAGTTTCTCTTTCTTTTAATAGCAGTCTCATTTCATAATTGTTAGCAATGATTAATTAAAATCTGGGAGGTTTGAAAGGAACACGGTGTATAATTTCAACATTCATTAACATATTGACGAAGGAAAAGGACAAATGTTTGTGGAGGACCTGGTGGAGGACACAATTTCTATGGGCGACCCTGCTGCAGTCAATGAATTCAGTACAGTAGACAAAGAATATTATATCTGAGCCCGAAGGCCGTTACGACAACGATTTCAATTCCTGGAAGCGTACTTGCGGGAGAAAGGGATGAGTGTGACATTATTTATATAAAAACAAATCTTTCACAATGCTGAAATTAAAAACATCCGCTCACTGTCTCTGTCAGACTCAATTAACCTACTTCAATAAGACAGAGGTGCAATTTTTAGATAGTGGTGAGTAGTCGATGTTCTGAGTTTTAATATATACACATAACAATTCGCATTACAGAATAATAAACCCCTTATTTCGCTCACCACGCTCCTTTTCGTTAGCTACGCTTCTTTCTTTGTGACGTAGGTCAGGCTCATAGCGCGTCTTTTGACTTGCACTTAAAAATTAAATATAGCCTAATATAATACGGCAAGTGTAAAGATTAATTTACACGAGAAAGAGGCTAAACAATTACGAAACGTTTGGTTACATTATGTAGATCTAAACTGTTACAAAACGCGTAAAATGTATTAAGCCTACCGTACAATGAGAAAATGTGTCCTCCTCAAGACACAGGGATGATACTTTATTTCTCAAGGCTCCAACAAACAACTTTTTTTTTTTAGAAATATTTATCGCAAAAATTTTTAAGTAAGAATGCGAAAGTAGTGAATGTATAGGATATCATTAAGAGTAAGAGAAATGTTTAATTTCCTCAATTTTTTATATTTACAATTTTCATGAAATTAATGGTAAAGCAATTTCAACCACAGATCACACACAGAATTTCAAACTGCATCTATATTAATGTTGGCAACATTGATAAGTACTTTTAATGGACGTGAAGAAGCGAACAGCATTAAGGTGTTATTCCATTCATTGCTGTGTGCTGTACTTTATTTTATTACATGTAAGTTTGACTTTTCGAAATCATAAAAACCCAACCTAGTAATTCTTCTCCAAATGGATAAGAAGTATAAGGTAAATATGTGAAGAACTCTTGTTAATTTTGTTTCGTGTGGGTGAGGTGAGGTTACGTTTTCTATGTTTGTCAACACATTTACTTTGTTTAGTTATAAGTGCGCCATAAAACGTTTAATTGCCTGTTAACCCAGTTTATTAACAAAATAGTTTCATAGTGTAGGCTACTTAATAATATTCCTGACAGCAATTACTTTTAACTATAACGTTTCTCAAGGGTCCTTGGTTCGAATTTTGAAATTTATTTACATAATGTAAACTATTTCATGTAAAATTGAATAGATGATGTACCTACCGGATTAACTCTAAGCATAGGTACAGACAACGCACTGAGAAGTGGAGTTCTTTATAATTTAAAACTTAAAAATTATTACACCTGCAGGCCTATTTGATTTAACGTTTTAAGTAGTAGGCTATGATATATGGTATATTTTAGTTACTGTATTATGTTCGAAGGACAGTTGCATAAGATAGGAATACTTCTCATTCGTTGTGGCAATTTTTGGATTTTTGCATGGGCTTAATCAATAATATTGTATTGCAGCAAAATTATAGAAATTTCTTTACAATTGCGTTACCAGAGAAAGGTAAGATGTATTTCAATACTTTGTTTTTAGGCGAGTCATACATTCCGTAAACAAGAGACAAATTGAGCTGCGACGTCAATTTAGAACCGAAATAAGCATGAAAAGTTGCTGTAAAAGTGATAGCCGGCAGAGAGGCAGGATCGCATGCCTTGTGTAGTTGTAGGCTTTGATCGGGACAAGGTAGAACATCCATCCGCCAATGTAATGAATACTGCACACTTTTATCATTGCCAATGTGGCGCTATGAAGCAATTCTCAACACTTTTATCACAGTCACAACACATTTAAATTCTTATTACTACATTAACATATTTAATTTTTCACAAAACATACACTGAACGAAGTAAATGTAATTATGAAAGTCGCAATATTTTCTTCCCGCCATCACATTCAACTTTCACTAGATGGCAGCCGACATGGCTCGTAGCAGGGATGGCAATATATGGAAAAGAAATGATACTAATTGTGAGGAATGTTACTACAGGTGTATAAGATTATGTGACTGGATAGGTTAGATTTGGTTATATGTGTAGTATTATGTGAGAGATTAGGTTAGGTTACATTAGATTAGGTGTGTAGTGTTGTTACTATGTTGGCGACACTGAACCCCCTCTCCATTCTTTCATTAAAATTACGTCACATTAACGAAATATGGTCATCTTCATTCACTCAAGACGATTTTCGTATATAAGTAATTTAAGTACATATTTGGGGCGGGTTGGGTAAGCTTACAGCTCCAATTTCTACTACTCCATACTATATAGCTTATTACATACATACTGATACATAAGTGTTCTGCACATGGGCAGGTCTTTCACTGCGAATCCAGCATTCTCCAATCCAATCTTTCCTATTTTCTGCCTTCCTCTTAGTCTCCGCATATGATCCACATATCTTAATGTCGTATATAATATATCTTCTTCTGCCCCGAATTCTTCTTCCATTCACCATTTCTTCCAGTGCATCATTCAGTAGGCAGTTTCTTCTCAGCCAGTGACCCAGTCAGTTCCTTTTTCTTTTTCTGATCAATTTCAGCATCATTTATTCACTCACTCTTTCCAACACAACTTCATTTCTTATTCTGTCTGACCACTTCACACACTCCATTCTTCTCCGTATCCACATTTCAAATGCTTTTATTCATTTCTCTTCATTTCATCGTAATGTACATGTTTCTGTCCCATACAATGCCATACTCCACACAAAGCACTTCACTAGTCTCTTAGTTCTTTTTCCAGAAGTCTGCAGAAAATGCTACTTTTTCTATTAAAAGCTTCCTTTGCCATTGCTATCCTCCTTTTGACTTTCTGGCTGCAGCTCATGTTACTGCTTATAGTATTTGAAGCTGTTCACATGCTCTACTGCATCATTTAGAATTCGCAAATTTACCTTCTTTATTTGTCTTCGTCTTGTTGGCATTTATCTTCATTCCATACTGCTCACAGCTGTCACTTAGCTCCAGTAGCATATCCCTTAGTATCGTCTCCTCTTCTGCTAACAACGCCATATCATCAGCAAATCTTATGCACTTTATTCTTCTTCCTCCTACTTTTACTCCTCCCATGTTCTGAAAACCGTTCTTCACCAAATTCTCCAAGTAGATAAATAATCCAAGGTATTTTAACAATTTCCTACAGTGCCAGGGACATAAGTAGGCTAAATAGAACTAACTTAGTTCAGGGTTCGAGTCTCCGACACTCTTCACTTTTTAAATTACAAATTCCCCATCATTTGTCTTGCAAAGCTAGATTTATGTTATGACATCTCTTACATTATATGCCTGAGCATAAGTAACAACCCTCCCTCCTAGCCCCAAGCAATAATTTTTGTCTGTAATAAAACTGTCTGTCTCGTCATTACTCTTGAAGATTGCAGACAGACAACTTCGTCAATAAATGAATGTCTTTGTTGACATAAGGTTATTCTACATCTTTCCATTTTATGGCATGTAACTGATGCCGATACTTGAATCGCAGCTTTAGAATCAGTTAAAATATCAATAATTTTACAGTGTTGTAACCACATAAATATATATTTTGCTTTAATTTCACTATCATGATTCGTGGTATTTTTCACCTAGGCCTCCTTCCCTATAAAAAGAGAGGTACCGACAAGTTTCACCCGCTCCAATTCCTTCAGGTTCATCTGAGAGGAAACCGTCAATATAATTATATTTTTCATTCATTTGATGGATAGTTTGTCTAGATTGTAATTTTACTGAGATATTATCTATTGGATTATTAATGTAGGCCTAATTATAACATTTTCTTAAGTCTAGGTTTTTTTTTTTTTTTTTGGAATGATTTCCTGGAATTTGTATGCTATGTTCTGGAATCACCCATTCCCATGGAGGAATTTCGTTCACAACTGGAATTTTAGCAATGAGTGTGTCTGTGATTAGATTCCGTAGAACTACTCTGCAGTACATATAAGGATCACCTTCAAATTGTCCACACCTGTGGAATAATGGTCAGCGTGTCTGGCCGCGAAACCAGGTGGCCCGGGTTCGAATCCTGGTCAGGACAAGTTACCTGGTTGAGGTTTTTTTCCAGGTTTTTCCCTCAACTCAATACGAGCAAATGCTGGGTAACTTTCGGTGCTGGACCCCGGACTCATTTCACCAGCATTATCACCTTCATTTCATTCAGACGCTAAATAACCTAGATGTTGATACAGCGTCGTAAAATAACCCAATATAATAACTCACCTTCAAATTTATACAGATGGATCTCTAAATCCTAATAATGGGACATCAGGAGCAGGGTATTATATTCCAAAATATCAAGAAAGTTATTTCATATCATGTTCATCCTCCTCCAGTCTTGACACTGAATTGCTAGTATTGATGCTGCTCTTCAGTGTGTTACTCAAATTTCTGAAAAATCTATTTGCATACTTACCGACTCCAAGGGGGCTATATTTAATATAATTAAATATGTACCAAACCTATATGCACATAGAATTATTCCAATTCAGAAACAACTAAGTAAACTAAAAGAACTCCAAAAGGAAATAACATTTCAATGGATACCTAGTCATTGTGGTATACCTGGAAACGAGAAAGTCGATAATATTGCAAAACAGGCAACATATTTGCAACCAAGACCTCTTCAAGTGATATCTCTATCCATTGCTTTTGCTTCTGTAAAGTCTCATTTTACAAACCTATGGATCAACAATAGGCTCTCTTCTGACAAAGGAAAAATTTTACAGTCTGTACAAAAGAAACCAAATGACCTGGAAATGTACAAAAACTTGCCCAGACATGTTGAAACAAATGACCTGGAAATGTACAAAAACTTGCCCAGACATGTTCAAACATTTTTAACAAGAGCCAGAACAGGTCACATTGTCACACAACCTACACCGATTTCACATTTCTGATAATCCTACTTGTCTGTGGTGTAATAATCATGATGAAGATCTGGAACACATTCTTCTATACTGTCCATCCATAAACCACAAAAGAAGTAAATTAAAATCATCAGTACCAGTTGCAGAAGACACAGCCCTGCAGTATATATTGACTACACTCCACCTCTGGCTACTAGCAACAGCCATCTATAATGAACACCGATCAAAATACCCCTCATTTCTCATGAAAAACAACAACTGAATAGACTACAGTGGACTATAGTGGACTTTATGTGTCAGCAAACAGCTGCATACATTAAGAAGATTGATTGATTAAGTCTAGTTTGGTAGCTACAGTATGCCTAATCTATCCCATTATTTGTTCACCTCCTGTAGGTATAAAAGCAACAAGTATTTTTAATATGATGTTGGAATTTTTATATCTGGTCCATGTTTTTTTGTCTGGTTAATTTTTCATAATTTAACAGGGCTTAAATGTCAAATTCTAGATTGGTGGGTTTAATTGAAGTGATGACTTTAATGTTTCAAAGGGTGTAGTTTTAATTGTACCATTTATTCTTGGTTTCTGTCCCAAAGGGGAGCTATTAAGAATAACAGATACCACAGGGTAAGGAGTAACATTGCCAAATGCCTTAGAAAATTTGAAAACTTTGAAATCTATGAAGAAGTACTGTGTATCTCAACCGAATGTTGCAACAAATGCACTGACATCATTGCAATCGACTAGAAGATGAACATTGGTTTTGTTATCGACCCAACACATTTTGAAAAATTGATGCACAGAGCAAAGAAGTAGATCGTGGAAAGGAGATGCACTTTGAACCTTGCTTTAAATATAGGCTATGAAAGAAAAATACAACATACCTGAAAATCACTGGGTGTTTGGAGCACGTGAAACAATTCAAAATTTTGTGTACTTTTTTTTTTCCATACATTTTTTCAATACATATCAATTCTCTGGGATCTATCTATACAAATTTTAAATTCCTCTTTGTTAATTGTAAATCACCATTTATAGAGTTTTATAAATGAATAAATATATAATTCGGTTAAAGGGATGGCTGCTGAAGAGCAAAGAAAATTTAAATGTAGAAATATTTTTTTCTTGTACATAAACAAACAAATTACTTACATGGTTGTAACCGAACGGTACCCCTTGTTAAAGGGCAATTATCCCTTTCTGGATTTTCTCTTTGAAGACTTCTGAACAATTTTTTAAAACAGGTTTTATATTGTGATTAAAATTTTCCTAAACCTGCCTGGTTTAACAATTTCCTAAATATTTATAATTTTCTGTTCTATGTATTTTAGTATCATCATACTTACTTACTGGCTTTTAAGGAACCCGGAGGTTCATTGCCGCCCTCACATAAGCCCGCCATTGGTCCCTATCCTGAGCAAGATTAATCCAGTCTCTTATCATCATATCCCACCTCCCTCAAATCCATTTTAATATTATCTTCCCATCTTGTCGGCCTAAAGGTCTTTTCCCCTCTGGCCTCCCAACTAACACTCTATATGCATTTCTGATTCGTCCATATTTTGCCCATCTCAAAGTCCAGATTTAATGAACAATTTTTGAAGAAAAATGCGTGCAGGTTTTAACTTTCTCCTTTCTCCTGTAACTTCATCCCTTTTAGCCCCAAATATTTTCCTAAGAACCTTATTCTCAAAAACCCTCAATCGCTGTTCCTCTCTCAAAATGAGAGTCCAAGTTTCACAGCCATACAGAACAACTGGTAATATAACTGTTTCTAAATTCTAAAGATTTTTTGACAGCGGACTAGATGACAAATTTCTCAACTGAATAATAACAGGCATTTCCCATATTTATTCTGAGTTTAATTTCTTCGATGTCATTTATATTTGTTATGTTGTCAAGATATGAATTTTTCCAATAAAATATAAATTCCAACTTTTATAGTTCCATTTGTACAATATTCTGATCACGGGACATAATCATATAGGCTACTTAGTCTTTTCGAGAAATCCAACCCTATCTCTTTTCTTTCTTCAAGTAGAATTTCCGCGTTTTCCCTAATCGTTTGTGGATTTAGTATCGTCATATTCCGTATTAATTCCAGCTGATGTTGTCCTCAAAGTAAAATACTGAAAGTAAATTTTTGTGTATTGTTTATTTTCATTAAATTTATTTTGCACCATTTCGAGAGTTGCATCAATGCAATCCATATAGTTGCTTCAGTGTGTTTAAAGTTGTTCTGTTGCTGTGAATACCAAACTACCATCACCAAATTATTGTCTTTACTCCAGTTTTCTTTATAATTGTTGTAATAGAGAATCAATGTGTAGAGGGTGTACAAAAAATTTCGTCCAGTAATCTCAGGCTGTGATAAAGGAATCAGGGCAATTAATGTGAAGATAGAAAGCAACCCTCTAACTCTTAATTTTTACCCCAAATTAAATGGAGAAAGTAACATAATGTAGTTTCAGACAAGGTCTGTTGTCTAAATAACGCAGTAAATGCATTGAAAGGAGTCCCAAGGCTTCTCAAATCATTGTTATGTTGGAAACAGTGATTATTATTTGCCTATTATACAGTGAGGTTAGTTGGAGATGCTCGAGTTTTCATCCAGAACGGGCCTGGCTATCAATGTGTTGGCGTCTCTGGCATTTTTAGGCCTACAATCCTACTGGTACAATGCTTATAAGTAGAGCCCGGATGTTTAGGCATTTATTTTGGTTAAAATAGGCAGGCATATAGGCATTAAAAATAGTAAAAATAGGCAGTGAAATAGGCATTTATTATTCATGGAAACAGATAAATACTTAATGAATTATGCCATACAATACTCACTTTCCTTGGTTACATGTCACAACAAGATGCTTTTATACGTTGTCAACTGTCATAGTGAGCCGCCTGTCAGAAAGATCTTTCTACTTCCACTGAAGTGATTGGAGCAAACTTAAAAAACTTATTTCAGAAGGACTGTCTCTACTTCCTTTCAGAGATCGGGAAAAACCGACTGTGTATTGTCTCAAAAAGAGGGGTGTGAGAAGGGATTAGAGACTTCAAAGTACGCGTGACTTGTGCGTGCAAGCGACAACAGTAACGGGACCTGGAGACTTGCTTTTAATACTTCCCTCATCCCCTTTTTTTCGCTGATAAACCCTGAAGTGACCTGAGCACTGAGGGTTATACTCTTCAAACATCTTTGTTAAGTGACATAAAAGGTGGAATCGGTAGGGGAGAAAAGTTTATGACTTCTTTGAAACATATGTATTGCTGAAGAATAAGATTCTCAGCAAATATTTGTGTGAGGTGAATATATATTTTTAATTTGTACAACCGTTCTTTTTTGTTTTTTGATATAATTTATGTGCGGTTTATTTTAAATGCATTAAAAATATAGAAAATGTACAATAACAACGTGAAAAGGCTAAAAAAGGCATCTAACCTTAAAGAGGCAAAAAAGGCAAAATAAAAATTGGGCCTATCGTCCCCAAATTTATGGAAATGTGTTTATCTCTAATAGGTATTTCATACATACACTCAGTTTAAAAAAGCCATTTTGCCTAACATCTGGCCTCTACTTATAAGTTATAGAACTTACCAAGCTCACATTCGTTGCTGAAAATGTCCTCCATTTACTACAACATACATTTGACATCTTTTTATAAAATTTGTATTCACTCTTGCAAGTTCTTTAGCACTGATGATAGAATTTATTACATCTCTTTTATTCCATTTAAGTTCGTTTATGGAGTGTGAGTTTCTTGCATTCTGTAGGGCCTTAATTTAAATAATTTTATCGCTACACAAGCAGAATTCATAGTTTTTCCAGTTTCCTGTGCTAAAGTCTGAGGGATTTTTGAGGGGTGTGTTCCAATCTTTCACCAATCTCGTCTAATTTCTCTTCCGAAAGAACACAGCATTCTCTTTTCTATTTTTCATCGTTTACCGAACCTGTCCACATGAACTTCTTATAAAGTCTTCTTATTGTGCTGGCAGCTGGAACAGGTCTCTCTGGAAACTTTTCCCGAAATTTGTGTCTTGTTGCCGCACAAGATTTTCGTTTCCTTATGTGTGTATTGTATAGACTATGGATAAGTATGTTCACGTAATGAATAAGTCATTACAACAGTAGCCTACACGGAGCACTTTAAACTTAACTTAATCTTTTAAGATTGCCACATACAGTCCACACCTGTGGAGTAACAGTCAGCGCATCTGGCCGCGAAACCAGGTGCTCCGGGTTCGATTCCTGGTCGGAGCAAGTTACCTGGTTGAGGTTTTTTCCGGGGTTTTTCCTCAACCCAATATGAGCAAATGCTGGGAAACTTTCGGTGCTGGACCCCGGACTCATTTTACCGGCATTATCACCTTCATCTGATTCAGATGCTAAATAACCTAAGATGTTGATAAAGCGTCGTAAAATAATCTACTAAAATAAAAAATTGCCACATACCTACATAAATTAATGGATTGGTGAAAAACAAATATCGTAAGTGTTTTCTGTCCCTGATTTTAATGGGATATATTTTACATTTGAAGAGTCCACTGCAAGAATGATGGATGTCATTTGGAATACATTTTGCAGGAGAAGCAATTGAAAGTTTGAAATGCTTATCACTCAAAGCTTAACTGTGATTTTCCGATCATTACTGGACAGTGACTATCAGTGTTAATGCCATATAACTCTGTATGTACATTCTATATGTCTTAAGCTATCCATTGACAGTCTTGGTTCATTTTCGACAAGAAAGTGACATCCATCATTCTTGCAGTGGACTCTTCATTTATAAAATAAACCTTATCAAGAACTTGGCTGAAATTTTTTTATCTTGTTAGATCTAATTAACATTTTAAAAATGTCTACCTAACCTCTACATTCTGTTCTAGTATACATACACTAACTTATGGTTGGGATAATGTGATTTTATAAGGACTTTAAAGCATGTTTTACTTCAATAACACACATTATACCTAAATTCCCACATCCATGCGGTAAACTGAGTGTATAGTTAAACTTAGAGTTATTATTATGATAGGAAGAGGCCAGGATACTTGAAAATGAAATGAATCATTCGAGAAGATTACAGTGCTAACATATAAAAAAAACTGACTGAAAAATTTTATCATGGTAACAGGCTATGGGTCTCTAAACTTAAGGGGAGAGGATGGTATTTTTGACGAAAAATGACTAAATTAAAAAAAAAAAATCTTTAAAATAGCCTGTGATATGTGTGGATCACCATTTTTAAACTTCCTGCATTATGGATTTTTAAATCACTCGCCCACTTTTATTGTTGTTTCTGGAAATTAAATTTTCAAAAATATTTTTTCTTTAAAATACCCTTTGATATGTGTGGAATCCATTGCATACATTCTGTGGGTATTTGTGCCCTTATCGGATGTTGAGACGTCATTCTTAAACTTCCTGCGCTATGGATTTTTAAATCATACGCCGCTTTTATCGGTTTCCAATAACTTCATTTTTTTGCTACATTGCCAGACAAAATGGATATAATTTCTGAACTATTAAAGATACATGCAAGAAATTTAAAACACACATTCTTTAGACTATTAGGAAACTTTTCTCTGTAACAGAATTTTGTTAATTGATTTCATTTTAAAAATACGTCTGTTTGTTTGCAAGAAAGGAAATCAGAAAATTGTTACTAAATTTTAATTGTTTATTTTACAAATGTAGGGACTAATATCAAAATTCAGTTACAGACAGTTTGTAGAATATACTTTTGCAAATACATTGCAAAACTGTTTTAATCTATCTTTAAAAACGGTTTAGATATATCGGTTTTAGTACAATCCTGCATTGGGTAAATTTTTTTCAAATTTGGGCTCCCAAATAATTTTTTTTTTTTTTTCAAAATATTTTTATTTGGTTGATATACAAACTGAGCTTCTACAACAAAAATTAATAATTTACACCAAATAGGAAAAAGAAAAAAAATACCATCCTATTCCTCAGAAAAGGACTGTTTTTTTATTATACTCAAATTACCCCAACTAGTCCTTGCCTTCTATCTGTACTTATTCTCAGTCACTTTCATTAGACACAAATGCTCACACCACAACAGAGGACGGAATCGATTATGAATTTTGAACGCAAATATTTTTCTAAATTTTTTTTCAGGCAATTGAAATGTTAATTGCTGCTTCAACCTATTTGCTTACTTCACTTGATTTGTTTTGTTTTTCTCTAGGAATGGTAACTCGCAATTTGAAAGCAACATTGGAGATATGCCACGACATAAGGAGCCATTGTCCCTTGTCCATCTGACATTAAGAACTGTGGCGAAGATGATACGTGTTGTAGGAAACAATCTTATTGAAACTGTGTGTACAGTATCACCAAGGATTTTGAACAATGAAGCAATGGACATGAATGAGGAATTTTACGATGTTTGCTGGCTCCAGGAATTGTTGCTGACCAACTTACCCAGTGTGTATGCTGATGATGTGACTAGATATGCCCTTTCAGCTATCACCCAGATTGTAAAAGAGACAGATTGCATGTCATTTCTCTTTACTTGGGAAGGTGATCGAAAATGCATGCATATAGTAGAGGACTTGATCGAGTGTGTACTTAGTCCACATATTCGTGTTATGGATTTTCTACAGTGGCCAAAATTTATGTGGATGGTATTTTGTAAGAACTTACACAAGCTAACAGGATTGGAGGTGCTTAAGTTACACTCAATATCTGCCTGTGATCAAGAGATGAAGGATTTTATAGAACAGTATGTCTGCCTGTTAAAGAATTTGGTTGTTTTCACTTACAGAGGAGGTTGTTCTGATCACATTGTATCTAAGCTGGGAGACAGTTGTGGGAAGCTTCAGGTTTTAGACATATCACTATCAGCGAGGCTTTCAGATCATAGCGTTGAGTCCATACTCAAACTCAAAGATTTGAGAAAATTGGATGTTAGTTGTACTAACCTCTCAGAAGAAGGATCCTTTCGGCTTTTGACAGGCTTGCGCAATCTGGAGAGTTATGCCTGCAGCAAGTTGACAACACCTCATTTGATGGTTGAACTCTGCCCAAACCTAATAGAAGTTAGTCTGTCTTACGTGACGTGTGATTTATCTGCCCTCGGTCAGCTGAAGAAATTGAAGGACGTATCACTTTCTCGTTGCAATTGTCTTGTTACCAATCTAACTGGTTTTCTGCGTATCAAAGGCCACGAACTTGATTCTCTTCAGCTGAGTTACGTATGGAATGCTGACATAAGTGCTATCACCTGCTTCTGCACTCATCTGAAGAAACTGAGTTGGGAAGTCTACACGTTCATTGAAAGTTCACTCGTGGCATCTGCTGAAAACACAAAATCTCATTTTCATAGTCTCTTACATCTTGATATAACAAATTTTTCACCAATAAATATTCATTTTCAACCACTTAATTACGTAAATGTCAAAGTATTGAAGATTCATTTCTTCGGTGATATATGTGACGAACTTGTGCTTGGTGTTGTTTCGAAGAACGCTCTGAAGCAGCTTGTGGAATTAAGGCTTTATAATTGTGGATTCTTAAGCCTAAGAACTGTGAGAGTTTTGTTAGAACATTGTAGTAATCTTGCCGTCCTTGGTGGATTATGCACTTGGCGAGGGATTTCTGCAAAGGAACTAGAATGTTTTAGATTGGAAATGAGAAAAAATAACATTGATATACGGTTTGAATAATGGTATAGGTTGGTTTTATGAATTTAGTCTGTGATTAACTTTATACAGATGTTCCTGCTGTAACATGTGATAATATTTGTCCCTTATTAATAAGTTGTGTGTCAATAATGAAAGTATTCCTTAGGCCTATAAGAAGAATTTGAACGCAAAATGTCCTAGAATTTTTTTCAGGCAAGTTTGAAATGTTGCATTGCAGCTTAGTGAAAAAAATTATTGGGGGCATTGTTGATTTGTTTTGTTTTTGCTAAAGAATGGTAAAGAAAATTTGAAAGCCCGAGATTTCTAACAAAATCAAACAGTAAAATGTCCCTTGTCCATCTGAAAAATGGTGAAAATAAGCGAAAAATGAATACACGGAAATATGACGATAAATTGGATATTGAAAGTAGAAAGGTGCAAAGTCACCAAAATTTTGAAAATGAAGCAATGGACATGAATGAAATTTTGCAATGTTTGCCTAGGAGGATGATGCTGAAAGAGGCTACATCCAGTGTGTATGCTGATGATATTTAGATGTCCCTTTCAGCTATCACCCAGATTTTAAAAGAGACAGATTGCATGTCATTGAGCTGCATCTTGGGAAGAGTGATGAAAATGCATGCATATAGAAGACTGACATCAGTCTTTCCACATATTCGTGTTGTGCCCAAATTTTCACACAGCCAAATGTTTTACAGATGGTATTTTGTAAGAACGTTATAACTAACAGGATTGTGGATGCTGATACAATGCAGTCTTATATCTGCCTGTGATCGAAAGAGATGAAGGTGCCAAGAACAATTGTCTGCCTGTCTAAAAATTTGATCAGTTTGGACATAACAAACAAGAAGAATCTGATAATTGTGCAGCTCAAAACAAAAACCGTGTCATGGTTTTCATGTGCCTCTTTTCAGTTGCCATTGGTTTATTTGACTCAAAAACAAAGATTTCCTTCTCAATAGCCACAGTTTCTTGCAATCTCGAATTCTGATCCTTTCGCTTTTGATTGAGAAACGAGAGTTAGAAAGTGACAAAGCCTTCATTCATAGTGACCTGCCCAAAAATCGTACAAGACTCTAAAGTTGTAAAACCATTTCATACAGTTCCAATGCTAGAGTCAGATTTTTTTAATATCCAAGATGTTGCTGATCAACTAATTTCCATCAAGAACTTGAATATTTCAAAGGCATGTTGCATTCATTATGATGTTAGTTAAACAGGTATGGAATGAATAAGTGCATCACCTGCATTAAAGTGCACTTAAAAGGAAAAAAAAAAAGAAAAACATGAAAGATGTGCAGTCAGCGTTGATTCAGTTGAAAGTACAAAATAAGGAAATTACTGAAAACAAAAATCTCATTTTCAATGATTCCCTGCATCTTGAAATGAGGAAAGGCAGTTCACAGGCAGATATTGAGTAAAATTTTCAACCCAGAATAGGAAAAAATCAAAGCATTGAAGATTTTGCTTCCATATTCTACTGCAACTGTACCCATTACGAAGAACCCTTTTCATAATTTGTGTTATATAATTAAATCTGGAGAAATTGTCTTTTACCACTAAGAACTGTGACACTGTACTATTTGTTGAACATTGTAAAAAAAAAAACCATGACAAATATGGTAGAATTATTCTTATAGCTACATTTGTTTGTCAAAGGAACTCCAATGTTTCAATTTGGAAATTTGAAACCCTTCTATTGATAAAGTGAATAATTATTTGTTTTAGAACTCTTAGTCTGTGATTAAGGCTGTTCCAGTATACAGATTTTCCTGCTGTAACATCCTGATAATATTTGTCTTATTAAAATGTTCTTTCAATAATGAAAGAACCTTAGGCCTAAAGAAACTCTTTGAAAAATGTATCACTAAAATATTGTTACTGAATTGCTTTTAATTATGTTGCTGGTTTAAGTGAGATTTATTATTAAACATTGTTAGTTGTTACGTCAGTTGTATTAAAGAAGCCTTTGAAAGGAACATTACTATAGAATATTTTCAAAATCAAGCTAAAATCAGACTCAAAATGGTGAATCAAAACAACTCCAATAGATTCTATGAGATTCCTCACTAATATTAACAGCATCAAAATGACAATAGAAGAAAAAGCACTGATTCAATATGAAAAACTTATCAGATTACCAGGAAACAATTGGCATTCATACAGTCCTCTCTGTAGAATGAAAACTCAAAAAAGTTTCATATCCATTGTTCAAGAATTAAAACAGAAAATCAATATCCCGAATTTAAAAGAAAACTTACAAATTAAACCAAGCCCTTTAACTCTATTAAATATAGAATATAAACTAAATTTAACAGAAGAAATACTGAAATCAGAAGTAAACACTGAAATACTGAAACAGTTATCTTTAGAGACAATTAATATTAGGTACCCTCCACAAAACTGGCTTCATTTATACACCGACGGATCCTTGATCTCCAGAGAACAAGGTGCCGGTGCAGGTGTTACATGCTGTCTCTTCTCACTTTATAGATCTCTTGGATATGGAACAACAAGTTTTGATGGTGAAATCATTGCAATAAGTGAAAGTCTCAGGAATCTTTTATGCCACATCAATAAATTTAGGAATGCAGTTATACTGTCAGACTCCAAAGCAGCTATTCTATCAATGTCTCTAAGCACACACTTTCATCTCAAACAGCAGAAATAACTAAAATGCTCTCTCAATTAATATCACTCAATAAAAGAATTGTATTCCAATGGATATCATCCCATTGTGGAATCCTGGGAAACGAGAATGCGGATGCACTAGCAAAGAAGGGCAGCACTGCTACTTACAGACCTGTTACTAAATCTACATATTACTCTGTGAAAAGATTGATTAAATCTACATACTTAGACTTCAACAAACAAAATTTGATAACTCAATCCCAAGGGAAAAAATGGAACTCTCTGCATCAAAATCCACAGTTAATTCCTGATTTACCACGAAAATCGTCTGTAGCTGCATTTAGATTGGCAACAGGCCATGATTGTTTGGCCAAACACCTGTATAGAATTGGAATATATCAGTCCCTCAACTGCCCATTGTGCAACTCAAACCAAGAAATGGATTCGGAACACCTCAAAATCTGTGCTTCAGTGGCTGGTCATGATAATATCTTGAAAAATATTGGAGTGCAAGAGGTCAAATGACTTTATTGTCAAACACCTGGCATTAGGAAAACAACAACATTAATATGCTGCACAATGTCATATTTTTTTCTTTGCAGAAACTCTCTTTTCACACACCAAACAAAATAAGACACTGCCATGCTGATTGAGAGGTTTTTGTGGGTGGGATTCCTTAAGTACAACAGTGAGCAATCACTCACACCTTACTGAAACAACGCGTGTTTCACAACTTGCACACTGCAGCTTGGAACTTGGGGATTCACCATCCATGCACATGACATCATTCCGATAATGGAATAAGTGCGATAACCGATTGACCTGCCTGAACGAGTTAGATACTATAGAGAGGCCACAACTCCTTCTAGTTGAAAACAATTGAACATTAGTCCGCCATGTTTTGTTTAGTCAAAACAAAGGGGCGTGGCTCGAATGTTGTAGGAAATGACAGTGATGAAGTTAGTATTATTGTGAATTGAGTTACATATTAAGTCAATGTTAATAAGTAAAAGGTAAAATACAGACAAAACTTCACATTTTATAACAGCTGTAGGCCTATGTTTTATTAGTCTATTTTTGTTACAGCTTGCCCAAGTCAAGTCTGCAAGTGGGGATATCGGGATGGAATGTAGAGGCAAAACACAGTTGCCACATAGGTCACTTGACGCTCAGATTTCAACGTAAGCACATCGTTTAGAATACACTACGGAGCACACGCATTTTTTGTCCTTGTCTTCAGATAAAGGCAACAGTTACGCTGTCTCCCAGCCTCTCCCCTCATGCAACTTTCTCCACGCTTGCCAATCAGAACGCCAAACCTCACTGTCAAGCAGAAGTAGAAGTACAGTCTATTTCAAAGCGTCTTAAATTGTTACCACTCTATAAACTGAAGCGCAGTAGGAAAACTTTGCTGTCATATGAGACTGTACTGGTCTCCTCTCGTTACCGCCTCCTTTCACTACAGAACTGCCTCCAACTTCCCCTCTCGGGTCGCAGACTTAACTTGGTCGAGCTGTAAGTGTGCAGATTTCCTTAACAGTAATTAAGGTACAATTTTCTGCTTCTTATACATTTCTGCATTGAAATATAAATTAATACTAACCCACTAACTACTACTCATGAAAGAACATTTATAATGAAACAAATCAGCGAACATATTTAGAAATTAAACACAATTTTTCACTAACTCCCGGATTTTTAAATAAACATCTCATCAGATGACTTAAAGAATTAAATTACATTATCACCAATAGCACTCTTGTCACTTCATGAAGAATCGCAGCACAAAGTGTTATGCATTTTTTCAGTACATGACGTCTTTTCATTATGTACCTAGGACCTTCGTGAAAGATAATATACACCAAAAGAAATATGCTTTACGAAGCTTACACCCTTACATAAAATAAGATATATCTTCTGTTTTATTGCTTCTGTTTGTCCAGTTGTATGCTGAACACACAGCCGGCATTATTCCAGCATTAAAAAATTCTTTTACGCCAAGCTTACAATGCCAACACTTGTTAAAGCCAACGAGTTATAATACTAGTTATAATACTATAGTATAACAATACGGAAATGCGCACAAGTTGTGCATATAACTAACTAGAGTTACTTTGATTACAATACGCTTTTGTTTCAGTTTCACAGTTTAGTATAGAGAGGCAGTATACCTTTGATAAGCACTCCTTGCAGAGGCATGGACCGCCATGTTTTGTTTGGTACGGTCCATAGTACTGCCAGCCTCTGCAGGCAGCACTTATCAGAGGTATACTGCCTCTCTATAGTAATCTAACTTGTTGGCCTGCCTAGATACAGAAGCTTAGCGGGGAATCCCAAGGTTCTCTCCTAATTAAAACTACACAGTATTATTTCACAACATCCTGGGTCATACCCTAGCATTGCTTTCTTATGCATTCGACTGAAGTTAACTTTTTATTAGCCAATAAAAGAAAGGGACTCGATGATAAATGACTTTTAAAATTACAGTTTTGTGTAAAATATGCTGTTTTAATTAAAAATCGTAAAATAAGTAAGCAAGAACCTTTTTCCTGCCAAATAAGCATTTATATAAGCACTAACGTACTTAAAACTGCTTATCTAGGAGTGTCTTACGAAGTACTGAGTGTTCATTTCAAAGTGTGTCATGACATCACTGTTGTGAGTCAGCGATTTGAAGCGAGTTTCAGCTTTTATGTCAGAGAAGTTTCCTATTAATCAAGGCGTTCAATCTGAACTTGAGAATGTGTATGGTATAACTTTGAATGTCGTAGCAACAGATGGCGGTCTGTATGGTCTGTGTGCTACCATAACCTCTTTCGAACTGTGTTTTGCAAGTCATACGCAGGGTATTTGTTATCATTGGTTGCGTACGGCAACATTCCACAACACAAATCAAATGCTCCGTTTCCATGTTAACAGTCGAAGTTAATGTCGACAAATACTGTACGTAAGTAATCGTCTTAATCCTCCCCCATATCCCGACAGTAAGAAAAAAACTCACCCCAGTACGTGTTTCCAAACAGTTCACATTCCTGCCACTACAGGTGTTACCGTACATATCGGTAAGTACTCTTCAGAATGAACGTCGTATTTGCTAGGCAACTTCTCTGGCACATAGGTAATATGCCTCTGTGGAAGTGTAGCAAGATTAAATTGTCTAGGCTCATCGACTAGCCACATGACGTCATACAGTGAGCCATGACACCATTTGAACTGAACATGCAGTATAACCTTTCTGTTTACCTTTAAAAGTGTGGAAAAGAATATGCATTTTGCTTATAAATCCGGGCTTTAAACATTATTCTTGGTGAGTAAATTCAGACGAACTGTTTCAATTTTGTGTCAATGCAAAGGAAGAAGTGAGAGGAGAAAAACATGTACAGACAATGCACATATCGTCGGTTTCTTGGTAAAAGTGACCAAGTCACATTCCAAGGCTTCCAAGCATTATGAAAATTTAAGACATAATTTTATATTAAAAACTAATAATATAGCACATTTACCTTCAGAGTAACTTATTACTAACATCTAAAGAAGTACAGTTATCTTTGGATGGATCATTAAACCTTTAAATGCCTTTTCCCAACAATTTTGAATTTTGGACTTGGTCACTTTTACCAAGAAACCGACGATATGGGTATGGTTACAGAACTTTATTATAACAAGCAGAACAATCCGCCATTTTGAATCCCACAGTCAAGGCGACATAATTTTAATATGAGATTGTATACGAGGACAAGATTAGGCCTATGTATGCATGTTTGAGGTTGGGAAACGGTAAGCTTTTGCTATAGTTACCTGTGAAATAAGCAAATACAGTGGTAAAGTAAATCCATGTGAGTGAATTAATAAAGTTCAAAAGAATATTAAAAATATAAATTAAAATACCTAAATCATATGTGTATTAATTTAAGTGAAAATTAATTAAGTAACTTAAAAATATAAAATTTAAATTAAAGTAGACCCTGTGTGCGTTAATATTTAGATGAAAATTAATCAGTTAATTAATTCAGTAACTAATTAAAAAAATATAAAGTAAAGTAAATACTGTGTCAATTAATGTTTCAATGGAAGTAAATAAATTAATTTAAAGCAATTACAACTAAAAAAAATAGAACTGCATGTGGAGACTCGAACCCTCGAACTTCCGACTTTAAAATCAGCATTTTAACCACTAGGCTATCAGTGACAACAATGAATTAAACTCCCTATATGAAGTATGCATTAATGTTTCAATGAATGCACTTAAAATCCTCTGATGACTACTGAATGCGAATATTGAAATCACATTTCATTTCTTGGAATATTTCACCATGAAATATGTTGAATCATACTTAAATTACACAGGTAATTATTTATTGTTGGCATCCATTTCTTGCATCTCGAATTTATGAGCCACTGCGATATTCTTTTTTTATCAGCAGGAAAATTATACAATTTATAGATTTAATGCCTACTATTATTTGTACAATTTGGAGTTGCACAACCATCCATTGTGTAAAATTAATAAGCATCATCATCATCATCTTCTTTCTTGCTCATGTTAGATCATGTGATATGTTATGGTCTCAGTCAGTCGTTTCCTTGGCCATCACAAATATCTTTTGTAAAATTAATAATACAGTTTAATGTTTAAAACTAAAATACACCCACATGTCAAGATATTTTACTTTCCGTATTGTTGTTTCCACCACACAGACGTCACTCGCTTGGGACTCAACATGGCAGATTGTTCTGCTTGGAGAATATAGTGCTTTACATATGATGTTTGACAAAATTTGTGGATTCTCGTAAGAAAAGCCAGCGATGGAGCACCAAGGAATTAAATCTGAAGAGAACGTCAGTTTAACTAATGATCCATTAATATTGTCCACTTTGATGGTGGATCTTTATGAAACTCTTCTTCATAAAGTTCACATACCAATCTCACACTAGCTCTGTCATCTCTGAACGAGAATAACGGTCTATGAGGAATTCTTTTTCTTGGATACTGAGTACCATTTTGATTATGTTTCTTTCACGCCTTCTTTAGCAACAACTAAAGTAACGATTAACAATGCCACCAATATTCACTGTCTTTTCTGTTTAGAATCATGCATACTTTTACTCCGAATTATCTGTTATTGCGCTTTCAATTTCTTACAACTCTTCGAAACCGACATCAAGCACTTCTTTCCCTCATAATAGAACGTCTTTACACTCATCTTCCTATACCGTATAAATACCTCGCCTCTGGAATTCGTTACCTAATGACGTCAGGGACTGCCGGACTTTATCACAATTCAAAATTAAATTGGAAAATTTTGTCTTAGTTAATGTTTTTTAGGGATTGCTATAAGTATTGATTTGTGTTTTTTTTTTCTTTTTCTTTTTTAATCTAGATTAAAATTGCAAGTTTCTTGTTTATGTTAGTTAATTAGTTAGGATACAATTAATTATGATACTTAATCACTCAATTAAAGTTTGTGTGACTGCAACCTGTGTATATTTTTGTGTGGCTTTACTTTGTTCATAGTGTTTTTTTTTCTCTCTCTCCTTTATTTCTTGTGTAGCTTTACTTTGTAAGTGTATTTTCTTTTTCTGTTTATTTCTATTATTGTATTTGTATTCCTGGTGTTGTGGAAGAGAAGGGCTGATGGCCTTAACTACACCAGAATAAATAAATAAATAAATAAATATTTTTTTCTCACTGAAGTGCAAGTGCAACATGATCAAACTTCGGTACTGTTCGCGCAACTTATCTAGGCAGCTGGGTCCCCTAGTGCTCACTCGCTGCCCCGTAGCCAACTACTAGCTCCCTGACTGTCGATGCTGCAGTTGTACGTACAGTTACAAAAACATCATTCGGTATTTATTTTCAGTGGATTCCATTGGATATGGTAGGTTAAGGTGTATGGTTCCACAAAAATATAAATAAATCGCATTCTTCTTCGTCTGTATACATCCATTCATAGTGTTCTGTCCAAGGGCAGGTGTTTCACCGTAAACCCAGCATCCTCCAGTCTTTCCTATTTTCTGTCTTCCTGTTTTTCTTCTCATATGATCCATATATCTTAATGTCGTGTATCATCTGATATCTTCTTTGCCCCGAACTCTTCTCCAGTGCATCTTTCAGAAGGCAGTTTCTTCTGAATCAATGACCCAGCCAGTTCTTTTTCCTCTTTCTAATCAGTTTCAGCATCATTCTTTCTTCATCCACTCTTTCCAACAAAGCTTCGTTTTTCACTCTGTCGCTTCACACACCATTCTTCTCCATATCCACATTTTAAATGCTACACTCCACACAAAGCACTTCCCTAGTCTCTTTCTTAGTTCTTTTTTCAGAGTTCCGCAGAAGATGCTTCTTTTCTAATAAAAGCTTCCTTTGCCATTGCTATTCTCCTTTTGATTTCCCGGCAGCAGCTCATGTTACTGCTTACAGTACACTTCCCAAGTATCTGAAGCTGTCCACTTGCTCTACTGCTTCATTTAAAATTCGCAAGTTTACCCTCTTTATTTTTCTTCCTATGACCATGAAATTATTGGGGATCATCAGTGCGGTTTTAGGCGTAATAGATCGACTATTGATCTGATTTTTTGTATTTGACAGATAATGGAGAAAAAATGGGAGTATAAGGGTACAGTACATCAGTTATTCATAGATTTCAAAAAGGCATATGACTCGGTTAAGAGGGAAGTATTATATGATATTCTTATTGAATTTGGTATTCCCAAGAAACTGGTTCAATTA
The DNA here is from genome assembly GCA_025594305.2 of Periplaneta americana. Classification (NCBI taxonomy): domain Eukaryota; kingdom Metazoa; phylum Arthropoda; class Insecta; order Blattodea; family Blattidae; genus Periplaneta; species Periplaneta americana. The sequence continues at coordinate 29,016,012 of JAJSOF020000036.1, forward strand.
ATTAAAATGTGTCTCAGTGAAACATACAACAGAGTCCGTATAGGTCAGTTTCTATCTGATGATTTTCCAATTCACTGCGGGCTAAAGCAGGGAGATGCACTATCACCTTTACTTTTTAACTTCGCTTTAGAATATGCCATTAGGAAAGTTCAGGATAACAGGCAGGGTTTGGAATTGAACGGGTTACATCAGCTTCTTGTCTATGCGGATGACGTGAATATGTTAGGAGAAAATCCACAAACGATTAGGAAAACACGGAAATTTTACTTGAAGCAAGTAATGCGATCGGTTTGGAAGTAAATCCCGAAAAGACAAAGTATATGACTATGTCTCATGACCAAAATATTGTACGAAATGGAAATATAAAAATTGGAGATTTATCCTTCGAAGGGGTGGAAAAATTCAAATATCTTGGAGCAAGAGTAACAAATATAAATGACACTCGGGAGGAAATTAAACGCAGAATAAATATGGGAAATGAGTGTTATTATTCGGTTGAGAAGCTTTTATCATCTAGTCTGCTGTCAAAAAATCTGAAAGTTAGAATTTATAAAACAGTTATATTACCGGTTGTTCTGTATGGTTGTGAAACTTGGACTCTCACTCTGAGAGAGGAACATAGGTTAAGGGTGTTTGATAATAAGGTGCTTAGGAAAATATTTGGGGCTAAGCGGGATGAAGTTACAGGAGAATGGAGAAAGTTACACAACGCAGAACTGCACACATCGTATTCTTCACCTGACATAATTAGGAACATTAAATCCAGACGTTTGAGATGGGCAGGGCATGTAGCACGTATGGGCGAATCAAGAAATGCATATAGAGTGTTAGTTGGGAGACCGGAGGGAAAAAGACCTTTGGGAAGGCCGAGACGTAGATGGGAGGATAATATTAAAATGGATTTGAGGAGGTGGGATATGATGATAGAGACAGGATTAATATTGCACAGGATAGGGACCGATGGCGTGCTTATGTGAGGGCGGCAATGAACCTTCGGGTTCCTTAAAAGCCATTTGTAAGTAAGTAAGTAAGTATGACCATGATGTTCGTCTTGGTGGCATTTAGTCGACCTGGTTGGCGGAGTTGGTATAGCGCTGGCCTTCTATGCCCGAGGTTGCGAGTTCGATCCCGGGCCAGGTTGATGGCATTTAAGTGTGCTTAAATGTGATAGGCTCATGTCAGTAGAACTCCTGCGGGACAAAATTCCGGCACACCACCTGATATAACCTCGAAAGTTTCGAGCATTAACATTAGCATTGTTGGCATTTATCTTCATTCCATACTGCTCACATCTGTCATTTAGCTCCAGTAGCATATCCTTTAGTATCGTCTCCTCTTGTGCTAACGCTAACAATGCCATATTATCAGCAAATCTTACACAATTTATTCTTCCTCCTCCTACAATCACTCCTCCCATGTTCTGAAAACAGTTCGTCACTAAATTCTCCAAGTAGATGTTGAGCAGGGTATGTGATAAAGGACATCCTTGTACTCTCTATTACACTTCCTTCTGACATTTCTTCTCATATCCTGACTTTGACTTGTTTCATACAAAACGTTACTGAACAACCTCCTCTGTTTCCAACCCACGCTAATTTTCTTTAGGATCCCCCATCAGTTTATTTCAATCCACTCTGTGAAACACCTTTTCTAGGTCCACAAATACTGTATACACTTCTTTATTCTTGCCTAGGTATCTTTAGCAGCAAGCAAGCAAATGTATTTTACCTGACTCGTAGACTGTCCTCCCCTCTCCTGCCTCGCCACCGCTAGAAGCTACTTCTCTGCTCCCCGCGTCCCTCTCTTTTAGCTGCCTAGATAAGTTTCGCAGACAATATACTTTATTCTGGGCCATTTTGTGTATACCCCTCTCCTATCACAGGGTATAATTTACAAAGGAAAATATAGCTAGCTATAAGGGATATGAACTGGTAGCTAATCAAGATACATTTTATTTTATAAAACCTTTACCCTTGTCTTTCTCCATGCTCTCACTTTTCATATTGTAGCAGGAATCACTGTAAAGAAATTGTGCACTGCTCTATCATATTATGTTTACTGGTTCCACCTCCTCCACAATAAGACAAAGGTAAAAGGATGTTGTAAGAAGATCATTGTTGAAAGATTTTATTCACACAATATAGGTTTTGTTAATTTAATTCTGTAAAATGTATTTATATCTCATTACAGCAAGAGATTAATGAAGTTAGATGGAGACAGTCCTAATCTATAGATAACTAATATTAATTTTTTTAATTATGTACTTCACATGTATCTACAATTGAAGACCTCCCCAGGGTAAGGGTGTAACCAACAAATCTGTCATACACATTACAGGAGAAAAGAAAATAATTTCAGGAACATATTTCGTTAACCCTATATTTACCAGCAAAACCATTTGATTTATCAAGGATACAAGTTTATTCAGGTATTAGATGCAATAATTTATTGTTATAAATGAATGTTTCAAAATTACTTTTTTCACTTTTTTCATTAATTTGATGTTAGTCCACACCTGTGGAGTAATGGCTAGCACGTCTGGCCGCGAAATCAGGTGGCCCGGGTTCGAATCCTGGTTGGGGCAAGTTACCTGGTTGAGGTTTTTTCTGGGGTTTTCCCTCAACCCAATATGAGCAAATGCTGGGTAACTATTGGTGCTGGACCCCGGACTCATTTCACCGGCATTATCACCTTCATTTCATTCAGGCGCTAAATAACCTGAGATGTTGATACAGCATCGTAAAATAACCTACAAAAAAATTAATTTGATGTTACACCCTTTTCCAGGGAGGTCTTCAATTGGAAAAAATTTTCTTTGTTATTATTATGTGACATTCATTGTTAAGATAACGAAAAATTGTATTATTTTATTCACTAAAATATTTAAATTACCATTTACTGAATTGGCAGAATTGATTCATTTTGATCAGCTTCGTTTATTGGTCTGCTTATATTTTGTTTTTTGTTATAATTTCAAGAACAGACACTATCTCCTGGTTTCTTAATCATTAAGACATTGGTTTGGTTAGTCAGTTTTGAAATCTCAGCTATGTCTCATTATACCATTGAAACAATAAAATCAGTAATAACTTCTGTACCAATAAATAAATAATAATAAAAATTATTGTTACAGTGAACTGGTTCTTCATTTGCATTATCTTAGTCGTTAGTCGCTATAAAATGACTGTAAAGAGCTTAACTCTATGTTCATAGTTGTTTTGTGTCAACTATAGTTTTCCCAGGTGGTCAATTATTTACTACACTTTTCAATAGATAGGCTATAGGTTTGCTGGTTCAAACTGAGCTGTAGATTATGGATTTTTAAGGACAGTAAAAATCATTACTGTGACTTTGATGTAGATTTACAGCATGTTAAAGAACATTATCTTTGAATGAGAGAGCTCTAAGCAAGATTTACCAACCATTTTTTGTTTATTTAAAAATTTAACTATGCTTTTCAGCATTGTCACCCATCTTCAGAATCATTGACTTCTGCATTACAAGTTTCCACATCAAAAATTGAATTCAGCACTGCCAAATAAGCAGAAGTTTAGCATTGAGGACCATTTTTGCAAAACTTGCTAACTGCAAAATTTGCAAAATTGAGATTTTGATGGATTCGTTAACATAAGGCAGGCCTCTACATGATGTTCAAGGCGTCTTAGTAATATTGGGTTATTTCTCTTCATTGTAGTGTGTCAAAGTGTGATTGTTTTTTCAAAACTTGCTTTCTGCTATAAGTGAGAGTTACAGCAAAACTTGCTTACTATAGTGTTTTGTCTCTCCTGTAAAATTTAGTTTTTTCAGTTAGCAAGTTTTGCAAAAAACGGTCCTCAATTGTCCTAGTTTATCGTTACATCCAGGCCAACATTCAGTTATAAGTGTTAACATCATTCCTCAAATTGTTGGCAACAAAATTTGGAGGCATGATATCTGGGGAGCAAGAAGAGTACGGGAATGGAGTTCCACGAGAAACGATGAATATTTTCAACAAATCATAAAGATATTGGAACTTTATATTTCATTTTTGGTGCCTGATGAATTAGGTGACTCCAAAGTGTCGTTGCAGAAGGGCAAGTGACTACCCTGCGGTGTGGGCTGTAACTCCATCTTGCTGCATCCATTGTTGGGGGGTAAGTTCCTGGCGTGACAGAAACGACGAAAATCCCTCTTGAATGGGGTAATAATTAGGTCTCTGTAGAGTAGCTGGTTTAATGTTTTTGGATTCTGTGCAGCATCCTCGACGAAATAAGGGTCCAATATTCCATGGCCAGACATGGCGCACCAAATCATAACCCACACCAGTGGCATAGCATGAAATTTTGAGCAGGGGAAGCTAATTCATGTTGTCTTTCATGCAATATGAGAAAACGTATTACAAAAATATAGTCTTCAAAAAATAGTAGTTAATGGCCCGGTTTCTTCAACCTTTGTTAAATTATAACAGTGTGTTATTCCATTTTAACTGTAAACTTAACAGTTGAAGCATTTCTTCAACTACTGTTAGTACTAACAGGCTGTTAAAACCTATGTTAATTTAACTGCCCAATTTCATGCAGTTAAATCATTTAACTCTCTGTTAGCATAGAAGTACCCAATATGGCTGGTGTGTTAGATGCTGAACTTATATATCTGGATTATTTAGAAGATGATATCCATGAATACATAAACAGAGGGGATGATTTCTGTGATTTGACAGACCAGAAGTTCATACAAAGGTATAGGCTATTTTCTGCCAAGCCTCACTTTTCGCTTTCAACTTAGATCCGTTTATTTATTCTCATTAATTGGTTTATACTGCGAAATAATTTCCAGCAGAAGATTTCTTTTGAACGAAGAGAAATTAGTCCTACAATTTCTTGTTGTTCCAATGTTTTCCATTTCATAACAGCAATACCAATACGCCACTCCACGCTATTGTGATAAAACGAGGAAAGAAGCAGAAATCAAACCTGAGAGAATAGAAAGACTTCTATCCTCTCTGAATCAAACAACGGAAACAAGCGAGAATCGCAATTGTCAGAGTTCAGAAAACAGAAGTGAGCCTATACTTGTTTATAGGTTATGGTTAAACTCTAGAATCTCTGGTCCTAACAGAGAGTTAACAAATAGAATGTTAAAATGTGAAATGTAAAGTTGAAGAAACGCAATATTTTTAACAGCAATTCATACTTTTAACTTACAGTTAATTAACGCTATGTTAGGTGCATTTTAACAAAGGTTGAAGAAATCGGGCCAATGTCAAGTCAGCAGTCGAAGATTGGTTGGAACCTCGTAAGTAACACAAATAAGGCATGACCTCAAATGGTACGTAGTAAAATATGATTTCACGGTTTACACATATCTCTAACAAATAGACACCTATACGTATAACATTAGCTCACTCCCTGTCATAGAGGAATCACAATTTTAACGGTCAATAGATACAGTACGTAAGTATGCATCTGTCTTTTGGTTGTTTCCTTCATTGACAGCAAGGGAGTCGGTCATTTGTTTCTTTGATCACACTTTTGTTCGTAAGTCAGTCTCGATAATAGAATTGTCCTAAAAATTCAAGTAAATTGGTTTCAGGAACTGTTATTTCATTCATTATTTATTATATCAGCCACACTGCACACTAACACTTCAACTGAACACAACTGACGAAAAGGGATAACTCGGAAACTACTTATTTTCAATGTCAAAGCTAGCTTCTTGCGAGCCTTGCGACCAGGATAGTTTAGTTAAAAAGGGATGGAAAATCTGCGGGGTGGGTTACACAGAAGAATGAGTGTAAGAAACCAGTCTGCTTGGAAGCTGGTGTGTGCAGGCTCCTAATTTACTGCTGCATCACAAATCATCCTGAGCTGCCGCATCACAAAATTTAACGCGTAAATATAAATTCTATTAAAATTAATAAATAATTTTGTCCATAGACTGAAGGTTTATTATGAAATTATTATTAACTGAGCAAGCTGAGCTTTTTAGCTTACATTGACGCTACACCATTGACCCACACACTGTGCGGTGGTTTTTGTATAACGACATAAGGCTGTTCAAATCCTAAAAAACAGTTGGTTGTCGGTTGATGTTGCCATCAAGGTGAATATAGCTTTCATGTGAAAACCATAATGTTATACAAGAAATCTGGATCCTGATTTATCATGAACAACACTCGGTTGCAATACTGTAATTGGGCTCACTCATCTCTTTCTGCTAGACGCTGAGCAATTTGAATGCAGTATGCAAATCTACCCAGTTCTTTAAATGTCCGCCAAACAAACCTATCACTCAAACCAAGTTTTAGCGATGTTCGTTCTAGACTACGCTTTGGGGACTGTAATACCTGTTGAAGTTGTCCATGATTCTCTTTTGTGGTGACTGTTCTTGGGCGTCCTTTTGTCCCCTTTCTTTGATATAAGACTGATCCCATATGACAAAATTTATCAACATTGTTCTATTATTTGGTGCCTTTTTAATAAATCGCTCTTTGTACTGTTCTTTAACATGAAGCAAACTTGGCCCATTCTGACGTCCTATTCCATATGACCGGAAATAATGTTCCATGATGAACACCTCCTCTGTTGTAAGAACCATAATTGCAGAAATCAACACAACACTGAAATCACAGTGGGTGCTATGCATAGAATTTTGCTAGCCCGCGCTACGAGTGTGCTAAAGTAGCCCCGGCTATCAATTGGTTACTTGTACAGGATTCATATCATATATTGCTAACACTGGTTTATGACAACGAAAACGTTAGTTCGCTGATCATCAACCGGAAGCCCGCGCTATGAATGTCTATGTCTATGTCTAACTATTATATACAGTAAATAAATACTTTGTTGCCAGGGAAACTTGGATAGATGATCAATAATTTCAGTGTCGTTTGTTTTGCCGCATACCATATATGACAAAACAAAATGTATAGAAATTAGGTAACTGATGACTGGCATATTTTTGTTTTGATTCCAAAAACAGGTTTAGCCCAATAACATAATATACATATATCTTTAACTGCGAATTCAAAGTTAAAGTTTTTTTTTATCAATTCCTACTATTTATCATTGAAAATGATATTTATATATATGGTTATTTTTTTCCAAAACCTTGTATTTTTTGTTTTTCAGGCCAAACACCTATCTTATATTTTAATTTAGAGACTATGAAGTGTCATAGTACATTAAGTACATAGAATGGTATGAAATATCACTCAGATTAGAATAAACGCGTATTTTTTTTAAATTAGCTCGTTTATGTTTAAACTACTTCCTGTATAAATAGCCTAACTGAAAGTGAAATAGCAGGTTTTTGGAAACAAACCATACGATGTAGAGAATGAACTTTCCACTTCATGGGACGTTATTGGAACAGACTGTAATAAATATGTTTGACAACTTCGGGCGAAGCTTCAATTTCGAGTTCTATTTGTTAAGAAAGTGAGAAAGAGATACCTACTAATGCCTTCTACAATCAGCAGAGGGGATAAAATTTTGAATACCATAATGCAGGTATATTTATGGTGACAATGACTGTTATCTTCGTCATCTGCCCATAGAAGTAATAACTAAAAAAGCAACACACGAACAAATTATCGATTACTAGGGGTCAGACATCTTTGAACTCCAGTGTCTATTGAGGTTTAAAAGTACAGTGTGTTCGCTTCCCCCTATGGCCGGCCAGCAAGTGCAGAGCATTAGTTATCAATCCTCAAGCTTATCCTACTCATTTATTGTTATCACTTGAGTACTAGCCTTGTTACAAAAGATGCTGAAAGTGGTGTCCATCTGCATTGATGCATTCTTGACATCTTCCTCTTTCTACACTGACATGCGTAAACTGACTGCTCACGGAAACCACCACGCGTGGCCTTCAAGCGTTTTTTTTTAAAGCACTTCAGTAAAGCAAACTGATTGTTGAAACATAATGCAATTAGGTCAGCTGACTGCAAAATGATGGGCAGCTGTTGAGTGATTCTTAAGCACGGGTGGCAGCACGTTGGTAGGCTATATTATTGCTGCTCCGCGTGCTTGCTGTTCATCGCCTGGCTGCAGGGGGAAGCGAATGCACTGTATATGACCTACAATTTTATGATCATGTAAGCGAACTTTTTACCCATGAG
>JAJSOF020000036.1:29024212-29048024 GCA_025594305.2 Periplaneta americana
AAACTCGAGCTGCAGTGATTACATGCGACAGACAGCCTATGAAGTAAGGAGACGGAGGAAAGGTACTTGGCATGAAAACTACAACCAGTGGTGGTTCCTGTACTAACATCTTGATCAATCCCGCGGATAAAAATCTCAAGCTTTGCTGTATCAGTAATGTCACTGCTGTCCTCAAGAGCCAGTGAATAATAAACGATTTTTCTTGCTTATTTTTTTAACCCACCTCTTGAATATAATAGGAATTTTCTAAATTCTTATCTCTATACTTGGTCGAGAAATTCGTAGTTTTTCAAAATTAAAAACTTGTTATGGACAAGTTATTTGAGCTATTTTAATCATTACTCTTTTGAGAAATTCTGTTCTATTAAAAGGCTTTAGAGCACGAGATATTTCAAACCCCACTAGGTAACTGACTTCCTTACATTTATTTATCTCATTTTTCTCTTCCTGGCTATGATTTAAGACATGTCAATTCCTGGCGATTAACAGTTCGTTGGCACATAATATTGAATCAGTTTTTCTACAATATTATTATTAAATGAATAACTAATAAATAGTTACCCTCATCTAAAGATTAAGAAGATTAAAATTGAGATAAAACCTAATAATGTTATCCTTCTAGGGAGAAGATCTAAAAAATATCAATATTCATGGACGTACAGAAGAACTATAGCAACACATATACTTAGTAGTCAATAATAATAATAATAATAATAATAATAATAATAATAATAATAATGGGGCTAAGAGGGATGAAGTTACAGGAGAATGGAGAAAGTTACACAACACAGAACTGCACGCATTGCATTCTTCACCTGACATAATTAGGAACATTAAATCCAGACGTTTGAGATGGGCAGGGCATGTAGCACGTATGAGCGGATCCAGAAATGCATATAGAGCGTTAGTTGGGAGGCCGGAGGGAAAAAGACCTTTGGGAAGGCCGAGACGTAGATGGGAGGATAATATTAAAATGTATTTGAGGAAGGTGGGATATGATGATAGAGACTGGATTAATCTTGCTCAGGATAGGGACCAATGGCGGGCTTATGTGAGGGCGGCAATGAACCTCCGGGTTCCTTAAAAGCCAGTAAGTAATAATAATAATAATAATAATAATACATTATTCAGCGTGGCAATTAATGTTTCTATATATGTACTCCTAATTGAATCGTTGAGCAAAGTAAACATATTACATTTTGTCTAACAGAACAACAAAAAAGTTCTCCTTCTCATTCTTTACGAAACCACTTCTTACTGCTTGTAGAGATAGAGTTTGTAGAGCGACATGATACCGCCACTGCTTGCCTTCGGTACGTGAATGAAAAACACAGCAATGTACAGGAAATTCCTCGTACCCGTTTGAATGTCTGTGATTACACGATGTAATCACGACACCCGCTTTGGTCCCGCTGCACTACAGTTAGGAATCTGGGACTTGTCTGCCCTACGTACATCAGCTTCCTTTGTGCTGCACATTCGGCAGACGACGAGAAAGTTCACCGAATTGTGATAGGCCTGGCCTTTCACCCCCCCCTCCTCCGAAAATCAGTTTATGTTCGGGATTCCCATTTTGATGCTACCGTGTCCGAAGTGAGTCAAGAGGAAATGCAATACCGCATCCCGTTCCTCGATTTCGCCTTTTTCGCAGAAATCAGGCAAAAATATTTTTCTTAGGCAAAAATGAAATGCAACAGAGGAGCCCCATTTTGTTGCTGGATCACTGGTAAGCATGTGGGCATCCTATGGTAAAGAGGTCCGGGCAGGGCCGCTGACAGAATTTATGCGCCCCTATGCAATACTGTACTCAGATCCCCTTGAAAAAGTAAGTTACAAGTTACCAGTTATTCTAACCATAATAATTATTTGGAAAATAAATAAAAGATAACCCCATTCACAGATACTAACCTAAAAATATACACTTTTATTACATGAAACCTTTTAGCAAAATTCCTCATTAGCACAATATATTATATTCATAAAACATTATTCCTAAACACCTGTTATTTCTAACTTGCAGTCCAACATCAACGAATAACTCTCCTTGACTTCATTGATGTAAAATCATCAATTATATCATCAAAATTTAAAAGCCTAGCAAGATCGCTCTCCAGACTTAGGAGGCTAAGGTTACTCAGTCGTTCTTGACACATTGTTTATCTGAATACATTTTTTATTTTCTTCATTTTGCTGAAGGATCTTTCAGCATCAGCAATTGTCAATGGAATTGTATAGAATATTCTAATAGTTATACAAATATTTGGAAATAAACTGACCAGTTTTAATTCCCTCAGACTATTTAGGAGATTCATAGGTTTCAGGTTGGTCCTAAATTAAAGGCATGAATTTATTTTAAATATTTCGGCTCATCACTGATCTCTTTGTTAATGTCTTCATAATATTTTTCAAGATTAACTGTTAAGCACAGAAACGCCATTTCGTAATTTCAATTAAGAAACACGCCAAAATAATTAATTATCTTTACACCAAAAACTGATGCTTCCTGGACCAAAATATCGTATTTTATAATTGTTCGAATGCAACAGAAGCCAGAAGTCTTGCTAAAGATGTTATTGCTGAAGTACTATGAAGTGGCGTTCCTGTTCTTATCAATTACCTATATAAAAGTCAAATATTTACATATGAAGTGGTAAGTTGTATTAATTCTACTATTGTTGAGTTAATGTCAAATTTATGTAACAAATATTCTTACAAAATTTTATAGTACTCGTATGTATCTATGAATAATTATCCATAATAATAAAACATAATCAGACTCACTTAATCTGACGGGCCTTTATTGCTCACGGGCCCATGTGCACTCGCCCCTCCCCCTTCTCGGCGGCCCTGGGTCCGGGCCCTCAGCCCATTCGTTCTCCTGTTGTTGAAAAAAGTCCGTTTCGGATACTCAAAAATACCATTTTTTAAAACTTTGCCTTCTTCTACCGTCCATATGCCAGGGGGTAAAAGGTTGTCATTTGTACCACAGACAGAGTTCGATAAGCTCTATTCACTCCACGTATCAGCTTCCTTCCCACTGCACTTTCGACCGGGTTATGGCGGCGACAAAGTTCGCCGAATAGAAGTTTCTATCTTTCTTTCGGAAATAAGCTTGTGTCTTGGATTCCGATTTTGATGATAAAGCATCCGAAGTGAATCATGGGTGAATACAGCATCGCATTCCGTTCTTCGACATCACTTTATTTCCGCAGAAATCGGGCAAAAATGTTCTTCTTAGCCAAAGGTAGAGTGCAACAGAGGTTCCCTATTATATTACTGGGTCACTGGTAAACATGTGGGCATCATACGGTAAAGAGTTAGGGCCCTCGGCCCCCTTGTTCTCCTTTTATAGAAAGAAGTCTGTTTTTGAAACTCAGAAGTACCATTCTTTCTTAATTTTGTCTTCCTCTACCGTCCATATGCCTGGAGGTAAAGGATTGTCCTTTGCACCATAGATAGAGATCGATAATCTCTATTCATTCTACATATCAGCTTTCTTCCCACTGCATATTCAGACGGGTTATTGCGGTGAGGAAGTTCGTCGAATAGGAGTTTGTATTTTTTCTTGAAAATCAGTTTGTTGTCGGGATTCCCATTTTCATGCTATCGTGTCCGAAGTGAGTCAAGGAGTACAACACCGCGTCCCGTTCTTCAATATCGTCATTATTTACGGAGATTAGAGACTGAAACATTCTAGATAGTCAGAAAAAAGTCTAGACAAAAGTGCAACGGATTTGCTCGATTTTAGTGGTGATTACTAGTAAACATGCTGGGATGCTACAGTTAAAAGGGCGGGTCTCTGTGCCCCTTCGTTCTCCTTGTGTAGAGAAAGTCTGTTTTGGAAAGTCAAAATGACCATTTTTTTTAACTTTGCCGGCCTCTACGTCCATATGCCTGGGGGCGGAGGGTTGTCCTTTCCACTACAGATAGAGTTCGAGGAGCTCTATTCGCCCCAAATATCAGCTTTGTTCTCACTACACATACGGCGGAGTTCTGCGGCAGAATATTGGCGGAAGAGAGGACTTAGTATTTTTTTCTCGAAAACCAGCTTGTGTTCGGGATTCCCAATTTGATGCTATCGTGCCCGAAGTAAGTCAAGGGGGAATACAACACCGCATCCCGTTCCTCGATATCGTTATTATTTTACGCAGATTAGAGACTGAAACTTTTTAGATATTCAGAAAAGTCTGAAAAAAAAAGTCTAACGGATTTTCTCCATATTATTGGTGATTACTAGTAAACATGCGGGAATGTTACAGTTAGAAGGGCGAGTCTCAAAGTCCCTTCGTTCTTCTTGTGTAGAGAAAAGTCTGTTTTGGAAAATCAAAAAGACCATTTTTGGAAAATTTGCCGGTTTCAACCGTCCATATGCTAGGGGGCAGAGGGTTGTACTTTGCACTACAGATAGAGTTCGAGGAGCTCTATTCGACCCAGTTATCAGCTTTGTTCTCACTACACACACGGCGGAGTTTTGGGTGCGAGAATGTTGGCGGAATACAGGTCTTGGTATTTTTTTGCTCGAAAATCAGCTTGTGTTCGGGATTCCCAATTTTATGCTATCGTATCCGAAGTAAGACAAGGGGGAATACAAAACCGCATCCCCTTCCTGGATATCGTCATTATTTTACGCAGATTAGAGACCGAAACTTTTCAAATATTCACAAAAAAGTCTAGAAAAAAAGTGCAACGGATTTGCTCGATTTTATTGGCGATTACTAGTAAACATGCGGGGATGCTTCAGTGAAAAGAGCGGGTCTCTTAGCCCCTTCGTTCTCCTCGTGTACAGAAAAGTCTGTTTAGGAAAGTAAAAAAGACAATTTTTGACAAATTTGCCGGCCTCTACCGTCCATATGCCTGGGGACAGAGGGTTGTCCTTTGCACTACAGATAGAGTTCGAGTAGCTCTATTCGCCCCATTATCAACTTTGTTCTCACTACACATATGACAGAGTTTTGGCGCCGAGAATGTTGGTGGAATAGAGGACTTGGTATTTTTTTCTCGAAAATCAGCTTGTGTTCGGGATTCCCAATTTGATGCTATCGTGACCGAAGTAAGTCAAGGGGGAATTCAACACCGCATCCCGTTCCTCGATATCGCCATTTTTTTTTTTTTTTCAGAGATTAGAGACTGAAACATCCTAGGTAGTCAGAAAAAAGTCTGGCAAAACGTGCAACGGATTTTCTCGATTTTAGTGGTGATTACTAGTAAACATGCGGGGATGCTACAGTTATAAGGGCGGGTCTCTGTGCCCCTTAGTTCTCCTTGTGTAGAGAAAATTCTGTTTTGGAAGGTCAAAATTACCATTTTTTTAAACTTTGCCGGCCTCTACCGTCCATATGCGTGGGGGCAGAGGGTTGTCCTTAGCACTACAGATAGAGTTCGACGAGCTCTATTCGCTGAATTTATCAGCTTTGTTCTCACTACACATACGGCGGAGCTAGGGCGGCGAGAATGCTGGCGGAGTAGAGGTCTTGGTATTTTTTTTCTAGAAAATCAGCTTGTGTTCGGGATTCCCAATTTTATGCTATCGTGTCCGAAGTAAGACAAGAGGGAATACAAAACCGCATCTCCTTCCTGGAAATCGTCATTATTTTACGCAGATTAGAGACCGAAACTTTTCAAATATTCGCAAAAAAGTCTAGAAAAAAGTGCAACGGATTTGCTCGATTTTATTGGCGATTACTAGTAAACATGCGGGGATGCTTCACTGAAAAGAGCGGATCTCTGAGCCCCTTCGTTCTCCTCGTGTAGAGAAAAGTCTGTTTACGAAAGTAAAAAAAGACAATTTTTGACAAATTTGCCGGCCTCTACCGTCCATATGCCTGGGGACAGAGGGTTGTCCTTTGCACTACAGATAGAGTTCGAGTAGCTCTATTCGCCCCATTATCAACTTTGTTCTCACTACACATATGACAGAGTTTTGGCTCCGAGAGTGTTGGTGGAATAGAGGTCTTAGTATTTTTTTTCGAAAATCAGCTTGTGTTCGGGATTCCCAATTTGATGCTATCGTGAGTGAAGTAAGTCAAGGGGTAATACAACATCGCATCGCGTTCCTCGATATCGCCTTTCTTTCCAGAGGTTAGAGACTGAAACATTGTAGGTAGTCAGAAAAAGTCTAGAAAAAAAGTGCAACGGATTTTCTCGATTTTATTGGTGATTACTAGTAAGCATGCGGGGATGCTACAGTGAAAAGGTCGGGTCTCTGAACCCCTTCGTTCTCCTCGTGTAGAGAAAAGTCTGTTTTGGAAGGTCAAAATGACCATTTTTTGAAAATTGGCTGGCCTCTACCACCCATATGTCTGGGGGCAGAGGGTTGTCCTTAGCACTACAGATAGGGTTCGAGGAGCTCTATTCGCCCCACGTATCAGCTTTGTTCTCACTACACATACGGCGGAGTTGGTATTTTTTTCTGGAAATTCAGCTTTGTTCGGGATTACCAATTTGATGCTATTGTGTCCGAAGTAAGTCAAGGGGGAATACATTATACAATACCGCATCCTGTTATGAACAGGTTAGAAATCAAAATTAAAATTTCGAATAAAAAGTATAGTTAAAATTGAAATTATGAAATAAAATTGAAACAGAAATTAAAATTAAAAACCTGAGTATGAATGAAAGTTAAAATGAAAAGTAAAGGAAGTTTAAAATATAAAAAAAAAAATGTATAATTTAAATCAAAATAGAAAAATGAACTTACAAATAATTAGAAAATGAAACTAAAATTAAAAATTGTATTAACATTAAAAAATAATATAAAAGTTAATATTAAAAAATGAAATTAAAATTGAAAATAAAATTTAAATTGAAAAATTGAGTTAAATTAAAATTATGATTAAAATTAAATTTAAATTTAAAGTAAAGTTGAATAATAGAATTGGAATAAAAAAATAACATTAAATTAAAAATTAAAAAATCGAATTGAAATTAAAAATTAAACATTTCAACTAAAATGTAACAATAGAATTATAATAAAAAACAGAATTAAAATTAAAATTATAAAATGCATTTGAAATTAAACTTGAAAGATACAATTAAAATTAGAATTAAAAATTAAAATAATAAAGATAGATTAAAATTACAATTTAAAAAATTAAATTTTAATTGGAATAAAAAATAAAATCAGATTTGAGAAATTGAATTAAATTGAAATTGAAAGTAAAAAAATTAATTTAAAATTAACAAATAACATTAAAATTAATGAAAAAATAAATTAAAATTAAGGATAAAAATTAAATTAAAATTGAAAATGAAAGTCATAAAATGAAATTAAATTTAAAATGAAAAAAAAATAGAATAGAATTAGGAAATAAAATTAAATAATATATAAATGAAACCCCGAAAAGACAAAGTATAGGATTATGTCTCGCGACTGGAATATTCTACGAAATGGAAATATAAAAATTGGAGATTTATCCTTCGAAGAGGTGGAAAAATGCAAATATCTTGGAGCAACAGGAACAAATATAAATGACACTCGGGAGGAAATTAAACGCAGAATAAATATGGGAAATGCCTGTTATTATTCGGTTGAGAAGCTTTTATCATCCAGTCTACTGTCAATAAATCTATGTTAGAATTTATAAAACAGTTATATTATCAGTTGTTCTGTATGGTTGTGAAACTTGAACTCTCACTTTGAGAGAGGAACAGAGATTAAGGGTGTTTGAGAATAAGGTTCTTAGGAAAATATTTGGGGCTAAAAGGGATGAAGTTACAAGAGACTGGAGAAAGTTACACAACACAGAACTGCACACATTGTATTCTTCACCTGACATAAATAGGAACATTAAATCCAGACGTTTGAGATGGGTAGAGCATGTAGCACGTATGGGCGAATCCAGAAATGCATATAGAGTGTTAGTTGGGAGGCTGGAGGGAAAAAGACATTTGGGGAGGCCGAGACGTAGATGGGAGGACAATATTAAAATGGATTTGAGGGAGATGGGTGGGCAACTCGTGATTTCAAAGTGTCAACACAATCTCAGTGCAAGGTAGAACGGACTCTGTACTAGCTGTACTGTCTGTGTGCGGTTCTTTCAAGACACAAGTTCGATCGCGTCTGCAGTAAGTGGCGGCTCGTTTTAAGTGAAAAACAATATAATTCCCAGATCATTTCCCTTTAGTTACGAGTAAAAAGAGAATTTTCTTTTATTAAGAAGAGAGTTAAAACTTGTATTCTATTATTATATATGTGAGACTGATATCAAATATCATTAGCATGTTGTGCGTGCGAATTACAGAATTGCACGACATATAATCGACTAGCTAAGAGCATTTATGGATAAATTTGAAATGTGGTAGTATCACGTAGAACATAAACAACTTCACTTTCTTTGACTATAAACTGTCTTGAAGAGTGATAAGAAAATCTTCTCATCAAATATAAGAACCTACTTCAAGACATACAGCAGAATTCACTGCTAAGTTTGGAGAAACAGTGACAATTGACAAGGAATCGAAATTTTTCTGAAATCTTTTTGGCTTACGCCGATAGAAAATCCTGAAAGTTTATAGCTTGAATTGATAAATCTACAGAACAGCACGCCACTCAGATTCCAGCGAAATCAGGAATCGAACTGTTCGTAATGTTGCCTAAATCAGAATTTCCAAATATACTCTTTGCTTATGTGCTTGAGGCAGAGTTTAATACAAGAAAGAAGTGTAAAAGCTCTCAAAGTAAAGAAAGAGCTCAGAAGTAAGCTTATTTCATCTGCCGTGACATGTAAAAAATACTTCCTTGAATTTGTTATTGTTTGCGAATACAGACTATTACCTTTCTGAGAACAGAGGAATACTCTTTAATGTATAAAGACTTGTAAATTCTAGCGTTCTACGTTTCAAATAAGACATATACCGTAATAAGAAATATTAACAAATAGTGTAATAATAAATAAGTGTATTAAATATATTTGTTGTATCTTGAAAAGGTTGTATTCGGTTTGTGTTTCCAGTACTAAACTAATTTACAAAGCTAGAAAATAATATAATTTTGTTATGTGTTCAGGTATAGTCTGCCTAAAATTACTATAATTATTGTACCATGCGTCATTCTGAAATTCAAAGCATGGAATGGATATCACGATCACCTGCATGAGCCGCCAGAGCACACCGTGGCTTCTGCAGCATAAATGCAAACAACTTGTAACTGCTGTGGCTGACTCCGTCTGTCTTTCTCTCTTTCAAGGATTTTTAGCACTTTGGGAGCACGAGTTGCCCATCCATGGATATGATGATAGAGACTGGATTAATCTTGCAAAGGATAGGGACCAATGGCGGGCTTATGTGAGGACTGCAATGAACCTGCAGGTTCCTTGAGAGCTATTTGTAAGTAAGGAAGTAAGTACGGTAAGTAAGTAATATATAAATGAAATAAAATAAAGAAATGAATTTAATTGGAAGAAATAAATTAAAAATTATATTCATTAATTAATTTGAATGAAGTAAAAAAATAAAATAAATAAATAAATAAATTTGAACAACAGATTAAACTAAAGGTTCGATTGCATTGTTAAGAAATCACCTCAGATCAGTAGCGGTTACAAAGGTTGGCAGTTCTGCACGAAAAATAGTGTCTTTAGCAAACGCATGCTGTTTATTGCATCTAAATCGGACAACACGTATAATTACAGCCCCTTCTTGAAGTTGACTGTGCACCCGAAATTGTACTCCAGCCATCCGTGCGCTACACCTCTCCCACCTGGTACAACTAGTCATGTAGTGGAGATGTGCCCCACATGCTTTCTAGTTTTTTAAGTCAAATTAACTAAATCCTTCACTCCGGTGTTTGTCCATGTATTTTCTCCTGTAAACAGAATACACGGGTGAAGGAGAAAGCGTTTTCATGAGCGCAGCAAAAAACCATTCGTTTCCATTACACGTTTCGGTATTAAAATGACTAGTAGGCTACATGATTTCCTCGACTTTTTCCAGAAATTTCAATATTTAAATTTTGTGTAGGACGTCCTAATTTCTTAAGTTAACGTGCAATTTCTCTTTTAATTTCAAAAAGGGTTGGTCGATTAGGTTTTCATTTCATTCATTTTTAATATAAAATATTTCCTTAGACACACTGACTAATCACATCACACCACCCACAGTACTATAACACACTGGAACTGTAATGATATACAGTAGTCCAGAAGCCTATGTGTTCTAACGCAGGTCATAAAGAGATGAGGGAGTTGGCGGTTCTTTTGTATATTTGGAGAGAGCTGCTTCAGTTGCAGCTCTAATGCAGTCTTATGGGACGGTGAAGATAACCAGTTTTCTGCTGCCGACTACCCTACGTTGAGCTTCAGGAACTGCCGATCATAGATCCGAAAAGTACGCTACAGCTAAAATTCTCGAGCAGTTCAAGGTTTCTACAGACAGTAAAATCTCAAATCGAAGGAGAATGAATTGGAAAAATAAATGAAACAATGAACTAGATTACATAAAAGCACGTTTTACATTTTTAATTTTTTCAGGTCTATTTAAATGGCGGTTCTGCAGCTCTGCAGTTCTTATTGTAGAGCCACCCCTGCCTCAAATTAGACATTGCACTGTAATTTCTTTCTCTTTTTCTTGCTTTGGTTTTATATTCATAACAAATTATCCAAGTAATATGTACTATTCAAAGTTTTGTTTTTGTAAATTGTATACTTTGTCTTCTAGACAATCACTGTTTAGGGGAAGTGTTTGATGATGATGATGATGATGATGATGATGATGATGATGATGATGATGATGATGATGATAATAAATTAAATTGAATTGAATAAATTAAGTAAATTTAATTAATTGATGTATGAAATTAAATTAATTATATAAATAAAATAAATTAAACATAATGTAATAATTAAAAAAAGGAATTACATACATAAATAAAAATAAATTGAATGAATAAATAAATAAAATAAAATAAATGAATACTTTTAAGACGAAAATTGACATAAGTAACTATCATCATAATAATCACAGTGGAGGCTAGAATATGTTTCCTGCACTATGTTTAGTGAAGTCTTAAATATTCTTCCAGATTGGTTGGCTGTATAAAGCTGATGACTCCAAAGAAAAACAGAAGATGTCTTAGAAGAAGAAACAAGCAGCGAGGAGAGGCGTCTCATGGTGGAAACCTGGGAATACAGAAACAGAAATTAGTTCATGTATGTATCTGATGTGACGGTAAAAGGTTAGTTTTATGTGTAGGTACAGTACTTGCGCAATTTATACTTTTGAATTATGCCTTTTGCTATTGCACAGATGGTTAATTTCCAGTACTAAGTCACAGATACTTCTTGACTGATTTCGGCTTAATTGATATGAAATTTTCAATTACAAACCTCATACCTGTAGTTTGAAAGGCTTGTAAACCAGTGAGATTTTAAATTGACGCGTGTGTGTGTGTATGTGTATGTGTGTGTGTGTGTGCGCGTGCGCGTGTGCGTGTGTGTGTTT
This sequence comes from Periplaneta americana, assembly GCA_025594305.2. Lineage (NCBI taxonomy): Eukaryota > Metazoa > Arthropoda > Insecta > Blattodea > Blattidae > Periplaneta > Periplaneta americana. The sequence continues at coordinate 29,035,649 of JAJSOF020000036.1, forward strand.
TTTTTAACACTACAATTGGGTATACACCCAGTGGCAGTGATATATAATATACAATAATACCATCACAATAATACAATAATTACAGCAATAAAAAAAATAAAATAAACGTAAATTTATTTCTAACTATAAATAAATAGATGCAATAAACCTAGGACTATAAATAAAAACTAATCTGTAATAGCGCCTACAATAAGCAAAAGTAAACCTAACATAAGTACTTCTATTTCACCCAACTATTACCAATTAAAGTAATTACCAGACATCGGATTCTAGGGCAAATGCCTATTTTGTTTCTTTAGGAGAAAAGTAAAAATAATTATTAATATTTGTGTTTCATGGAAATTGAAAGGTATTCAAAGAGTTTTATAGTGCCCTAAAATGCCCTAAAACGGTTATTAGAGCCTAATTTGTTAATATTCGCCTAAAAAAGCCTAACTCACTGTAAAGTTTCGCATTTTACTCTTACTTTTTATAATTTATACATGCATTCACTGCGAAATTTAAGGCATTTAAAAGTGGAAAGTTTGCTTCACACCGGCCATGAAACCATTGATAAAGGAAACAAAATATTTTGAATCTCACGACACTCGCAATAGATTTCACCGAATTTAACATGTTTGGAGGCATAAATGCCGACAAAGAACCAACCTTAGTCTTGAAGCAGGCAACAATCACAACATGTGCTGCTACCAATTCAGAAACATACTATACTATAAAAATGACTGTTTTCGGTCTGAAACCGATTAGCTGTACTGCCCTTCACACAATATCACAATTTTTGGAGAAAGAGTGTTTTTGAAATATTTATGAAAAGTCGTAAAACTGCGAATTAGTAGGGTAAACCGTTACAAAATATTTAAAAGAATGGCCCTCCTAGTGTTAACACTACCAGGAAATGCAACAATAAGTGGAACTTTGTATTTTTGTCCAATTGAATCTCAATAACAACGGTTCATTTGAATGCTCGTTAACAGTTGCTCTTTCCCTCACCTTATTTGTGTTGAGAAGTTTTGAGCGGTACGACGTTTTCCTGTGAAGTTTAACGCGATAATGCCGAAAAATATAAGTGCAAAATCTACATTGATCCGGCAATGGCTAACAGAATATTCAGAATTCACTTATGATGGAAAAATAATATTCTGCAATATTTGTAGCAAACAGGTATGTAACAATAGTTGAAATATATAAATTCTATTAATTTTAATGAGTAGGCCTATAATATTTATACATTGACTGAGCTATCCTGAGGCATAATTCTTTTTAAGACCACTACACTTTAACCTTTTTAAATTCCGATAGTTAAAGTATTTGCAGGTCATTAAAATTTTGATTGTTCGAACCCACTAACTTTGCGATAGAAATACGGCAATACAACAATTAGGATTTTATTTTAATTCAGTTTACTTTACATTTTTAGATTTCGCAAGAAAAGAAGTGCCACCTAAAGCAGCATGTGCAAGGAGCGGCTCATAAGGCTAAAGCTCAGCAGAAAAATCAACTGCAACAAACTTTACTAACACAGCCTACTTCATCCAATCTCAGCAGCAATTTCTATGCTGATTTAACCAGAGCGTTTGTTGCTGCTAACATTCCCTGGAATGCAATTTAAAATCCGGTTTTAAGACAGTTTTTACAAAAATACTGCAAACAAAATATCCCATCTGAGTCGACCTAAGAAAAATTACTTAGACAGAATATACAATGAAACTTTAGCTTCCATTCGGAGGATATAGGTGATTCTTACATACGGGTCTCTGTGGATGAAACCTCAGATCCTATGAATAGGTATATAGCAAATATGGTAATAGGAAAACTTAGTCCTGATGGACCTTCGATTCCACACCTCGTATGTGTTAAGGAACTTTCGAAAGTGAATAGCCAAGCCATTGCCTATTTTGTAAATAAAGGCCTACAGTCTTTATACTCAGGTAATATAGACGATTCTAAAGTTCTGTTGTTTTGTACTGATGCTGCCTCATACATGGTTGCTGCAGCTCCACTTCTTAAAACATTTTATCCTAACCTCACGCATGTAACCTGTCTAGCACATGGCCTTCACAGGGTTTCTGAAACAATCCGGAATGAATTTCCTCTTGTCAATTCGTTTATTTCTAACACAAAAAATGTTTTTGTAAAGCCCCATCCAGGATTTCAATATTCAGAGAGAACTTTCCAGATATCCCACTCCCACCTCAGCCGGTTGTTACACGATGGGGAACCTGGATTCAGTCAGTGGTGTATTATTCTAGGTATTTTAAAGAAGTGGTCACAGTTATTGATAAATTACCTGAAACTGATAGTGCAGCGTGTGTGAAAGCAGTGAAAGATTATCTGAATGACTCACGAATGAAAAACGATATCGCCTACATAACATCAAACTTTTCTTTCATACCTGCAAGCATTGAACAATTAGAACGTGAAAAACAATCTCTTTGTAGCCAAATAGCAATCGTAAAGGAAGCTCAAGTGAACATACATTCTGCTTTGGGCGAAACTGGGAAAAAAGTTAAAAATAAGTGGGACAACGTATTAAATAAGAATGTAGGATTTTCATTGTTGGAAAAAGTATCAAGAGTGATATCGGGGGGAAAGTGTAAATGTTCCAGTAAGTATTGATGTTTCTATTGTACCTAATTTAAAATTTGCGCTTCTCACATCAGTTTCGGTTGAAAGAAGTTTTTCTGCTTTCAAAATGATTCTCAGTGACAAAAGGCAAAGGTTAACTGTGGAGAATTTAGAAAAAATTCTGGTGGTGTACTGTGCAGATAATTATAATAAAGTCTGAGCATGGAACTGAATTTCAATTACTTAAAATGAATAATCTTGATATCAATAATCATTATTTCATTAGTTTCAATATATTTCAATATATTAAATTTGTGCAGCTCTGTTTATAAATATAATATAGTATTCTTTTTTAATGTTTAAACATACTTTTTTGTGCGTATTTTAGTGTATAACTAAAAATTTCAGTGAAAGAAATAAGTATGATACCTTGATGTGCCTAAAATGCCTATTTTCATTAAAATAGAGCCTAATTTTACAAATTTTGAGCTTATTTTAGGCGCCTAAAACTGCAATTTTTAGTGCCTAAAAATCCGATGTCTAGTAATTACATATCACCTTAATTAATTACATATCAACTTAATTACATATCATCTTAATTAATTACATGTCACATTAATTTATTTACATGTCAACTAAATTACTTATCATCTTAATTAATTACATATCAGCTTCATTAATTACATGACACAACTTAGATAATTACACTGCACCTACAATTACATTTTCATGTGAATTGGGATACAATATTTATTACTTTATTTAATTTAATGTCAGTATAATGAACTTGTGGTAGCAACATAATTATTTTCGTTAAAGTGACATTGATTAGATTTGTATGCAAATTCGAGTATTCATCCATAATAAACACCTGTGCTTTACAAAATATGTAGCTGGAACACTAACTGCATGTAGCTGTTGTTGCTATCATGTGCTACTGTATAAATAAGTCAGTCACAATCAATCAAATGCTAAAGTCGATGGTGCTATATTAGCAACAAATTTACAGGGTCAGAAATTTGTTTTTTTTTTTTTTATACAACTGGAGTAGTGTGTTGCTTGAGCATTCTTTATAATGACATTTCACTTTATTTGATCTCCGATAGCAAGTTCTTGAATTTCACATTCTCCTGGTTTTCTAGTACAAATCCACGTCTAAATTTTAAGCTAATTTTGAATTATCTGGGAAGTGCCACATTACCGATATATACAAGGGAGAGTAAAAAAGTAACCTTAATAACTGTTTCATTTATTTAATATGTACAATAAGACTACAAACACTTCATCATTTTTGAACATAGTATAACAGGAACACTTTCATTGAACGTAGTGAGGACTATGTTGAAGTGATGAAGTGTTTGTAGTCTTATTGTACATATTCAATTAATAAAACAATTATTAAGGTTACTTTTTTGACTCTCCCTCGAATATATATTTATTATTATTATTATTATTATTATTATTATTATTATTATTAATATTATTATTATTATTATTATTACTTTTTTTGCATAACAGTGTTAAGGCCCTGAAATAGTGTAATAGACCTTAGGGTTAAAAAAAGTTTGTTTATCATAAAAAGGCTTGCTAATGAGCCAATTACAGATAACATTTATAAATTCACCGCTGCTTAAAGTAAATAAATATGTAGGTATTTTATTAGGCACTTTTATTGCTATTATTTCAAAGTCATTGCAGGTTTTTGTTAGTCGACATTTTGATTGATGAAACATACTTAACTTAATTGCCTAGTGTTATGACCATGACAATCTTTCCTAAAAGTGTAATTATTAAAATTTTGCTTGATGCACATTAATAACTCAAAAATATATAAACTGCTGACAGTTAAGATCTTCTCGTTAATAAATAAAGGACGACAATGTTCATGATAATGAGAATTGGTGATAATCCTGATGGCTTTTTTCTGTAATTTAAAAATCTTGATGATGTGAGTACTGTTGCCCCATAATAAAATGCCATATCTTAATGTGCTGTTGAAATATGCGTAATCGGCAGTCTTAATATATTTTAATGGTAAAATTAAATCCTGGATAATTTAATACTTAAGCTGAATACGTTGTTCCGAAGTTAGCTTTGTGTCAACCACAATTCCAAGCATGTTACAGGTATATGAACAATTGATTGTGCAAGATTCTAAATTAAATGTTAATGATTCTATTTTTCTTTTCATTTAAAACTAAACCATTAGTTTCAAAATAAATTTTTAACTTGTACAAGTCAGTGTTTCATTTTGAAGCAACTGGAGATATTAAAAGGTTATAAAAACAAAATATGTTCCTTAACCTATAACTGGCTGTAGGTATTATCCAAGTGCCATTACACTATACAATACATAGTATGCATCGGGAAGTAGCTGCAAGTCTTGTATAGTTTAAAATTGAGACAGGGAAATAAAAAATTCCCTAACACCAATAAACCAAATTTTACAGGAGAGAGAAAAAACTTATTATTTCTCTTACTAACTTTAAAAATTATACATTTATCTATTAATATTGTGTAAAATTACATTCTTTATCAATTAAATGCTTCAAAACCTAAATTTTTACATTATCTTACGCCACAATTTGAAATAAACACTGCTGGAGTTAGTGGTTTTCTGACTTCCACAGTGTATGAATTAAGAAAAGTGAATAAATATGAGCCATGTGAAGAAAAAAAAAAAGATAAGTATATCATAATTCCCTTATAAAACATTGGAATATACGAGAAAATGGAAGTTTATTATTAAGGTTAAAATTGCTATGTTTTTTTAAATTTCAAATATATGGGACAGAAAATCACAAATTACCATAAAGCACATCAAAATACACAAATAAAACCAGAAACAATATTAAAATGTTAACACAGTCTTATTCATGATACAGATTCTGTTTTTTTCTCTCACTCTCATGTTCTTCCTATGCATCTAGATTCTAGATTATTACTGTCCGCAAACAGAGTTTAGTAATTCATCCTACTTTCCTCAGAAATAAACGGCATTAAATTTTGCAAGTCCTTTTGCTTTCTTCTTTCAATGGCAATGCTGAATTGTACTTTAGTTGACTGGGAAATGATGCATCTGTATTGAGTTTCTGGAAGTTAATTGACTCGATATTGTGCCTTTAATAGTCTTACTTACATGGATTTAATAGATTTTTGTGACATTCTGAATACCGTATCGTATCACTTTACTCAGCTGGTTGAGCGATAGTGTTGCCACCAACCAGGAAATTAAGTTTGGACTGCAAAAACTCTCTTATTTCATGGAGTAAGTGGAGTTCTGACTTCCACGAGTTTTAAAACCGCCCCAGAATGCAGATGAATGTCAATATTAGTGTATTCTTGCCTTCCATCCATGCGGGACAAACTAAAAAGCATGATCTAGCCTATAACTCAATTTTGTCAAAAATTGGAGTTAGTGGGTTTTTGTCTCAATTAATAACTGGTTATCTACACTGCAGAAACTGATGCATTATCTATTAATTTCAGATTGTGTGACATTTTATTTATGCGTTCAAACAACATCTGATATGTTGTTGTTGTTTTCTAATGCCAGGCGTTTGACAATAAAGTCATTTGACCTCTTGCACTCCAATATTTTTCAAAGATATTATCATGACCAGCCAATGAAGCACAGATTTTGAGGTGTTCCGAATCCATTTCTTGGTTTGAGTTGCACAATGGGCAGTTAGGGGACTGATATATTCCAATTCTATACAGGTACATCTGATATGTGAAAAATATGCTTTCTATGGGAAATAAGTTGTAACAAGTCAATGTGTTAAGTAAAAAAGTCTTGCCCTACTGAATTTGGAGACTGGCAGTAGTTTTGGAAGAATGCTTCTAAAAGAATAAGTACAATTTCCTCTCGTATTATTTGCACGATAAATTTTCATTATGAGCATAGAAACTAGCAAATAACAGTCTTTGGAAATGGAGGGTAGTCGTTATCAGTTACTAGAAGAGGTTGATATTTTCTTTTCTATATACCTGTAAAATAAAAGTAAAGTATTGGATATAACAAACATTGGTGATTTACTTCCATAAAAACCACAATAAATTTAAATTTGATCCTCATGAATACCATACGAGACAAAATTACAGTTCCTTTCTAAATACTCCGAAATTCCACACAACTACTGGATTAAAACACAGCAGAAGTTTGGGACCCAAAATATATAATGAATTAATTAGAGCTTACCCTGAGCTAAGTACACTTAACGCACACAGATTTAAGAAACAAATCAGATTAATTATTTAATTGTTTAAGCTAATTGAGTTAAAAATTGATACTCTAATATTTATGTACTTTTGTATTTTCTATTTGTATATAGACCCTATTATTACATGCTGTATTATTTTACCATTTATTAATGTTATTGTGCTCAATGAACTCATAATTTTGTGATATATTTTGTATAACTGATCTGAACTGTGCCCGAGCACGAGCTTTTGCTCTTTCGGGCTGCAATGCCTAATGTAGCTCAAGTGTAAAGTATTAGACAAATAAATAAATAAATAAATAAATAAATAAATAAATAAATGTAATACAGAGCGTAGTTGAAGTTAATGAACTGGGACTTTGCAGAAGAGGAGAGAGAAAATTATGGAATCCGTGATGCCATTGAGCAACGATTTGTAGAAGTATATTTCCAGGACTGATACTTGATTTGCAACTGTTGTATTTAACAAGTGGTACATCTTGATTTGGCAATCTTGTTGCAGGTGCTCACTGACTCGAGAAGAAGAAGTGGAGACAAGAAATTGTTCACTCGAACACACAGCTCGCAAGAAGTGCATTTGATGAGCGACAGAAGAAAGAAATTGTACACCACCTACCCCAGTTGCAAGGGAATAGGGGGAGGCCAGAAACACCCGCAGTTATCAGCTTAGCCAAGACTCCGTCTCCTACCCCAGGTAAGTGTAAAATGTACAGTTTTTCGAGGATCTGCCAGGCCTAGATACACTGTAACTAGTTTTTACTACTTTCATATTTTCTACCTCTTCTTAACTTTCTCTGTGCTTTGTACTATGAAGGAACAACTCTGAAACAAGCTCTACCATTAGATAAATATTTTTTTCAAATTGATAGCAACATTTATTACATTCTCATGCTTTTTTGTAGTCTTGTCATTCTGAATATTAGTTGGCGACTTCATTGTGATACTTGGACAGGTACAGTAGTGGCTTAGTGCATAATGATTGCTAAATACGTGCCAGGACTTACACAATTGTGTATAATAATAGACTTTACACTAATGGTTTTAGAGCACTTATAGAGACTGAACTTACTTACTTACTGGCTTTTAAGGAACCCGGAGGTTCATTGCCGCCCTCACATAAGCCCGCCATTGGTCCCTATCCTGAGCAAGATTAATCCAGTCTCTACCATCATATCCCACCTCCCTCAAATCCATTTTAATATTATCTTCCCATCTACGTCTCGGCCTCCCCAAAGGTCTTTTCCCCCTCTGGCCTCCCAACTAACACTCTATATGCATTTCTGGATTCGCCCATACGTGCTACATGCCCTGCCCACCTCAAACGTCTGGATCTTATAGAGACTGAAGTATAGGTTAATTTATTTTCCAAATTCATAGTAAGGTTTATTACATTGGATGCTGCTTGTAGTCTTGTTGTTTTGAATTTTACTTGAGGACTTGTTTCTGACACTTGGAGAAGTGCAATAGGGACTATGGTCTTGCATAATGATTGTTAAATTCATGCTAGAACTTATACAATTCCGACAGTACTTTTGTTTATTGCTTTTACATAATAAATTACTTTACACTGATAATAATAGAATAGTAGTGACCAATGAACTGTTGAATAAATATTTTACAAAGTCGTAACAAGATTTATTACATTCTTATGCTTCTTGTGGTCGTGTTGTTTTGAATAGTAATGGACAAAATTATTGTGACTCTTACCCAGCTGCAGTAGAGATTCTGGTCTTGCATAATTATAGCTAAACTCACGGCAGAACTTATACAAGTCTCAGAGTACCTTCGTTTTGTTGCTTTACATAATAATTGGCTCAATCTACTAATTATGGAGCTGCATTACCGACTGAGTTCTTGCATGAATATGTACAAATTGAAATAACTAGAACTGTAGAAGTGCCATGCTCGTTGTAGTGGTGTTGTTTTGAAAAGTAATTGACGAGTTCATACTGATACTTGGACACGTGCAATAAGGTTGGTCAAATAATGCCAGGACTTATACATAGGTGACAGTATTTTTGTTTATTTCTCTTAATGAAATTGACATTGATAGTTAAAGAGCAGTAAAAACGGCTGAACTGTTGGAAAATACTTTCCAAATAGCAATTTTTATTACATTCCTATGCTGCTTGTGGTTTTGTTGTTTTGAATCGAAATTGACAACTTCATTCTGATACTTGGACAGCTGCAATAAGTAATTGATTAACTAGTGGACTTACTCGTGTTAATTATGAAAGTCTGTGCGGCTTACAGCTGTTTCGGTGCTTCATCATACCATCCTCAGAGCCTATTAGATCTCGGTGTCATCTCGAACTTCTCTGCCTATTGTGTGGGTGCGTTTGATTGTTGAAAAGTGGAGTCAAATAGTGTGTGTATACTGAAATTGATCTATGTGTTGAAAATTTGATCAGGGTGTGTTTTAGTGTGTTTGTATATTTCATATTGTTCTAGTGTGTTAAGTTTTTGGTTCTTGGGTTGTATGTGTAGGATTTCCATTTTCCGCATTTATGTTATTGTATGTATGGTTAGCATTGGTTATGTGATCTGCGTATGTAGATGTATTGTGTCCTCTGGTTATTGCTTTAATGTGTTCTTTGTAGCGTGTTTGGAATGATCTGTCTGTCTGTCTGTCTGTCTGTCCAATGTAGAACTTGTCACAACTATTACATGTGAGTTTGTATACACTGTGTGGTCGTATTTATTTGTTTGCGTTTTTTGTGTGTTGAGATGTCTTTGTAGTGTGTTTTCTGTTCTGTATGCTATGTTGTATTTCTGCTTTCTGAATGAAGATGCTTATGTGTGCTTTTGTTTTCATATGTTAGTGTGATGTATTTCTTGTGTTCTTGTGTTTGTGTTGTTTTTCGTGTTGCAGCTGTAAGCCGCACAGACTTACATAATTAACAAGTTCGAGATGACGCGGAGATCTAGTAGGCTCTGAGGATGGTGTGATGAAGCACCGAAACAGCTGTAAGCCGCACAGACTTACATAATTAACACAATTAGGTCCGCTAGTTAATCAGTTACTTATATTCAAGTGTTAACAGTAGTGTACGCAAGATTCGAAATGGATTATCAGCTGCAATAAGTTTTCTAGTCTTGCATAATGATTGCTAAATTCATGCTAGAGCTCATAGAACTATACAAGTACTTTTGTTTAGTGCTTTTGCATAATAACTGACTTTTTACTAATAGTTACACAGCAGCTATTGAGACTGAAGTGTAGGTTAATTATTTTCGAAATTCATAATAAGGTTTCTTACATTCCTATGCTTGTTTAGGTGTTGTAGTGTTCAATAATGTTCGGCAACTTCATACTTACACTTGGAGAACTGCAATAGGGACACTAATGTTGAATATTAATTGACAAATTCATGCCATGACATATGCAAGTCTGACATTGCTTTGTTTCATGATTTTGCATAATAATCGACTTAAACTACTAGTCATAGAGCTGCATTACCGACTGAGCTCTTGCATAAATGTTTACTAATTGAACAAATTACAGTGTTGTCACAGTCTACTATATACAGTCACGAAGCTTGAGTTTTGAGGGTGCTAGAAACAATAGACTGTGACAGTACTATTTTGCATTGCCTGTAATGAGGCGATATTAGCGATCCTAGTGGTGAGCAACTGTCTAATGTTTGCATATTTACTACATACTGAGCTTCGCGACTGTATATACTAGACTGTGGTATTGTTGTCTGGAATAGTAATTGACGACTTCATACTGGTACGGTGCAATAAGTTCTCTAATCTTGCATAATCTTTGCTAAATTCATGCCAGGACATACATCTCTGACAGTACTTTTGTTTAGTAGTTTTACATAATAAATGACTTTACTGGTAGTTGTAGAACAGTTATGGATTGATGTGTAGGTTACATATTATCTGTAGCAATATTTATTACATTCTTATGCTAGTTTAGATGTTGTAGTGTTGTATATATAATGTTTGACGATTTCGTACTGACATTTGGACAGCTGCAATAGCTAGGTACCTGTACTCTGCAGTCGAATATTTATGCTAAATTGATGCCAGAGTACCGTACCTTTGTTTAACTCACTTAATCTACAAATAATACAGCTGCATTAGCAACTGAGCTCTTGCATGAATGTTTACTAATTGAACAAATTACAGTTTTGTTGTGTGGAATAGTAATTGACGATTTCATACTGGTACAGTGCAATAAGTTCTCTATGCATAATCATTGTTAAATTCATGCCAGGACATACATCTCTGACAGTACTTTTGTTTAGTGGTTTTACATAATAAATGACTTTACGCTGATAGTTATAGAGCAGTTATATGGATTGATGTGTACGTTATGTATTATCCATACCAATATTTAGTACATTCTTATGCTTGTTTAGGTGTTGTGTAATGTTTGATGATTTCGTCCTGACATTTGTACAGCTGCAATAACTACTGGTACTCTACAGTTGAATATTTAATACTAAATTGATGTCAGGGATTATGTAAGTCTCAGAGTACGGTACCTTTGTTTCTCTTTTACATAATAACTCACTTAATCTACTAATCATAGAGCTGCATTAGTGACTGAGTTCGTGCATGAATGTTTACAAATTTAAAAAAAAAAATAGAATTATCCATGCATTTTGTGATGTTGTTCTTTTGAATAACAATTGACGATTTCATATTTGGACATATGCAACAGGTACTCTGCTCTTACATAATGATTGCTTAATTTATGCCACGACTTATAGAAGTATGGCAGCACTATTTTTGGTCCTTTTACATAATAAATGGATTGACATTGAGAGTTAAAGAGGTACTAATAGCAAGTGAACTGTTGGAAAATATTTTCCAAATTTTTAGTGTCTTGTGGTCATGTTGTGTTGAACAGAAATTGCCGACTTTATTCTGATACTTTGACAGCTTCAATAGCGACTCTGGTCGTGAATAAAGATTACTAAATTCATGGCAGGATTTATAGGAATGTGGCAATACTTTTGTTTACAGCTTTGGTATAATAACTAACTTTACACTAATAGTTATAGAACAGATGTAAAGGCTAATGTGCATCTTAATTATTTTCCAAATGCATAGCAAGATTTATTACATTCCCATGATTGTTTGGTGTTGTAGTGTTCAATAATGTTTGAAGACTGCATACTGACACATGGACAGCTGCAATGGTGATCACAGAGAGTGGAAACAGAGCACAGAGGAAGCAGAGTCAGCACAGGGAAGGAGAAAGAGCACATTGAGTACAGAATGAGAAGAGAGAGCGCAGAGAAACACCAGAGAGTACACTGGGAGAACAGGGACGACAGAGACAGCACACCGAGTCCAGAGAGAGAGAGGATAGAGGGGGAAGATAAAGTACGGCGACACAGCAGAGAGGACAGAGAGGTCAAAGTGAGTACAGAGAGAGTAGAGAGGAGGTAAATAGAATACAAAGAATGCAGATAGAGTTCAGAGAGGCCTAGCAGAGTACAGAGATGGAAGATAGAATACAGAGAGAAATTATAGAGGATAGAGTAATCAATAAGACAGGAGAGACAGAACCGAGAGGGAAGAGAGAAAATAGAGATCAATCACAGACAACACAGGGACAGGCAGAG
>JAJSOF020000036.1:29048124-29127865 GCA_025594305.2 Periplaneta americana
AGCCATACTGGGCCAAGCGCCATTTATTAAAAATGGAGAAAGCAAGGGTTAAAGTTAAGCGAATACCATAGTTTAATGAAGATTGACATATCATTTAGTTTTAATGTGTATACTTTATATTACTTGCTATATGTTTCCATTAAATTACGGTAATAACTTAATTTTAACCCTTTTATTCTACGTCTTCAGTAAATGGCGCTTGGCCCACTATGGTTCTGAACCCTTCAAATAAGACATTGAAATTTAAACCAAAAATTTAACTTCGTAGCTTTGCAAAAAATCTAACAATCCCATTACGCTTAAAAAAAAAAAAAGCATTATTGTGGCCGGTGACGAAAATTTAATCGGTGCCATAAGTCCGATGACGAAAATTTAATCGGTGACGAAATAGTACAATAACGACAGTTCCGGTGACGAGAATTCCTAAACCCCTTCCACATTAAGAATCTGCAGCTTTCGCCTGTAGAGTATATCGCCTCGCTACACAGCTGAAGCAGAGAATCTGCCGACTCATCAGGGGTTTAGACGTGACCGTCAGTTTGCCGGTACCGCCAAGAGTAAAAAAGTATGCTCTCAAGCAATGCCGATATTTAACAGACAAAAACTTGCGATGATTGGTTTTGTCTGGATGAAGAAAAGAGAATCTCTATGAGGATAATGCCAGATTTTGTCTTAAAGGAAAAATTTTTACTTATCAAATAAATTTATGGAATATTCAAAATTAGAAAACAAATTTATTTCAGTGACGATGGTCCAAAAAAAGTAATATGCAATACACATGCGTTAAGTGCGTAACAGAACCTCGGTAACTGAAAAAACCCGGCTTCGCATCGTTTTTTGAAACTGTTTTCTCGAATCTGTGATAATGCACTTAACAAACTTGTATCGCAATTACTGTTTCGTTGACCCTGAGTTTAGCCATATTCATGCGATTAACTACAATTCCAGTTCAGAAGAGAAGATGTCGAAAACTAGTATTAAATTACGGTAAATTAAGAGAGGAATTCAGGAAAGTTCAGGATAACAGACAGGGTTTGGAATTGAACGGGTTACATCAGCTTCTTGTCTCTGCGGATGACGTGAATATGTTAGGAGAAAATCCACAAACGATTAGGGAAAACACGGGAATTTTACTGGAAGCAAGTAAAGAGATAGGTTTGAAAGTAAATCCCGAAAAGACAAAGTATATGATTATGTCTCGTGACCAGAATATTGTACGAAATGGAAATATAAAAATTGGAAATTTATCTTTTGAAGAGGTGGAGAAGTTCAAATATTTGGGAGCAACAGTAACAAATATAAATGACATTCGGGAGGAAATTAAACGCTGAATAAATATGGGAAATGCCTGTTCTGAAAGTCAGAATTTATAAAACAGTTATATTACCGGTTGTTCTGAATGGTTGTGAAACTTGGACTCTCACTTTTAGAGAGGAACAGAGATTAAGGATGTTTGAGAATAAGGTTCTTAGGAAAATATTTGGGGCTAAGAGGGATGAAGTTACAGGAGAATGGAGAAAGTTACACAACGCAGAACTGCACGCATTGTATTTTTCAGCTGACATAATTAGGAACATTAAATTCAGACGTTTGAGATGGGCAGGGCATGTAGCACGTATGGGCGAATCCAGAAACGCATATAGAATGTTAGTTGAGAGACCGGAAGGAAAAAGAGTTTTGGGGAGGCCGAGACGTAGATGGGAGGATAATATTAAAATGGATTTGAGGGAGGAGGGATATGATGATAGAGAATGGATTAATCTTGCACAGGATAGGGACCGATGGCGGGATTATGTGAGGGCGGCAATGAACCTGCGGGTTCCTTAAAAGCCGTAAGTAAGTAAGTAATTATGTATAATTTCAAGTCTATAATTTTATTAAATCTGTAAATAGTGAGCTATCTTCTACTACGTAATACAAAATGCGTATACTTTTGTTTACAATTGAATCAGTCTTGCATTGCAAGCTGACCACGTATGACATATTTTATCGCACTCTTAATTTCAACGTGTTTTATACACTTCACATGAGGAAAATGTTTCAAATTTGTGATAAATAATTCTAACACTAGGTCAACATTTCCCTTCTCGAATGTAGTGAATGAAAGCTTAAGGGTAAAACATAAAGTTCAGAAAACACAAATATATAGCCTAATATTTGAGCAAAAGGAAACTTCCTGTTAACTCATACACAAACAATAACACACTTTTCACCACAACATTATTATATAAAAGTTATCACATGTAATTATTATTAATTATAACAATTATCATTTAATACTACCATTACATTGTTATGTTTATTGTTGGTAGTAATACAACAGTAACATAAAAAATAACGAATACACTGACACCACGATTAAAGCAAAAGTTGCACAGGAACATAATCATCGTAAAGAAACCTTTATTTTTTATTTCTGTAAGATATCACTATATCAATTAACTCATTTTTGCCACCTTTTCAAAAACTGAAAAATTTCCTTGCAGGATAATTCTGTTCAAGAATCCTGCAGGCATCAACGCACATCATATTTGATATCTTTTCTGGTTTCTAATATCTGATATTTTATAAAATAATCAGATGATAAATGCGAGAGATACTGTATGGTGGATAGGGCAAGATTTTCTATTCTTCTTTGGACGATTTCCACTCAGTTCACAGCTTGATTTTTCGAGTATTTTTATTCAAATACAATCGTTTAACTGCATGACAATCGTCCAGTGAAGTAAAATAATTTTATTGCTCGTCAATATGATAATGAATAGATCCTACAGGAAGACCTTTTGGAAAGAACTTCTGCTCCACCCACCATTTACTACATATCTGGAATTCAGTTTGGTTTCGTAAACAATCAGATTAAATGCCACTATTTTCGAGAACGTAAAATACATCCAGCATGTTCTGTGTTGCTAGTGAAATGTCAGAATGGACATTTTTTAATTTTGGAAAAGCAGCAGCGTTCGGAATAATGATTTAGTTTTAAATTGAAGAAAATATCTGATTTCTTTCATTATAAGTGTATTCTTGTCAAGTTCTTTTGTTCGTGATATCAGCATTCTTTTGGCTTTTGGTACTGTATATCCTTGAACCAGATTGCTATTACATTATAGAGCATTCTGAAGGACTGATAACAATGTTTGAAGGAAAACAAATCATGTGTAATTCTGAGCAACGCTGAAATGTGTCTTGATTATTCTTCCTACATAATTGAGAGCAGCAAATCTATGGTTCTGAGTTAACCTCCAACGTAGTAACAAGTAAGAGAAGCCTTTGAAAACAAGTATGTAAAAAATTAAGGCTATGACTGAAACCCAAATATTTGAATTCTCCATGCCTGTCTCCATAAGTAGAGTTTTTGGACTTCGGAAATGACAATACTGTTCTTCAACGGGACATGTCAACATAGGACGATTATTGCCGTAGATTGCATACATGATCCCTTCAAATCCAAAGCGTAGATAGCTGAGACACATGACCAAACGCATGTGGATTGGTACGCTACTGCTGCCTGCACCCATTCCGTATACAGCGAACAACATCAGTGGAACACTCAAGGCTGGACCCACAAACATGCCATTCTGCAAAATGAAGGAGAATACTGAGCAAAAGAAAACATGAGAGTATATTTCCATATATTCATATGCAGATGATACAGTGGTGATATTCAATGATTATTCCTGGGATAAAGTATATAAAAATGCTAACATAAATATAAGTATATAATCAAAGATTGAATTTTCTTTCATTAAATACTAAAAAAACAACATTAATCCCTTTTTCTTTAACACCTATTGGTCAACAATCTTTGAATCATCATAGTAATATAAGTTCAGTAATTCATAATTGTAGTTTTTACATTTTTAATTGTATTGTATTGTATTTATTTACATTCCATGGTATTCATACATTTCTTCACAGCGAGAATATGGAACACGTAAAAAAATGTAGTCTAATAGTACTACAAAGTCTTAATTCATACTCACAGTCTAGTTGAAATACGTACATAAGAAGGATTATACCTGTAATTCCATAATAATCTAATTTGTTTAGCAGCATTATATGATTTATACAGTCAAATGCTTTAGATAAATCACAGAAAATCCTCCCAACTTGAATTTTTTATTATTTGCCTCCAGAATATTGTCAGTGGATTTCATATTAACACAATTTTTGTCGAATCATGGAAAATTTGGCTCTTATATAGAAAGATTTAAATTACTTACTTACTTGCTTTTAAGGAACCCGGAGGTTCATTGCCACCCTCACATAAGTCCGCCATAGGTCCCTATCCTGAGCAAGACCAATCCAATCTCTATCATCATATCCCACCTCCCTCAAATCTATTTTAGTATTATCTTCCCATCTACGTCTCAGCCTCCCCAAAGGTCTTTTTCCCTCCGGCCTCCCAACTAACACTCTATATGCATTTCTGGATTTGATTGCCCATACGTGCTACATGCCCTGCCCATCTCAAATGTCTGGATTTAATGTTCCTAATTATGTCAGATGAAGAATACAATGCGTGCAGTTCTGTGTTGTGTAACTTTCTCCATTCTCCTGTAACTTAATCCCTTTTAGCCCCAAATATTTTCCTAAGCACCTTATTCTCAAACACCCTTAACCTATGTTCCTCTCTCAAAGTGAGAGTCCAAGTTTCAGAACCATACAGAACAACCGGTAATATAACTGTTTTATAAATTCTGACTTTCAGATTTTTTGACAGCAGACTGGATGATAAAAGCTTCTCAACCGAATAATAACAGGCATTTCCCATATTTTTTCTGTGTTTAATTTCCTACCGAGTATCATTGATATTTGTTACTGTTGCTCCCAGGTATTTGAATTTTCCACCTCTTCGAAAGATAAATTTCCAATTTTTATATTTCCATTTCGTACAATATTCTCGCCAAGAGACATAATCATATACTTCGTCTTTTCGGATTTACTTCCAAATATATCTCTTTACTTGCTTGAAATAAAATTCCCGTGTTTTCCCTAATCGTTTGTGGATTTTCTCCTAACATATTCACGTCATCCGCATAGACAAGAAGCTGATGTCACCCGTTCACTTCAAATCCTTTCTGTTATACTGAACTTTCCTAATGGCATACTCTAGAGCAAAGTTAAAAAGTAAGAGGTGATAGTGCATCTCCCTGCTTTAGCCCAGTGAATTGGAAAAGCATCAGATAGAAGCTGGCCTATACGGTCTCTGCTGTAAGTTTCACTGAGACACATTTTAATTAATCTAACTAGTTTCTTGGGAATACTAAATTCAATAAGAATGTTATATAAAATTTGTCTCTTAACCGAGTCGTATGCCTTTTTGAAATCTATGAATAACTGATGTACTGTACCCTTATACTCCCATTTTTCTCAATATCTGTCGAATACAAAAAAATCTGATCAATAGTCGATCTATTAAGCCTAAAACCCGCACTGATGATCCCCAATAATTCCATCTACATAGGGAGTAAATCTTCTCGAAAGAATATTGGACAAAATTTTATTCGACGTCAACTGAAGTGATATTCCAAACAAAATTACAAAATTTACAAAAACCATGGGAATAATTAACAGTATCATGAAACCATCATTAGTACAAAGAACACAAGCATACGTCTCTATAATGGAAGAAGTGGGACTAAAGCCAATTCTCCACTACATACATATTACAAGGCCAACAGGATGGACCATCTACAACGGATGTCATCGCACAGAATCCCAAGAGCTATGCTTCGTTATCTCCCTCAAGGATAGAGATCACTGGGACGTCCCAGAAACGCTGGAGGGACAATTCTTCTTTGAGACTTTAACGGACACATGGCCTAATACTTGGAGGGATAGGGATGATGATGACGATGATAATGATGATGATGATGATGTACAGGGACATCATTTTATTTTTACTTCAATTTTTATTGTACCTGAGTTTTTAATGTACTTCACTCCCACCCCTTCTACTAATGAAGTTCAACCGTCCTCAACACAGATCCAAGACCGCATATACAGTCATAGTATCCTTACGGTCATAGTAAACAGTACGTTCCAAAAATATGTTCGCGTTTTCCAGTGACGAAAGAGCTTTCAATATTGAATCATTTTCGCACAGATACTGTCGTCCATTTGCCTACGTTGCAACCCGGTTTCTCCCACCTGCTTCTATTCGCCTCTCTGTAAAGGCTAGTGGTTGGGCTGTCTTAGCTCTTTTCTGAAAACCTAATTTCTGTTACAAATTGGACGTCTACTTAATATTATACAACTGTTTAAAATAACTTAAATAAAAGAGCCTTGTTAAGTAATTACCTGTCACGTGATTTCCCCCTTCTACGACTCTCGACAAAACCACTTGGACGGACAGTAGATAGTATGTCTGAGTAATTTTATCTTTTCGGATCGGGCAGAAGTGAAGATTGAATTTACAGTACGTAAGGTACTCTTTTATAGAGTAGGTACAGAATTATTTCAACATGAGTTACTGGTACGAAGGACGAAACTGGTAATTGGGATTAGGTACAATAGTCTATAGTGCGATAATATGCACATTAGAACAACCTGTATCGAACTCAACGGTCACCATTTCAAAAATATGTTTAAATATCCATATTATGATTATTTTTCAATTTAACTTCATTCTCTATAGTATACGCTAATGTCATGTGGATAGTATAACATACACTGCATAATGAATACGTCCGCATGGACAGCTCAGTTCGTGAGTAAAAACACTAAAAACACTGATTGTTAATACTGTACTGTATTTTGATTAAACAAAAACCTAATGAAAATTATCAAACTCAAAAGCGCGATATTTCCTAGTTTACGTAAGTGGATGAACTACTTTTCTTCCCTCCTATACCTAGTAAAGTGATTTGTTTATATAATATTACGCTAGTATCATCGAACTCCAGTCGTGGAAGGGGTGGTAGCAAACGGTGTTTTCGGTTCAACCGTTGATCTAAAGGTATAGCTAGGTTAATATTAGAAATGTTAGTAAAAATAAATGATGTCCCTGTATTATAATGGAACTACACCCGAACACGAGCTTCGCTCATACGGGTGCCTGATTTTTTATGCTTTGTATAATTAATAAAGTATAAATAAATATCAAATAAATAAAATATTCACCCTAAAGACTGTGAGTGATTTAACAGATTTGGTACTTACGACAATATCAAGTCGGGATGATATGGCTAAGCCAAGACTTTCAGAGACAAAGCCTATTAGAAGGCAGATAAGGATGAACTGACAAACTCGCACAAATTCCAGTGGTTGATTGGACAGCCAGTACACGGAGGAGATATAAAATATACCAACGGCGAGCTGGAAAAATAAATAAACATCTATAAGCAGAGTGTTCCTTCACACGGGGTTCCTCCACTGCCAGACCCCGCTGATAGGCAACAACACATCACTGCTGGGTACAATTAGTACAATACATCACTGCTGGGTACAATTAGTACAATACATCACTGCCGGGTACAATTAGTACAATACATCACTGCTGGGTACAATTAGTACAATACATCACTGCTGGGTACAATTAGTACAATACATCACTGCTGGGTACAATTAGTACAATATGTCACTGCTGGGTACAATTAGTACAATACATCACTGCTGGGTACAATTAGTACAATACATCACTGCCGGGTACAATTAGTACAATACATCACTGTTGGGTACAATTAGTACAATACATCACTGCTGGGTACAATTAGTACAATACATCACTGCTGGGTACAATTAGTACAATACATCACTGCTGGGTACAATTAGTACAATACATCACTGCTGGGTACAATTAGTACAATACGTCACTGCTGGGTACAATTAGTACAATACGTCACTGCTGGGTACAATTAGTACAATACGTCACTGCATCACTGCTGGGTACAATTAGTACAATACATCACTGCCGGGTACAATTAGTACAATACATCACTGTTGGGTACAATTAGTACAATACATCACTGCTGGGTACAATTAGTACAATACATCACTGCCGGGTACAATTAGTACAATACATCACTGTTGGGTACAATTAGTACAATACATCACTGCTGAGGACCTATAAGCACAGTCTAATACATATAGTCGCGCAACTTCAACACTTTTTTTGCCAACATTCGCGACACTAGCGCCCAAGCGGCAGGCAAGGCACAGGTTGATACAGTCAGCTCGTGCTTTTAAGGGATGCGAGATGCTATAATAACGTTTTAATCATGCGTCGGAATAAAAACAATGTGTGCAGTGCTGTAAATTGCAGTAACAAGTTTAAATCTCCAAATTTGTCGTTCTTCAGATTCCTAAAGACCAAGAGAGATAATTGTATGGTAGAAAATCCTAACTCAGTCATAACCGATAATCCACATTGAAGGTAGCCTACGTACTGTGTTCTATAAAACATAGATTCATGTGGCAGACGTATTAAGTTCTCAAGAAATAAAAGAGCGTTTTTAAATTTAATATAAAATAGCAATCTTTCTTGTAATAATTTGCATGACTGTTATTGGTGTTGATTTTACAGTTCCAATGATTATTTATTGAAAATAAAATTACATTTTCTGAGTTAATTGAAGTTAAAATTTTTCAACAAAATTGTGTTCATTTATTTGTTCTCACCTACGTCATATTAACAGTAAGTGCATGTAAATTACATACTATATAGGTAGGGTAAGTTAAAATTAAGCCTATGTGTGAAAACTGGAAATGTAATGTAAAATGCGGTGAACTTGCCATAAAAATTAAACCATAATATGAGCACTATTTGTGACTCAAAATAATAAAGGAAATACCGGCTCTTAAGAAATGAAAAAAATAATGAACTTTATAAATCAGTGTCTATCATATTAAGGTTTAAATACCTCCCTTTTTTATTTTCAAGTTTACCTCAGCAGTCGAGTTTACCCCAATTTGCGGTATGGAAAATAGTTAATTTCTCGGGAAATAGGGAGAGGAGATCACCACGCGATGTATCCTACAGGATATGCCCTACAATTTTGAAGTTACTAATTTTGACTCTTCTCACAGAAAATGTAGAGTTACAATGATGCATAAATATATTTAGGAATGAACTGATTTAACCGTCCACGTACGCACAATTATATTATTTCAAACCATGATACGTGATCAGGGCCATGATTCAGTTGTAAGGAGCAGAAAGAATTACGTTTATTCCCAGCTTCTGAAACTTGTAGATTAACTGCGTGTGAAATACATCTAGGATTCTAAAGTAAAATTAATAACAGCCATATACACTTACTGTATAGCATAAAAATATAAAACAAATTACGCAAAACCCGTTTTCTTATGTGTTATCATATGTCGTGTGCACACTTTTAAGTTGCCTGCCGCTAGAGGGATACTGTCGCGCCAGCTGTCAAATGTTGGCATATTTTATACGTACGAGTTGTGCGACTGTATGTATTAGACTGTGCTATAAGCTCGTGCGAAAGATCTGAAAGCTTCGAGACCGTTGAGATTTAAACGGTAGATGACGGTTTCTTCTCAGGCGTACATTCCACTTGCAAAACATTTCCCTCTTTGTCAGTCAGTCGCTTGCTGGCTATAATAGGGGCTTGTAGTGGGCCTAGTCTCCTTGTATTACATTACGGAAGTATTTAGTTGTAGCATTTTTAAGTGTGTGTAATACTGTATATAAAAATCGTGTATACAGGGTGGAAGGTAAGGTAGTACATTAATTGACAGGAGCCGTAGAACTCATTATTTAGAGTAAGTTTTGTCAAATAAAACAAATTATAGGGCTTACGGATAGTGAGATAATTACAAGTGTTTCGAAAGCGCTGACGGCAATTGCAAGATGTCTCAACGCTGCATAAGTAGTGCCCCCACACCCCATGCAGTCAGCGACTTGAAGGGGGTGGGTTAAGTTCAACTACCTTTCACCGTGTATCTTGCAGCAGGTGAGGGAGGACGGCAGCAAACAAATGTACTGAGCTTCGGTGCAACACTTCGCGAGCTAATCTGGGGGTAAATCTTCGCAAAAAATTACCTATGTAAACTCCGGATAGGGGCGTAACTGTTATTTGTTTAGTTGGTGTCATTTAATGTCAGAAAATGTAAATTAATAACCCGAATGAACAAAATAGCTCGTGTTCGAGCGCAGTTCAATATTGAATACAGAATTATCAACTTACAATGCAATACACTAACAATTCAATACTAAGTATGGTGTAATAATTTTAATGTCAGCAAGAAATACGTACAGTGATAACAAGAAATAACGTGAAAATCAGGATATTATATCCAAATTAGTGAAAACACTTGGGATTGAAGTTTCAGTTACAATTAATGAAAAAAGAAAACTGATGTAACTTTGTGAACAAGATGTAATTAAAATTACAGTTTGTTGTTTTACGAATCACTAATTCGTGAAAGAAATTTTGTTCTTAACCTAAAAACTGTGGGCCAAGGACTAAAACAAATGTCAGTGTTTGCTTTAAAATTTGCCACCCCTGCCCTCACTCCAAAATATCTGAGAGATTTATTTTGTGTGAAAATCCTTAATTTTGTGTCGAGTAATCAGGGAAAAAAAGTTAAAAAAAAATTGGATTAAAATTTCAAATTTTTCTCCAAAGAGTAGATAAGTACCTATCATACATTCTATCATGCTTTCCAAATCCATATCAGTATTATTTAAGTGCTGTGGTGTTCTGTGTAAGACATGCAACAGCCACAAAGAAAGAATCTTAATATTATTTTCTTACCTGTACAGGCAATCCGGCTATGGATAACGCAAGAAAATATGCATTGAGGCTATACCATCGATTGAAGTATTCACGTTTCAGGATTCGTACTTCATAAGGAACTGTAAAGGAAACATTTTTAATTAATTGAGTATACTTGCCGTACATTAATAAATTGATTTTGCTTATCTATACTAATAATAAATCTGTAGCCGAAATTTTTCTGGTAATTTTCGATTTTCCAAAAATAATTGGTCCTAACATATATAATTAACCACCCTGAAACCGAAAATCGCTTTTTTGAAATTTTTGTTTGTATGTCTGTCTGTCTGTATGTTTGTTACCTTTTCACGCGATAATGGATGAACGGATTTTGATGAAAATTGGAATATAAATTATGTTCGTTGTAACTTAGATTTTAGGCTATATAGCATTCAAAATACATTATTTAAAAGGGAGTTATAAGGGAGCCTGAATTTAATAAATCGAAATATCTCGCTTATTATTGATTTTTGTGAAACATGTTACATAACAAACGTTTCTTCAAAAATGATTTCCGATAAGTTTTATTCTTTACAAAATTTTGATAGGACTGATATTTAATGAGATAAATGAGTTTTAAAATTAAAATAACGCCATCTAAGACGGTGCAATGAATTAAGAACAAATGACTTCGTCTATAAGGGGCCTTGGACAACAACAATCGAAACAGGGGCTTTGGACATCAACAATCGAAATATATTAAATATTGCCTACAGAGAATGTTTCTGTTTTTGTATGAAGTAATATCAGAAGCTAGATTAACCGATTTGTATAATTAATTATTATTTCACCATTGGAAAGTGTAGTTTCTCTAGATGGACATAATGCTATAATGTTATTACAGTAACGTCTGAGTAAATCGAGGACAGGTAAGATTAAAATAGCTTCTTATGCACAGAAAATTTGATAGGCTATTTTGTACATTCGTTTTCTGTATTTCTTAAAATAATATTTATGTACACTCATTTTAATCTCAGAGAATTAACGAACAACGAGAGTGTATTGATTTAGTATGCAGTAATAGTACGTTAGCTTAGCAATCCATTATTTTATAATTCAAATTTTAACTATGCTCAATTGAATCGTGTTAAAATACATAAAATATATATGCAATAAATGCAATGCAAAAAAAAAAAAAAAATTGGATAATGAGCGAAGCAGATTATCTTGCGCTGTTGTAAAAGTTGTTCCCTGGATCAAACGTCCTATTTTAATTATGTAATTACTTTATATTTATTTCTAACAGGTGCAGCGGAGCGCACGGGTACGGCTAGTACACAATAAAATAAGAATATCTATTCAAATTTCACTTCAGCAGAATTTCGAAATCTGGTGGGCTCTACAGCGAAGAAGTGAGTGTAGACTAAGAGCATGTTCACGAATGTATACCCTTTGTCAGGCTCAAAAATAGCAAAAGAATGACTGAATTCGACTAGAAATATCATTAAGCAAAACTTCGTTTTGAAAGAACCGACTTCTGAATGCGATTCGATACTGTCAAGTTTACGTGTATATCCTGAGAAAATACATAAAGAGATTCGTGCTCTAATGGAAATTACAGGTGTAGGCTTCATGAACTAGAAGAAGTTACCATTTGTCATATTAGAAGGTATAAATTGTTTGACATCATAGGTATAACAATGAAAGCATTTGTGAATAAGATTCTTAGAGGATTAAACTTTCAGGATTGTTTAATTAACTCTCGCCTTTTAACAGTCTAGTACATACAAATACCTTACTATAATAATACCGGACAGCTAGTAATTTTACGTGCGAACGACGCTGGTGCTGCTACCTAGGCGGCCGGTGTGGTGACACTCGCGAAACAAGCGGTAATCAACTGCAATGTATATTGTTGCTGGGCTACTTAATAGTTTTATTAATTAGTGTTGTGTTAAAATGTCAGGGTGTATATTATGTGCTGTTTTTAATTGCTACAAAATTACAGCATTACAAACTGCTCCAAATCGTACTTTCGATTTCCGAGGGATCATAAAACGTGATTCAACAACATTCTATAGTAGGCCTAATTCCTTCATCTTTGTGTTGATAGAAAAATACAAATTGGCTTTTTTATCTAGACCTAATAAATGAATAGAAGTTAAAATGTATCGGAAATTTTAAGGTTTTATCAAATTAAGTTTTTTGTTGTCCACATGCCTTTACTAATTATTACAAGCATCAGATTACTATCAATTTTATCTTTGCAGTTGTCAGCAATGCGTATATAAAGCATTATTGTAAATTCATTCCTAATATCAGAATTGATTTTGTCTCGCTAAACCAAAGAAAAATATGTAACAATTAATTACGGAAAGTAATATGAAGTATGCAATATTTCTCATAATATGCAGCTTTGATATAAGATAATAATTTTACATTAAATATTATTCAACATTTCTTAAGTGTTTCATATATAATTCCACACTAGTAACTCACGTTTTAAACAATAGTCAGAATCCCGCTATGTTAATATTTGTATTTGTGGACGTAATTCAATCCCGATCTGCTAGATGTCAGGTCACTCACGCCAATGCTCCTACTATACAGCTGTCCGGTATTATTATAGTAAGGTATTTGATACATACAGTCACGAAGCTTAATACGTAGAGAATAAGCATCTAATGACAGTTGGAACTTCAGTTGCTATCGTACAGTCTATTGTTCTTAGTACTCTCAGTTGCTAACCGCTCGGAGCATTATCACAAGGAATGCAAAAATCACCTGAAGCTTCGTGACTGTATGTACTAGACTGTAGTTCTATTATTTTCCTGTTTATTAAATAAAATTGAAGCATTGAGTTCCAGAGATTATATATTATTATACCGGTATACTATATAACATGTGTATTTCAAACTATAGTACATAGGAATTAACATTGCTGTAAGAAATCCATGTATAAAAAATTTAAAGTGGAATTTCATGTAGCTGGCCACGTGTAATAAATTAGTAGGCCTTGTAGAAAAAAAAGAAGAAAGACACTCTTTCAGCTTTCCCAATAACGGACTGCCTCATTGGACAAAGCATAACACACAGAGTGAAAACAAAAACAGACCACAAAAGAGAAATGTGGGGAACGAACAAGAAAGGGAAATTAAGTACAGGAAGGATAATAGCATATATATAACAGGCCTAAACATAGTAAACAAACGGATTAGACGTTCAAACAAAAGTTCTTCCTTTTTAGGAAACAAAGTACAGGTAGTATTTTAAAATGGCAAGTGATCCTCTGATAGCAGTAAGGAAACATCACGAATGAAGTCGTTGTTCAGCTGGAACTTCTTGCAGAAACTGACAAAGAGGCGAGGTATTGTGCCCTAGCGCCATCCATTAGCCCTATTACTTCAATGGAGATGAGGTCTACTGAATATTGGCAACTGAAATTTTGTTTGATGGCATTAATCTTTAAACAATGGATTATTATACTACTGAAGAAACGATTTTATTTATTAAACTGTACGGAAACAATTCTTTGAGAAAGGTAAAGGCCCGCTCCTACTTAACGGAATCGAATCAAATCGAATCGAAATGAAAAGTCTACTGCCGCTCATCTAGTGAAATCGAGTCGAATAGTACTTTTGTGATAATTCTACACAACATTTATTAATTTTTCTTCGTTCATATTAAATTGTGATTTTTGTATACGTACTATTTCAGCAATAACTTTAAAAGTAAATGAATTACACCGCCAAGAGTTGATATGATTCATTTGTTTTTTCACGAAAGCTTCAGGAGAACTTACGATCATACATGAAACAAGAAATTCTGTTCCGACAGAGGAATAAAGGTTTGTTCCAACCACTGCCTGCTGGATCGCATCCTATGGTTGCTTACACTGCCTGCTCAATCAGCGCTTATGTGCGAGTACTAAAAAAAGTTATTTTGGAGCTAGGTGGCAGGCAGTGCCCACCGCTATTAACAGTATCACTATATGCAAAGTACCCTAAAATAACTATTGCTACAACGTCCTTAAGTACCAGAAGAGACAAGGGCTTAGGGCAGCCGTGGCGAAAATGTAATCGTGCGCCGAGCCACTGTGTAACCTGCAATGTGCATAGCACCTATGGAGGAGGCGGACACCCGAAGGGGAAGTGAAGCAACTGTCTGACTTATTAACGGATTTTCATTTTCCTTATGTCAAGCACTTAAATATAATGTTATAGATTATAAGGTTACAAACTAATGTTTAGTACGTGTAACGAAGAAAGAAATGAAGAAGAGAATATAGGACACATTATCACAACCTAAAATTAACTGTCTTCAGAATGTCTCTGCGACAGAGTTTTAAAATCAGGGATTATGTCACTTACTGCAAGTCGTAGTTGATCACGAAAGTATTTGTCTACCAGTCGTGATCTAAATTAGGTTTTTACTATTTTCAGTGTTGGAAATAATTTTTCACAAACGTAAGTTGTAGCGAACATGGCTTCAACAGAGCAAGCGAAAGAACGAAGCTTCGGATATTTATTTTTTGGCAAAGATTTTTCAACATTTGTCAAGTCCTTAAATCTAGCTTTCATTGTAACATTACATTGTAAATCTGTGAGTTTAAATTGAAGATCTAACCGCATTATTCGTACATCTGCTGAAAAGGGATCATAATAATAATAATAATAATAATAATAATAATAATAATAATAATAATAATTAAACTTTTAATGTTTCATCAGTAACATGTGGTATAATGCCGTTTTATGTTATACAACCGTTTTCCTCGTAATGCTTGTGAACAAATCATACATTTCAATATTCTCACCATATTGGCAGCAAAAAAATACGTCCTCCCATTCTACTTGAAACTTTCGTTTTTGTAGAGGTACACTGTTTTCGAGAGAGACATTGCAACGATACGCCACTCGCAGGTCAGAGACAAATACAAGTGGAACGGAGTTTGGCTCCAGTGAGTGAGAGGGTGGGGGTTGCGGTAGGTAGGAAGCAAGGGAAATGCATTGCTATCATTGCGAGCCACAATGTGCTCGTGAGTCGCATTTTCGCCACGGCTGGCTTAGGGAAACGATGTCCAGGATGTCCGGATCCTTCCGCATGGTTTAATATGTAATAATATTAATACTGAACTTAAAACTTAATTATTTATCGCATAAGAAGTACTAAAATTATTATTAAAATAAATTAATGTAATAAAAATAATGTCTGAAACTGATATAAGAATTTCAACAAGTTTAAACATATTTACGAAGAAATATATGCTTCCTTTAACAGAGCTAAGAGATTACTGGAAATCACGATTCGAAGTAACGACAGTATGGTGCTAACTTCCTGCTAGTAAAATAGCAGTTTCTTTAAATCCATGAAAATGTTATACGGACACTAGGCCCACTGTTTTATTAAGTTCCGTATTGTAGAAAGTAACTTCACCATATATAAGAAAGCTCATTCGAAGCGTGATAAATTATGCACTCATTAAAACAATCCCCCTTGAAAAGAAATGCTGAGTAAAATACTGCAAACAGATAATATTTACAAAAGTATCGGATAAATTAAGTTATAGTGTAATTTTATGCGTTTTACGAGATATTGTATTCTGATCCTTTCCACTTCTTGTTGCTGTAATAGGCCTACCACGGATAACAGATAAGTTACACTTAAAAAAACAAGAAATTAGCTTAAGATCTTAATAGGTAAACGTACACAATTGTAAATATATTATAATTAATATTGTTATGTTCAGGAAACCAAGTTTTATATCTCTTAAAAAAATCTTGTTTAGAAAACAACATTAAATGAAACGTATTTTAACTCGAGTATTTCTTACTTCCAATATACGTATTTTAAAGAAAAAAATCATATAATTAATAAACAATCACTTACATACATTGTAATTACTTCTAAGATTTCAAATTAAAAATTATAATTCACTTTGCACACTTAGCACAACCAAACCAATGGCAGTTACTTGCTGCGCTCTAGTGTCGAAACTGGACAATAATGTTCGATGCGGAACTCAATGCTAAGAAAGAGGAATGAGCAGGCAGTTACGCAGCCATAGGATGCAATCCAGCAGGCAGTGGTTCCAGCACGGTTCGGAATCGATTCTGAAGTGCCTGCTCATGCACAGTAGCCCAATGAGTGTTCCAACAGGACTAGAACTGATTCCGAACAGATACTGAACTCCCAGTTCCCTGTTTCAACGTGCTTCAGAACTCATTCGGAATGAGTGAAATTGGTTCTCGATTAAGAGCAGGACTGGGAATTCTGAACCGTTGACGCATGCGCAGATGGTTTAATCTGAAGTTATAGTTAAAATGCTTCGAGACTAGGCAGGTTAAAATAAAAAAAAAATATTGTCGATCATGAGTGATTTGGAAGATGACAGTGATATATTTTATGACAAATTAAGTTGAAAGGTGAATATAATTTTAATATGGTAAGAAACTCCGAAGGCCTTGAAAGAACAGTTCAAGAGACATTTCAACAACGTAAAATCCCGAACTAGCTTGGCACCGTACACATCTAGCGCATGCGTTGAAAGAAGTTCGGTATTAGCAAACACCTTATTACAGCGGTGACGAAAATGTAACCGTGCGCCGAGCCACTGTGTAACCTGTAACGTGCATGGCACCTATGGAGGAAGGCGGACACCCGAAGGGGAAGTGAAGCAACTGTGTGACTTATTAACGGATTTTCATTTTCCTTACGTCAAGCACTTAAATATAATTTTATACAGTACAAGGCTACAAACTAACGTTTAGTACGTGTAACGAAGAAAGAAATTAACAATAAATGGACAATATCACAACCTAAAATTAATTGTCTTCAGAATGTCTTTGCGACAAAGTTTCAAAATCAGGAATTATGTCACTTACTGCCAGTCGTAGTTGATCACGAAGGTATTTGTCTGTCAGTCGTGATCTAAAGTTGGTTTTTACTATTTTAAGTCCACACCTGTGGAGTAACGGTCAGCGCGTCTGGCCGCGAAACCAGGTGGCCCGGGTTCGAATCCCGGTCGGGGCAAGTTACCTGTTTGAGGTTTTTTCCGGGTTTTCCCTCAACCCAATACGAGCAAATGCTGGGTAACTTTCGGTGCTGGACCCCGGACTCATTTCACCGGCATTATCACCTTCATATCATTCAGACGCTAAATAACCTAGATGTTGATACAGCGTCGTAAAATAACCCAATAAAATAAATAAAATACTATTTTAATTGTTGAAAATAATTTTTCACAAACATAAGTTGTAGCGAACATGGCTTCAACAGAGCAAGCGAAAGGACGAAGCTTCGGATATTTATTTTTGGCAGATTTTAAAGTTCAACATTTGTCAAGTTCTTACATCTAGCTTTCATTTGACATCACATAGTAAATCAGTGAGTTCAAAATGAAGTGCTAACCGCATTATTCGTACATCTGCTGAAAAAGGGTCGACGTACAGAGATGATGATGATGATGATGACGATGATAATGATGATAACAATAACAATAACACTTAACCTTTTAATGTTTTATCAGTAACATGTAGTATAATGCCGTTTTATGTCATACAACCGTTTTCCTCGTAATACTTGTGAACAAATCATACATTTAATATTCTCATCATATTGATAGCACAAAAATGCGTCCTCCCATCCTACTTGGAACTTTCGTACATGGTTTCGAGAGAGACATATGCCACTCGCAGGTCAGAGACAAATACAAATGGAACGGAGTTAGACTCCAGTGAGTGAGAGGGTGGGGGTTGGCGTAGGTTAGAAGCAAGCGAAATGACAGCTATCACTGCGAGCCACAATGTCTCGCGAGTCACATTCTCGCCACGGCTGCCTTACTATAATAACACCGGACAGCTAGCAGTTCTACGCGCGAACGACACTGGTGCTGCTACCTAGGCGACCGGTGTGGTGAAACCTGCGAAACAAGTTGTAATCAACTGCAATGTAGATTGTTGCTGGGCTAGTAAATAGTTTTATTAATTGGTGCTGTGTTAAAATGTCAGGGCGTCTATGTGCTGTTTATAATTGCTACAATTACAGCATTACAAACTGCTTCAAGTCGTACTTTTGATTTCCCTGGGATCATAAAACGTGAGTCAACAAAATTCTTTAGTAGGCCTAATGCCTTCTTCTCTGTGTTGATAGAACAATAAAAATTAGCGTTTTTATTCAGGCATTAAATGAATAGAAGTTAAAATATACTGTAAATTGTAAGGTTTTAGCCAATAAAGTTTTATTGTTGTCCACGTGCCTTTACTAATTATTACAAGCATCAGAGGTATTATCACCACGCTCTCATGGTTAACATGTCGGCGAGTCCACACCTGTGGAGTAACGGTTAGCACGTCTAGCCGCGAAACCAGGTGGCCCGGGTTCGATTCCCGGTCGGGATAAGTTACCTGGTTGAGGTTTTTCCGGGGTTTTCCCTCAACCCAATATGAGCAAATGCTGGGTAACTTACGGTGTTGGACCCCGGACTCATTTCACCGGCATTATCACCTTCATCTCATTCAGACGCTAAATAACCAAAGCTGTTGATAAAGCGTCGTAAAATAACCTACTAAAATAAAAAATAAAAACATGTCGGCATCATACAATAACGTGCGGTGTGCTTTTAAAACATAATTTTGCCGGCCGATTGTTGCTCTGTAGGTTTCACTCTAAGCGTCACGTTGTCACGTCTACTTCCTCGATAAGAATAAGCACTAGTTTGTTATATTGTTAAATGACTATTATTATTATTATTATTATTATTATTATTATTATTATTATTTAATATACGAGTACATTGATTTTCTTAACTCTTAGTAATAACTCTTTAATAATAATTTAATTTTTAATCACATAACTTAATGTTCGTCCTCAGCACAAGACATTGCAACCTCGGTTTTAGTCCACGAGGATTAGACAAGTAGGTGTCATTTAATAATGGAAGCAGCTTATTGGTTGCAATATGAAATTGAGGCGAGTGATTGGAGCGGCGACATAAGAAATTGAAAACAATAATACAATTAAATTTCTAAGACCTGCCGGATGTTATCCACGAGGCCGCTCAAAGACCTGCCGGATGTTATCCACGAGGCCGCTCAAAGACTTGCCGAATGTTAACCATGAGAGCGCGGCGATAATATCATTTTATCTTTGCAGTTGTCAGCAATGCGTATATAAAGCGTTATTGTAAATTCATTCTTAATGTCAGAATTAATTTTGTCTCACTAAAGCAAAGAAAAAATACGCAACAATTAATTACGGAAAATAATATGAAGCATGCAATATTTCTCATAATATGAAGCTTTGATGTAAAATAATGTTACATTAAATACTATTCAACATTTCTTAAGTGTCTCGTATATTATTCCACATTAGTATCTCATGTTTTAAACAATAGTCCGATTTCCGCTATGTTAATATTTGTAATTGTGGACGTAATTCCACGCCGCTGCGCTAATGTCAAGTCCGCGATATTCGCACTCACGTCAATGCTGCTAGTATACAGCTGTCCGGTATTATTATAGTAAGGTATTTGATATTAGTTCGGAACAAGTTCTGAATTGTTTGCTGGAACAAACCTAAATATTCTAGTTCATGAATTCTATTCAGTTCGGCTCGGTTTTATTCGACGCGCCGCTTGCTATCTTCCATTTAAATACATTGTGAAGATAAATTCTGTTCGATTCGATTCCGCTAAGTGGGAGCGAGCTTTAAGAGGCATATTTGTTGAACTCTTTACTGGTAGAAGAATTCCATCCCACAGTACGATCAGACTTCTATAAACTTAATAATATGGCTAAAATTCTTGTTTATTTGTGTCTTTGTGAAAAATGTAACCTAATGATAAAAAGATCTTTAAAGTGAAATACACAACTGCAATTATAATAGTTCCACCATGATGTATTTATTTTGAATCACCTAACCTAAAACTGATAATATATTATCAAAGGATCATGTATGACAAGTTAGTAATAATCAGTATATATATAAACAAAATAATCTGCCCTCAACGAGGGTGATCATAAAGATCCAGAATAAAAGCACTACAGAATAATTTAGAAAGACAAAAAAATTAAATACAGGAATTGTTTAGTAAAAACTCCAGAGAAATGCAAACTCAATAGAATCATCAATGGCCAAAATATAAGTGGTAATGTAATATTTGGATTGAATCCTTAAGAATATCCAATAACATTTTTTTAATTTAAAAAAATCGGAGACCGAGTGTTTTCAAAATATTACATGTGAATTCAGGGGTGTGCCACGTGCACCAAACAAAAGACCAGAAACACTCCACTGACTAGTGGGAATGTTATATTTCTCACTTAGATAAGGGATGCAGGACTCATAAATGGATTTCTTCTCCTCATCAACGTGTTGTGCTTGCAGGGCATCCCTCTCAAACCGGATTGTAGGATCAAGAACTATTCCCTTAAATTGAGTCCTGTGGAAGGCTACAATATCTGCTCTTCTGTTCGAATCAAAGGATGAAACGCAGTGGATCTCCTCGTATACTTCCCATCCACGACGCTTGAGGACATCAGCAATACCGGTCCTGGCCTTATGGTGTCGATTGATGCGCAGCAGCTATGTTTTTCGACAGAATCCCAACACGTGACCAAGAGTTTCCGTCTCGTTGCAGCCAGGATAGCGACAACGGGTTGTATCTTCTCTTCTACAAGGCCTACTAATTTATTACACATGGCCAGCTACATGAAATTCCACTTTCAATTTTTTATACATGGATATCTAATGGCAGTGTTAATTCTCTATGTACTGTAGTTTATATACAATATACCATGTGTATTTCAAAATGTAAAATTGAACAATACTTACAGTGGAGAAGCACTGGTAGCAAGGGTAGATATGTAAATACAATGATGCATGTATAACAGAAACCAAAGTTATACAGTTGTTTGGCACCATCTTGTCCCATATTCCAATACAGTCCTCCAATTATGAATACTAAAAACAAGTACATCAGGAACTGTAAGCAGAGGTAGCTCTGAAAAATTTAAGAAGGAATAATATTATTAGCATTATATATACAGCAAGTATTCGAAATACATTTTATATACAGAAAGAAAACGTTAGTCTACTGAATGCTGTTTCAGCAGACAGAAAAATGTTGGATAACAGAATGTTGCTGTCAAACTAAAAAAAAAGCTATGTGTAAAAACTTTCCCTGGCGTCTGTCTTTTTCAACGTGTGACTTCTCTTATCTGTACTTATTTGTTAAATTAATTGTTTTCTACTCACCCTGTCTCTCCATGTCTGGAGTAGCATCCGATGTGTTAGAATTCTGACTTGTTCCAGAGATGTGCTCTTGAAATTATACTTCTGGCCGGAATCTTGCGTTTGATTTGTTAACAGCTTAGAATAATCCACGTCACTTACTGAAATAAAGAATTAGGAAAGAAATCAAATTAATTATGCTAGTAAAACAGTCTTCCTTTTACAAGAAGATCAGCCACCAATAGTTCTGGCATGAACACAACACAACACCAAGAGGTAAATTAACATGAACAGATTTTCATAAATTTGCTTTATGTTTTCGTTTGAGTGTCCTTCTTTTCCGATCTTAGATTTATATATAGGTGAGAACGTGCAGTGATATTATTATTATTATTATTATTATTATTATTATTATTATTATTATTATCAGGTATGTCTTTCAGGCCTGATGGGTCCTGGTGGCGCCAAGGTACTATTTTTCGAGGCTAGGTGGTCCAACTGAGAGGGTTTGGAATTGAAAGGGTTACATCAGCTGCTTGTCTATGCGGATGACGTGAATGTGTTAGGAGAAAATCCACAAACGATTAGGGAAAACACGGGAATTTTACTTGAAGCAAGTAAAGAGATAGGTTTGGAAGTAAATCCCGAAAAGACTAAGTATATGATTATGTCTCGTGATCAGAATATTGTACGAAATGGAAATATAAAAATTGGAAATTTATCCTTTGAAGAGGTGGAAAAATCCAAATACCTGGGAGCAACAGTAACAAATATCAATGATACTCGGGAGGAAATTAAACACAGAATAAATATGGGAAATGCCTGTTATTATTCGGTTGAGAAGCTTTTATCAACCAGTCTGTTGTCAAAAAATCTGAACGTTAGAATTTATAAAACAGTTATATTACCGGTTGTTCTTTATGGTTGTGAAACTTGGACTCTCACTTTGAGAGAGGAACATAAGGTAAGGGTGTTTGAGAATAAGGTGCTTAGGAAAATATTTGGGGCTAAGAGGGATGAAGTTACAGGAGAATGGAGAAAGTTACACAACACAGAACTGCACGCATTGTATTCTTCACCAGACATAATTAGGAACATTAAATCCAGATGTTTGAGATGGGCAGGGCATGTACCACGTATAGACGAATCCAGAAATGCATATAGAGTGTTAGTTGGGAGGCCGGAGGAAAAAGACCTTTAGGGAGGCCGAGATGTAGATGGGAAGATAATATTAAAATGGATTTGAGGGAGGTGGGATATGATGATAGAGACTGGATTAATCTTGCTCAGGATAGGGACCAATGGCGGGCTTATGTGAGGGCGGCAATGAACCTCCGGTTCCTTAAAAGCCAATAAGTAAGTATTTATTATTATTATTATTATTATTTATTGGGTTATTTTACGACGCTGTATCAACATCTCAGGTTATTTTGCGTCTGAATGAAATGAAGGTAATAATGCCGGTGAAATGAATCCGGGGTCCAGCACCGAAAGTTACCCAGCATTTGCTCGTATTCGGTTGAGAGGATATCCCGGAAAAACCTCAACCAGGTAACTTGCCCCGACCGGGATTCGAACCCGCGCCACCGGGTTTCGCGGCCAGACGCGCTGGCCGTTACTCCACAGGTGTGGGAATTATTATTATTATTATTATTATTATTATTATTATCTGTCTTGTTACGTATCATGTTAAAGGTATGTTGCTGCATTTTTTCATAGATCTTTATACTTGGCCTAACTGTATTTACACCCTCATACTTTATTAGTAATACGTCAATAGTTTCCTCTTTACATTTTTATTTTATTTACATAATTTACATTCTTAGCTTGTTTTCTGTAGTTGCATTTATTTAAAATTATATTTTAAAAAGTTTATAACAAATAATTTAGGATAACAGTATTGTTATGGTGACTGGCCAGGTTCAAACTAAAACTGGCTTCTTGGGCATCTGAAATATTTATAGAAAAGCACGATAGAAAATCGCATAAGATAATATTAAAATGTATCCTAGACCTTTCCCGTTACAGGTGAAACAACATAAAGTTGCAAAACATTGTCAATTTGCTAGCCACAAATTTGTTAATTGAATGAAACTTAAGAATACTGCGTAGGAACTTACAGTCTTTATTGCATTATTGATTTTATTATTTTCGGTGCAAGGAATATCATTTATTTATTTATGTATTTATTTATTTACTTATTTATTTATTTATTTATTTATTTATTTATTTACCTTTGTACTATCAATAAAAAATGTTTTTGTAATTATTTTAAGTGGCAGCCTTTGTATGTAAGTAGTCTACTTACGCCGTATTCTGAAGTTTAGCTAATTGATTGCAATAAAACACTATTTTCGAATCCGTAATAATTTACATCACTACTCTGAATCTTGATCTTACCTTTGTGCATAAAGTAATGTTGAAAAAATACTCGTTACGTACAACGAAAGCAATGAGCAAACACAATTAGATCAATATCACTTTAGAATCTCACGCCTCCACTCAGCGTTGCCAAACCTACCCATGCTCCGGCTTGTAACTGAAGAAAACTCTGAATATGCCCCTATAGAAAGAAAAAATTATAAATTTACCTATTGATCTTGACTTTCCGTTCTTTAGGACTGGCTCAATTGAAGATGCTTGCTGAAGAGACCAGCAGCCACAATGGCCATTATCTACTGCAGTAACCATCTTCTCAAGATGATCTCCATATTCACCACTAGCCACTTCAATAACTGGAAAATAATATTTTAATCACGTTTTCTTTAGGATACATGAACAAAGAATGACCTGGAAGAAACATTATAACAAGTGCATTCAAGTAAGAAGGGGACAACTCTGAAAAAGATCATGTAAACACTTATGTAGAGTAATAAATATCTGTGAAAAAAAACCTATCTCAGTCTTTCTTGATCAGTTCTCGTAGTTTGGTGATGACAGTGATGATGGTAGCAATGTTGATGTGGATGGTACAGGTACTTGAATGACAGTAGTACTTACGCTGGCGATAATGATGGTTAAAGAAGTGTTGCTGTTGCTGCTGCTACTGATGATTATATGAAAATGACCGTGATGATTATTATAATGCCGAAGAGCCCGGAATTTTAGGTGCTAAAAGTTAATATTGTTCCTCGGTATAGTTTACAAAATAGAAGCCATGCCCCCATTTCTTGCACAAGTCATTCTTGTCATTCACTATTTCCTTTTGGTACCGTTAAAGGTCTCTAATCCTTTTAAATACCTCTTACAAATTAGCGCACGGTTTACAAGATTCATTACCCAGTCCTTGTGACTCTGTTGTCTATTATTACATATCGGACTCCTGTGAACTATGCTTAAAACTCTCCTCACGGGCACCACATCTATTCATCTACTCAGTATCATTCTTAACTTTTAGCACCTAAAATTCCGAGTTCTAATGATGACAGTGGTGATGTGATAATGGTAAACTGTTACTGTTGATGATATGTAGTAGTAGGTTATTTTACGACGCTGTATCAACATCTTACGTTATTTAGCGTCTGAATGAGACGAAGGTGATAATGCCGATGAAATGAGTCCGGGGTCCAGCACCGAAAGTCACCCAGCATTTGCTCATATTGGGTTCAGGAAAACCCCGGAAAAGACCTCAACCAGGTAACTTGCCCCGACCGGGAATCGAACCCGGACCACCTGGTTTCGCGGCCAGACGCGCTAACCGTTAAGGCCCATTCTCAATGAAAATTATACATAACGGTAACATAAACACAGAAGTTTGCGCCCAAGCTACCAAATGGGATCATTCACAATGATTCACATAAGCATTGACATAAACATTACCGTAAGACGTTAACATGAAAGTTTGCAAACTCCAAACTTTCATGCTTATGTTTACGTGATTTGCAAACAGAACACAATCGTGGAGCGCTGAAGTATACGACAGAATATGAGGAAATTGCGTCGTTGTTGTGTTTCCATGGTTACCAAGTATGTTTGCTGTTATGTTTATGTTCCCATCGTGAATGATTCTTGATTTTACCGTAACGTTTATATTCTTAAGTTAACGCTTACGTTATGTTTAATTTTCATTGTGAATGAGACTCCACAGGTGTGGACTCTGTTGATGATGATGATGATGATGATGATGATAATAATAATAATAATTATAATAACAACAACAGAAATAATCTTACCGAAGTCTGCAGGGTTGTAGTGTTTTGGACATTCCAGCCCAATACTTGAAAGAAATGGAACAATATCTTTCGGAAGACCTTGAAATGCACACTGGCCTGCTGCAACTACGTACACGTGATCAAACATGGCGAATAACTTAGCGCTGGGAGTATGAACT
Organism: Periplaneta americana; assembly: GCA_025594305.2. Lineage (NCBI taxonomy): Eukaryota > Metazoa > Arthropoda > Insecta > Blattodea > Blattidae > Periplaneta > Periplaneta americana. Next base: position 29,074,375 of record JAJSOF020000036.1, read on the forward strand.
GAGCAAACGATTGTTCGACCACCTTCGGCCAACATTTTCAGCAGAGAAATGCACTGCGAGCTTGAGAGATCGTCCAGTCCCCTATAAAGAAACAAAACATACCATTCTGTAATCATATCGATCAAATAAATGACAAAATAGCCTAAGTTATTTATTACTAAGACTAGCCGTACCCATAATAGCTCCGCTGCACCCGTTAGAAATAAATATAAAATAATTACATAATTAAAATAGGACATTTGATCCAGGGAACATTCGTGTTTGAAATAAGGATAAATCGTTTATTACGTTACTTAATTTAAATTGTATTTGCATAATTAAAATACGATCATTTTGATCCAGAGATCACTCATTTGGTCATAAAAATTATTTTAGGAAATACAGGAAACGAATGTACAGAATAGCCTATCAAGTTTCCTGTGCATAAGAAGCCATTTTAATCTTACCTGTCCCCGATTCACTCAGAAGTTACTGTAATAACATTATAGCATTATGTCCATCTAGAGAAAGTACACTTTCCAATGGTGAATTAATAATTAATTATACAAATCGATTAATTTAGCTTCTGATATTACTTCATACAAACACAGAAACATTATCTGTAGGCTATCTTTCATAGCTTTCGATTGTTGCTGTCCAAGGCCCCTTATAGACGAAGTCATTTGTTTTTTAATTCATTATACGGCCTTAGGTGGCAGTTATTTTAATTTTAAAACTCATTTATCTCATTAAATATCAGTCCTATCAAAATTTTTCAAGGAATAAAACTTATCGGAAATTATTTTGAAAGAAACTTTTGTTATGTAACATTTTTCACAAAAATCAATAATAAGCGCGATATTTCGATTTATTTAATTCAGGCCCCCTTATAACCCCCTTTTAAATAATTTATTTTGAATGCCATATAGCTTAAAATCTAATTTACAACGAACTTAATTTATATTCCAATTTTCATCGAAATCCGTTCAGCCATTATCGCGTGAAAAGGTAACAAACATACAGACAGACAGACAGACAGACAGACATACAAACAAAAATTTCAAAAAGCGATTTTCGGTTTCAGGGTGGTTAATTGTATATGTTAGGACCAATTATTTTTGGAAAATCGAAAATTACCAGAAAAATTTCGGCTACAGATTTATTATTATTATAGATGATGTGACTCATATTCCATTAATTTTTCTTTTGTTATCGAAGAAAGACTTAATTTATTTAGAATAATAACAATCCTAGTTGAAATTATAGTTATTTATTTATTTTATTTTATTTACTTATTTATTGTGGTGTAATTAAGGCCATCAGGCCTTCTTTTCCACACCAGTAGAAATACAAATACAATAATAGAAATAAAAAGAAAAAATCACACTATAAACAAAATAAAGCCACACAAAAATATACACAGGTTGCAGTCACACAAATCTTGGATGAGTGATTAAGTATCGTAATTAATTGTATCCTAACTAATTAACTAATATAGGCCTAAACAAGAAACTTGCAATTTTAATCTAGAGTACAAAAAACAAATCAACACTTCTAACAATACCTAAACGCATTAAATAAAACAAAATTTTCCAATTTAATTTTGAATTGTGATAAAGTCTGGCTGTCCTTGACGTCATTAGGTAACGAATTCCAGAGGCGAGGTATTTCTACGGTGCAGGAGGATTAGTATAAAGACGTTCTGTGTTGAGGGATAGAAATAAGTGCTTGATGCCGGTTTCGAAGAGTTGTAAGAAATTGAAAGCGCGATAACAGATAATTCGGAGTAGAAGTATGCATGATTCTAAACAGAAGAGACAGTGAATGTATTATTCTTCGTTCCTTCAGACGCACCCATGAAAGTAACTGGAGGGAAGGTGTTATATGGTCAAATTTACGAGTATTGCAGATAATCGTATGCACACATTATGAACACGTTGTAGTCTCTCAGCTAAGAGTGAACTTACATTAGTTAGCAAGGAATCGCAATAATCAAAATGGGGCATTACAAGCATCTGAATAAGATTCTTTAGACTAAGTGGTAAAATTCTTTCATATGAAACAAGGAGTGAAGTTGAGGAAATATTTTTTTGCAGTTATAAGGTATGTTCGGAAAGTATCCAGCCATTTTGAATATCTCGAGAACCAATAGCGTGGCCTTAATGTAACTCAGCAGCCAATTATAGGGATCTTACTAAACGAGTAAATAAGCGAATGTGCATCAAGTTTTGCTTTCAAATTGGAATTCTTTTGCAGGAAAACTATTCTAATAATGAAGAAGACTCTGGAAAGAATTTAATGAATAAAGCCTAGATGAAATTGTGATGCCGATGCTTCAAATACGACCAGAAGTATTTTGAAAATGACCCACATTGTGGAAGGCATTCCACAAACAGAGCGCTCGAAAATGTTGAATGCATGTGGCTTGCAATCAATGAAAATCGGCAATTAGCAGCGAGAGAATAAGAAGAAAATCTGAATATTTCACGATAGCCTATACTATTCTTTCAGAGATTTTGATGGAGAATTTTGGGCAAATGGTAAACGGCAGCTTAACCATGACAATGCCCCTATCCATTTTCACGTATAATGTGGGGTAAAGATGAACAACGATCGAGAAAGCGAGACTAACAGCGCCCGCAAAGCCGAAAACCCGCACGCCAATGTTTTATTATGTCGTGTCCTTGACATAAAGACTGGTTGTGAATGTTCCGAGACTCGATACTGATGACTCCCGAAGTCCCGAAGTGAAGCAGCATTGATTCGCCACAGTTGTTTATACCTGACTGAACTCTTATCTACTTTGGCAACCGTTATATATGTATAAACAATCAAGTAGCCTATTTGAAACATCATCTCTACCTTTCAGTGTATAATAATCCGTTCCCCAGTCTTTATTTAATTACTAGGCCCTCATTAAAAGGATAGGAATGTTCTTTTCATATGTTTAAGATCAAGCGTGCAATATCAAGTAAAAAGATATTAACGTTATGTTTTATGTTTCTTAGAAATGCAAATTTATTTGAGAATTGTTTTTTTTTTTTTCTATTTATATAACCTAGGTAATATCATAAAAATAGAACCAGAATATTTTGATAAATAAGATACTGTTCTGTTTTCTCTTTTCATCTCATGTAAACATTTATAATGTTATTTATTTCAATGATGTATGTTATTCAAAGTTACCAAATCTTTCCATGTCGACCAAATGCTATTTCGAGAATGATGAGCGAGACTCGAAGCGCACGAGAATGACGAGACGAGACTCGAAACAAGTGCAACGAACACAGCGAGCGAGAGCGGCAGTTAGTTTGTTCATGTCTAATGTGGGGACTTTTCCTTTCTTTCTTTTTTTTTTTTTTTTCGCAAAACATTGCATCACCCGAGTCTAAAATCGCTGTTGGAAAGGAGGAGATTTCAGATCATGGACAAGATTAAGGAAAACGTGACGAGGAACTGAAAGAGATTAGGAAAGAAGACTTCGGAGATTGTTTTGAGAAGTGGAAGCAATGCTGGGGTAAGTGTGTAAGGTCTAAGAACAATACTTTGTAGAGGACTAAGTTGCCACTGTCCTAGGTTAAGTTACATTATTATTCTTAATATTAAATGACAACACTTTTTGGACAGAAAAAACGTTTTCAGGTCTAAAATTTCTTAAAAACTATGCAAGAGACATTATAAAACCAAAGAGGTTGAGTGCATTTAGAATTAAATGGGAGCATGAGAATATTTGATTCCAAAGCTCGAACTAATATTTTGCCGCAAATTTTTCTGTGGACAAGAGTTAGTTTGGATTCAATAGTCACTTTTAACGCAAGATTTTAGTGGTTTAGAGGGCGTTGTGAAGCCAAATTATGACAGTTGTATGTAGAGTTATATTTGAAGAATACAGAGACACAGGAATCTCAGTTTCGTTATCAAGTGTACAAGAGCCGTTTTGAAAATGAACTCCTCACTTGAAAAATGTTATTCATTCTCTCAAAATATTCCTCTGTTTATATTTCAGAATTATTTTTTATTGATAGACTAAATTTCTAGTTATTATTATATTTTTAACCTAACATAGCCTGAAAATGAATTTCTTCTTCTTCTATAAATTTGCCGGATACATTTTTTTTTTCAGAAATATAGGCTGCTCTAATCTTCAGTATTGTCTTCACATAATTTACTCAATGAAAAATAAAAAAGTATAAATCTTGATCATTTGAGTAAAAAAAAAGTAAGCTAATATTTAAATTGTTTTACCAAGCAATGCTATTACTCACTCTAAAATTAATATAGAAAATGATAAACACTTACGTTGTGGGCTCATCTAAGAAGATGACTGGAGGGTTATTTATTAGTTCCAAGGCTATGGAAAGGCGTTTTCTTTCTCCACCTGACAACCGTGATGTCTCAGTGTCCTTGGCTCTTGTAAGTGATAGCAAATCTAGAACTTCATCAATCTGTAATGTAAATAAAAAAATGTATTAGTTAAGAATACATGAAATTCACATAAATGTACAGATTCATGGCATGATTCATTGTATTGTATTGTATGTATTTAAATTCCATGGTATCGTACCTCACTTCACAGCTAGAATATGGAACACGTCAAAAAATTTAATGGTACAGTAAAATCCCTCGTATCCGGCACCCAAATAACCGGCAATACCAAAACAACGGCATTTTTGGCTAGGCCAAAAAATAGTAATTCATGCGAAAGAGAAGAGTCTGAGAGATGTCAAGTACCGTACTAAAGTACTTATTTGGAACACCAAAAGTCACACCGTTCAGTCAATCAGAGCCAAGTTTAATATTGAAAAAATAATTAAGAATCAGTTGAATGTCAAATGTTATATAACATACTGCACAAACAGCGCTCAACGAGCGCGATTGCTCCTTCGGTTAGCGGGAGATGTGTGTTTACCGCTCGCCGAAACGGAGAGGAAGATACGTCAGAATAACATAGACTTGCTATAGGTAGAGGTTTCACGACCACTCAGTTATCTAGTGGAATGCAGTGTGTATATTCTCAGTAACTGTTTCACGTTGCTTACCTACTGCTACAGTACAGTATGGAGGAATCTAAAAGACGGAACATGACATTTAACATTTAACGATTTACAGCTCGAACTTATTGATCTTCAATGTGACCTAAATAAAGATCGTTTGAATAATACTACTAGCCTGGTTGAGTTTTACAAGACTAAACATTAGCAATAATATCCACGACTACAAAGGCTGGCTGTGAAAATGATTGCTATGTTTGGCTAAACATTTATATTTGTGAGCAACGTGTAACGAAGAAAGAAAATGAATAAGAAAACTGTTTTCTATAATGAACTTTAATAAAGGCAGACATAGAACATCTGTAACTGATGTTTCAACGATCAGTAGGCTATGTTCCTTTCAGCTGCCAACAATTTAAAACCTCGTTTTGATGTACTGGTAAATAAAAATATAACAAAATGATATTGTACATTTAAGTAGCTATAAATTTCTATTACTTACTTGTTACTTACTTACTGGCTTTTAAGGAACCCGGAGGTTCATTGCCGCCCTCACAAAGCTCGCCATTGGTCCCTATCCTGAGCAAGATTAATCCAGTCCCTACCATTATAACCAACCTCCCTCAAATACATTTTAATATTATCTTCCCATCTACGTCTATTATTTCTGTAAAATAAATATTTCTTTATTAATTAATAATAGTCCAAGATAGTTTGCAAATACTGAACGGGAATTCATTTCATAAACACTCTTACTAGTACTGTATTTCCTTTTGTGTTTATTTTGTACGAGATCACCTCTTCTTCCAGTCCATCCTTATACAGAGTGCAGCTAATATCTGCATTCCGCTCATGAGCTGTGAGCCGGCTCGGAGAGCGCAAACCTTCCTGCAGGCCTGAATATATAATGTGATCTGGGGTTTCTAGTTAAGTTCAAACACTCCAGCTAACCAGCTATCTTATTGGTTGAAGTGCTGTTGTCATGGTTAGGGAGCAGGTGATGTAGCTGTCTCCTCTCTCCCGCTCTCGATGGACACTGCAGGCTGCTAGATGTCGACTATACAGGTTACAGCGTATCTGTTATTTTTCGGTACAATTATTTGCACTATCTATAGTATAGCGAGCGGGCATCACCAACTGGATGTGGTCGACTTGACGTAACTTACATCTTAGTCGTAGTGAGTAGAAAATTAATATAAAAGGAAAAATGTTCGTCATTTGCTATAACTTATTGATCTTAATTCAGCTGTAATTAATACTGTCATGTTGTATTCTGGTAAAATATTAGGGAGGCACGGCTTCCCTTGCCTCCTCTGAACATCCGCCGCTGGTCCAGTATCAAAAACGTCCGGAATTATTACATGTACGATTTCATGAATGTCCAAAACAATATTTATCAAATTTAAATAAATTATTTAACAACAAAATATAAGGTAAAGTTACAATATTCTGTACCGGTAACTAATTCTATTTTCTAAATTTCTTCTGCACTGGGGTCAGCATGCAGCTTCGTATAAGCTGAAAGTGCCCACAAATGTTATTTCACATTAATATTGTCCTTATATTGATTGTATCTGTATACACTCCCGTCAATTCGCCGCTGATTTCTAATATATTTCTTGATTACGTTTATGTGACCATAGTGAATTTGGATTTTCTGTCTCATTCTGTTCTGTTCTTGCATTATGTTTTCTACTAAACTAAGAAAATCCTAAAGCAGTTATGTAACCAATTTGAGTCATCCCAATGCTGCCTTAGATATGCTGAAATTAAGTGTTCCATCTGTTTGCAAACCACAGAGGTGAGGCTGAGCGTAATATAACTGGCTGTAATTTTTTGTATCTGAGCGAGACCCTGACTTATATATTGGCACCACTATTGCATCTTTCCAGTCTCACGGGACAATACCATTATTTATTGATATTTCAAATATACGCACAAGATAGGAAATCATGGCTTCCTCTCCCAATTTTAACATGTCTCCGGCGATACCATCAGGTCCTACTGATTTATGAGTTTTCAATATAGAGATCCTTCTCCTTATGTCCCTAGGCTTGATAGAAAACTGACCCGTATTTTCCATAGGCTACGTTAGGTATTATTGCCCTCGTCCCAAAAACAGTGGCATAATAGGAATTCAGATTTTCTGCTTTTTCGCTGTCCTGTACAATAAATTGAGATCATTTTTTAGAGGGATGCTGGAATAGTTTTCCTTGCGTTGTCTCTTCACGTATTTATAAAATTCCCCCACTCGTTTTGTTCACCTTTGAAAGCTTATTTAAGTAATTTTCCTGCGCTCCCTTTTTATTAAGCAGTTCGTTCGATAGTTGTGTGAATTTTGTTTGTTTTACAACGCTTTCCTTGCTTGTAATGGGGTCTACGCTAGCAATTTGAGGTTAATATAGTAAGCACAATTCTACGGAATAATAAGGATGTAATTGATGTTCTGTTATTTGAAATGTTGTTTCAGTGAAGAAGTGTCTTGTGTCTGTGAAATGTGTTGTGATAGTGAAGTGTGTTTGTGTCAGTGAAGTTCTATTTTACAGTGGTAGTGCAAAGTATTTGAACAGAGAAATGTTTTGAAGTGTTAGTGAAATCAGGATAGTGTCATGTAAAATGTGTTAGTTCCAGTGCAGTGAGTGAATTGATAGCGAAATGAGTGTAGTGATGAAAGGTACTTGTGCAAGTTTGAACATATATCATAATATGTTGTATACTCGTGGTTTAAGTACTAACTTAGGGTCAAGATATAAATTAGATTTACTTTAATTAATTATGTTATATTAAGTGATTCATTTAATTTAGGATGCTCCTTGTTAATATTATTATATATTGCTATTATTATTTTATTATCAATATTTGACTATATTTTATTATTATTATTGTAATTATTGAGTGTAATTAGTTACCACTGCCACCGGGTATTTACCCATTTGCAGTGTGAATAAATACATACAATACAATACAATACAATACAATACAATACATACATACATACATGCATACATACATAAATCTCCAAATAGGCCTACTGACATGATAAACCATTTTTTAAAATCTAACGTGGAGACCTTGCACTACATTATTGGTTCCATGCCCACTTGGCAACACTTCTTTTACTTGGTTATTTAACGATGCTGTATCAACTACTGGGTTATTTATCATCGATGAATTGGCGATAGCGAGATGGAATTTGACGGAATCAGGCTCTCAAAACAGAATGTTGAATAATCGTCTCTGGGAAATTCCACAGATAATAGCAGTATATTCCTACCACAAAAAAGAGTAATTAGAATAATAATGAATGTAGGGAGTCGTGTAGGACCATTTTCAAAAACTACAAATAATGCCCATGGGTTGTCAGTATATTTTTCATTAATAATCTTCCTTGTGTCAAAAATGACGTTCATACCCCATTAACAAGTCTATCGTGCTATCAAAAGGAGTGCGTTATACGGCAGTAAAAATGTTTAATAGCCTCCTATGGATATAAAGAATCTAACTCAAAACATGAGATTATTTAGGGGCAAATTAAAGAATCTAATTTCTCACGCTTTCTATTCTGTAGGTGAATTCATGACATTCAACAATGCTTCATGAATATTTCTGTGTTGTATTAAGTACCAATACTAAAACTTTGTACGATGAAAGAGTAATGGAACGGAGAAAATTCTCTCCGGCGCCGGGATTTGAACCCGGGTTTTCAGCTCTACGTGCTGACGCTTTATCCACTAAGCCACACCGTTCCACCCCGGCGTCGGAAAATCGTCTCAGTTTTAAGTTCCAACTCTTGGGTTCCTCCATTTCCAGTGGCCGCCCTGCACTACGCCATAGATGTCTATGAACCTAGGACCGAAAACATGTGCTGAGGTGCATCGTAATAGTGACTAGTTGGCCGGGATCCGACGGAATAAAGCCGTCTTAAATCACGAAGTGATTTACGCATATCATATATATTATTATAATGTACCGAAGTGATATTTCCATGACATATTCAACAATGCTTCATGAATAATTCTGTGTTGTATTAAGTACCAATACTACAATTTTGTGTTGTAGGCCTACTAGTAGACTATATTGTAAAACCCTTCTGTATATAGTTAAAGTAGACTGTGACTATAATTATGACTTTATAATACTATTAAGACCTTTTTTCTACATATTGATTTCATCTAAATGATTAAAATAAAAAATAAACAACTTTTAACACTGTATCACTTCGGAATATGTATTATATGACTTTCTTGTGTTAAATTCTGTCGTACCTGGTTTACATGTTTCGACCTTTTATGGGTCATCCTCAGAACTGGTCGTTGTTGGTCTTGGTGCCTCTTGTTTGTTTCCTGTGAGGGTGTGTTCGTGTGGTGTAATGTAGAGTCAAAGATTGTGTGTGTTCTGAAATTGAGTTGTGTGTTGAGAATTTCATTGGGGTGTGTTTTTGTGTGTCTGTATATTTCATATTGTTCTAGTGTGTTTAGTTTCTGGATTTTTGGTTGGATGTGTAGTATTTCCATGTCTGTGTTGATGTCTCTGTAGGTGTGGTTAGCATTTGTGATATGTTCTGCATATGTGGAGGTGTTTTGTAATTTTGTTATGGCTGTGATGTGTTCTTTGTAACGTGTTTGAAATGATCTGCCTGTCTGTCCTATGTAGAAGTTGTTGTAGGTGTTACATTTGAGTTTGTATACGCCTGTGTGGTTGTATTTGTTTGTTTGTGTTGTTTGTGTGTTGAGATGTTTTTGTAGAGTGTTATTTGTTCTGTATGCGATGTTATAATTTAATTTCTTGAATGAGGTTGCAATTTTGTGTGTGTTTTTGTTTTCGTATGTTAGTGTGATGTATTTTTTGTGTTCTTGTATTTATGTTGTATTCTTATGTTTTTTATGATTATGTTTTGTCTTACGTATTATGTTGTCTGTTATCCGTTTTCTTGTGCTATGTATTTGATTGTGTTTAGCTCTTCGTTGTAATCCTGTTGGTTCATTGGTATGTTGAGTAGTCTGTGTACCATTGTTCGGAATGCAGCTTGTTTGTGTTGTGTTGAGTGGTTGGATGTGTTGTGTATTTGTGTTGTTGTTGTTGTTGTGGGTTTTCTGTATGCTTTGAATGTGTGTTTGTTGTCTACTTTTGTTATTGTGACTTTTTTTCGTTTGACATGTTCCATATTCTAGCTGTGAAGCGATGTACTAATGCTACGGAATGTAAATAAATACAATACAATACATAACATATATTGAACATTTTGACTTGTGGATATATATGTATATTAGACATTTTGATCTGTGGACACTTGTATATATTGAACATATTGATTTGTGGACATTTCTGCATATTGGACATTTTGACTCTTGCCTTATTTTATTGAACGTTTTAGTTGTGGGCATTTTTGAAGTGGACTTTATGTATATTAGACTTTGTGCTATGGACGAATTGCCCTGGAATGGTACATACATCTTGACTTAAAAAACGATAATGTGTTAAATTGGAAAAATCATATTAAAGAAATTACCCCCAAAACTAAATTCAGCTTGTTTTGCTATTAGATCTATGCAAAAGATAATAAATATCAATACCTTAAAAACAATATACTTTGCTTACTTCCACTCGGTAATGAGTTTTGGAATAATATTCTGGGGAAATTCCACAGATAGTAACAGTATATTTCTATTACAAAAAAGAGTAATTAGAATAATAGTAGGTGCCAAATCTAGGGAATCGTGTAGGACTATTTTCAAAAAACTACAAATAATGCCCATGGCTTGTCATTATATCTTTTCATTAATAATCTTCCTCGTATGTAATCGTGAAAACTTTGTAACTAATTCAACAGTTCATAGCATAAATACACGTCAAAAAAATTACTTTCATACTCCATCGGCAAGTCTATCGTGCTATCAAAAAGAAGTGCGTTATATAGCAGTAAAAATTTTTAATAGCCTCCCTATCGATATAAAAAATGAATCTCAAAACATAAAATTATTTAGGGCCAAATTAAAGAAGTACCTAATTTCTCACGCTTTCTATTCTGTAGGTGAATTCATGACATTCAATAACACTTCATGAAATTGATACTGAAACTATGTGTTGTACTAGTAGACTATATTGTAAATCTCGTCTGTATATATTTCATCTAGACTGTGACTATAAATTAAGACTTTATAATAGTATTAAGTTTTTTGACTTGTTCCATATTCTAGCTGTAAGCAATGTATGAACACCATGGAATGTTAATAAATACAATACAATACAATACAGTATTCTCTCAAGATTCTTAATTCCCAATGCAATCAGGTGTTTTTGCCAGGGCTTAAATGACGTAATATGAACAATATGACATCATGAATTCATATCTATTAACATAATTGTCACGTACGAGTTACAAACAGCAATACTTTTTGCCTTTACAATACTGGATAATGTAATTAATAAAAATGTTATTGAAATAATAATTGAACCTAAAGTAATACTCGATCAATTTACATTTTATATATGTGAAGGTTAACGTCTAGGAGATATCCGTAGACACAGCGGAAAAGCATCTCGCAAGAATACCGATTAGCTGTCTATGACATCATCCAACTGCACCACATCCTACTGAAGGTCAGACCGGCTAAATTGTGTATGTATCTATGGTTGTAACTTATCTATGTATTAATCCATGCTTATTATTTACAATAAAATATAATAAATATTTAATGATATAACATCATCATCATCATCATCATCATAAATGGCATGACAGCCCATTATGGGCCCTAACCTTCTTCAGAATGTCCTTTCAGACTTCTCTATTTGCTGCTAAATTCTTCCAATTTCTAATTTTACTAATTCTAATATCCTGCAAGACATCATTTTCCCATTTTAATTTCGGTCTTCCAACTTTTGTTTGTAATTGTGTCATATAGATCTTTTTAACAGTTTTTATTGTTGTCCCATTCACAATGAAAATTAAACATAACACTAAGTAACATAAACAATTCAGAAGTTTGCCCCAGGCTACCAAATGGGATCATTCACAATTTCACATAAGCAAAAGTGACATAAACATTACTTTCAAAGTAAGAGTTAATCTGACTTTAAAAGTTTGCAAGCTCCAAACTTTCATGCATATGTAATTACTGGTCTTATGTTTTATGTTTGGTTTTATTTGCAAAATATGTATCTAAAATCGTGGAGCGCTGAAGTATACGACAGAATATGAGGAAATGGCGTCGTTGTTATGTTTCCATGGTTACCAAGTATCTTTGAATCCTTATGTTTTCCATGTTCCCATTGTGAATGCTAAGATGTTTTAAGTAACGTTCACATTTTTTTGAAGTTAACCTGCATTCTTACAAGTGATTTCTGAGCGTTATGTGGAATTTGTATGAAATATTTGGATAATATGTACATCATTGGAATGAGCCTTTATTGTCCATACGTATCAAATGTCAGCCTAGGGCAATCTTTAAATTTATAATATACTTCATTAAGTCAGGTTCTCTTATATAATTCATCTGCATAGGCAATTTGCTCCTTTTCTCCAAATATCACCTTTATTTCAATTCAGCCTCAAAATTTTTCTCATCTGACTTTAAAAGAGTCCAACTGATGCATATGTAATTACTGGCCTTATAAGAGTTTTATAAATCAATAGTTTGGTTTTCTTTGTTATTAAATATGATCTAAAATGAAGGATGGGTGGAACGGAGAAAAATTCTATTTTCGGCACCGGATTTGAACCCCTTTTCAGCTCCTTGTGCTGACGCTCTATCCCTAAGCCACACCGGATTCCCATTCCAATGCCGGATTGAATCCTCTCAGTTTACGTTCCACATCTTAGGTTCCCTTCAGTACATCGTAATATATGATCTAAGATGTTTTCTAAGTCCAAAGAAACATCTATTTGCAGCTATTATGCGTTTTTGAATTTCTATATGGCTGTCATTCTTACAGTGATTTCTGAGCCCAAATATTTAAACGTATGAACAGTCTGGAATTTGTATGAACCTATTACAATATGCGATGGATAATATGTACATTCTTACTGGAAGATGGCATATATTTAGTCTTACATTGATAATTTGCAAATTCATTTTTCTAGCAGCATTTTCAAATCTTATAAAGGGTTCCTTCATTGTAGACTGCGTTCTCCCAATTATGTCAATGTCATCTGCATAGGCAAGAATTTGCACAGATTTATAGAATATTTTCCCTCTTATGTTCAATTCAGCATCTCTGATAATCTTTTCTAATACTATATTAAAAAGTAAACATGAAAGAGCATCTCCCTGCCTTACACCATTTTTAATATAAAATGATTCCGTCAATAATTTTTGTATTCCAATTTGACCCATAGTGCCATAAAATGTTGCCTTCACCAAAGATATGTTTCAGAGGTATTCCAAATTCCTGAAGTGCTACAATAGCTGTGTCCTATTTACACTATCAAAAGCTGCTTTAAAATCAATAAAAAGATGGTGTATCTCCAGTCCAAATTCATTACATTTGTCTAATACTTGTCGGAGATTAAATATCTGGTCAACTGAATAATTTCAAGGGAAAAATTGTTCCGGGGCCGGGTATCGATCCCGGAACCTCTGGCTGAACGTACCAGCGCTCTTACCAAAATCTGCTTTACAGGGAGCTTTACCTGAAAGACTAGATTTGCATAATATATACGTCACTGTGTACGTTAACAGAAAACCACAATTCCAAGTCACACAGAGATTGTGTGCACTCGATGTGGGTCTCTGGCGTTTCGTCAGCCCACGCGAGTTGTGTGGATATAAAGGGAAAAGTTGAGACGGTGTCGGGTGGAGGTCCCGGGTAGCTCAGTTGGTAAGAGCGCTGGTACGTTCAACCAGAGGTCCCGGGATCGATACCCGGCCCGGAACAATTTTTCCCTTGAAATTATTCAAATCTGCTTTACAGGGAGCTTTACCTGAAAGACTAGATTTGCATCTGGTCAACTGTTGACCGATTCCGTCGAAAACCACACTGATACTCCTCGATAAGACCCTCAACATATGGAACAAGTCTTTAATGATATAACAACATAATTAAATTAACTTCCTGTAACGAAAAGTGAGTTTCAAGTTCATTCATGCAAGTATAATAGGCATTCCAAAATACACATGTGTAAGAGGGGCTGCCTATATGTAAGGCACTATGGCTTGAAAGGGCGTGTCCATACTGGAACATTATCGTGTGTTCATTAACTTTTTGAACAATCATGCGAAAACCACTCGATGTTTATTAAGTGAATAATGTTTAACATTACATTTTGTGAATGAAACTTTTCACTAATTCTTGCGGTTTATAACATCTACAATTGCGCATGTACGGTTACAAAATCTCTTTTATGTGAAATACAGGAAACTGAAGGTTTGATAGCAAAAACCGGACAAGTTCAAAATATTAATTTTCCAGAAAACTAAAAAACAACTGTCCCTCACGTTTCTTATACAATATAATAATCTCACGTATTTTATATTGGTATCTCATATATCTACCAACTTTGGTAAAAAGTTTCACTGCTCTCTTTTATATGGTTTCTTGAAAAAAAAACATTATACATATCCACTTTTTGTACAACATTTTATATATACACACATTAATTCAGAAAAAGTATATGAAACCATGTTTCATTCATATTGTAAACTATATCAACATACAAATAAATACTTTATAAGTGTTCTATTAAATTAAAAACTTAATGTTTGAATGATTTCCTGAACAAGAAAAACACTACTGTTATGTTTATATTTTCCTATTTCTAAATTTGTGTCCTTCAGTCTTTGAATTTTTGGCACACCAAGTATATTAAGTACCAAAATATAATTATTCTAATAACAACACAAACTATGCTCAATAATAAATATTATTATTATTATTATTATTATTATTATTATTATTATTATTATTATTATTATTATTACATTGCTTTCAAAAGTGTTGGATTCAGTTTCCCAACATGATTTATATGTTCTACACCTTTAACTTTGTCATTTCTTATTTTCTCTTCCTTCTTTTTTTTCCTCTTCCTCTTTTTGGCCGTAGGAAACTGATTCATTTTGATAATCATTAATTTTTAAAACGAAATATTTCACCAATAACACCGACAAAACAGCTAATACAGCGATGAAACAAAAGAAGAGAACACTAATGCCATCTTCATGACATTTTCTAACAAGAACCGGATACGTTTGTGACTTATCCGTCTTTTGCTAGAAAGACGTTGGACTAATCCGATTTTTGCAGAAACGTTAAATTTAAAAAAACTCATTTCTATGAAACAAATCCGGTCTTTGTAGAAAATTGTTATGTCAATACATGCCACTTGAAATGAAGTGAAGTGTACTATGCTCAAAATTTGATACGATACGATATGATATGATATGATTATGATATGATATATGATATGATATGATATGATATGATATGATATATGATATGATATGATATGATATATGATATGATATGATATGATATGATATATATGATATGATAATATATATGATATATGATATATGATATATATGATATGATATGATATGATATGATATGATATGATATGATATGATATATATGATATGATATGATATGATATGATATGATATGATATATATGATATGATATGATATGATATGATATGATATGATATGATATGATATGATATGATATGATATGATATGATATGATATATGATATGATATGATATGATATGATATGATATGATATGATATGATATGATATGATATGATATGATATGATATGATATGATATGATATGATATATATGATATGATATGATATGATATGATATGATATGATATGATATGATATGATATGATATGATATGATATGATATGATATGATATGATATGAATGATATGATATGATATGATATATATATGATTATGATATTTTATGATTATGATTATGATTATGATTATGATATATTATGATATGATATATGATATGATATAATTATGATATTATATGATATGATATGATATGATAATTATGATATACGATATGATATGATATGATATGATATGATATGATATGATATATGATAAATGATATGATATATGATATAATATGATATATTTCGTCACAGCACTTCTTTAGATGTAATGGTGTACCTCACATTTCTCTGACTCAAAATTTGAATATTTTTTTTGGACTTGTCTGGTTTTTGCTATCAACTCTTCAATTCTAATAATAATAATCCATGGCGCTACAGGCCGTGAAGGGCCTAGACCGACCAGCCGGCTGCTGGCCTCACGCCCACATGTCGAAGCAGAGGTGGACGATCATCCAACCAGAATGGAGGTATCGTCTGGTTAGCACGATAACTCCCCAGCCGTTATAGCTGGCATTCGCAACCGGATTTCGCTACCTATCGTAGCTCCCCAAGTGCATCACGATGTTGGGTGGGCACCGGTCCCATACACTGGCCGAAATTCCATGAGGATGGAACCAGCGCGCATTCCGTAACGCGAGTCCTCGGCAGGATGCCTTAGACCGCGACGCCACGGCGCGGGTCATCATAATATACTACTCTCTTAAATTGACAGAGAATATTGGGAATTAAATCAATGTTTCTCAAAGTACGCTATAAAATGTTTCACATAAACAATTTTTATCTCGAAAAGAAAGCAAAACGGAGTAAAATTGTGTTACATTTTTTGTTTGAAATATCACAAAGAATAACCCTCTGAAATTAATAACATTTCTTACGGCTCATTCTGTATATAATTAAAAGGAAGTGTCGGTATAACATTAATATTTTAACGTTCTTACTAATAAATCTTACTAATAATCACTGTATAATTTTTATACGAGACTTATGCAGAGTTGGAAAAAAAAAAAAAAAAAACTTTACTAACAAACCATGCATAAGCGATGGATGTATAAACAGTCTGTAACTATACATGGAATTGCTTTGCAGTAGTTATACACACGAAATCTCCTGTTTCAACATTACATACAAAGAAAAATGGCCGCCCCTCTAACAGCTGTTCGTATCGATTGTCATTTTATGATGGTTGCCTTGTAACCACAGAACAACAAATCAAAGGACACAGAATAATTTATTAAAATAATATTGCTGTAGCTGTACTCTTTGATAAAAATATAGCATGGTAGTCGATCAGGTCCAGTTGTACTATCGATACTTAGTGCGGCACACTACCGCGTACTACCGCAAGAAATAAATAATCTCAGTTATTCTGTTACCTTTCGTAATACAATTATGACGAAACTATGACGTACTTCTATAACAGTTTTATCGTTATAAACACATCGTATACTTACTTGCTTTTAAGGAACCCGGAGGTTCATTGGCACCCTCACATAAGCCAGCCATCGGTCCCTATCCTGAGCAAGATTAATCCAGTCTCTGTCATCATATCCCACCTCCCTCAAATCCATTTTAATATTATCTTCCATCTACGTCTCGGCCTCCCCAAAGGTCTTTTCCCTCCGGCCTCCCAACTAACATTGTATATGCATTTCTGGAGTCGCCCATACGTGCTACATGCCCTGCCCATCTCAAACGTCTGGATTTAATGTTCCTAATTATGTCAGGTGAAGAATACAATGCGTGCAGTTCTGTGTTGTGTAGCTTTCTCCATTCTCCTGTAACTTCATCCCTTTTAGCCCCAAATATTTTCTTAAGCACCTTATTCTCAAACACCCTTAACCTATGTTCCTCTCTCAAAGTGAGAGTCAAAGTTTCACAACCATAAAGAACAACCGGTAATATAACTGTTTTATAAATTCTAACTTTCAGATTTTTTGACAGCAGACTGGATGATAAAAGCTTCTCAACCGAATAATAACACGCATTTCCCATATTTATTCTGTGTTTAATTTCCTCCCGAGTATCATTTATATTTGTTAGTGTTGTTCCCAGGTATTTGAATTTTTCCACCTCTGCAAAGGATAAATTTCCAATTTTTATATTTCCATTTCGTACAATATTCTCGTCACGAGACATAATCATATACTTTGTCTTTTCGGGATTTACTTCCAAACCTATTTCTTTACTTGCTTCAAGTAGAATTCCCGTGTTTTCCCTAATCGTTTGTGGATCTTCTCCTAACATATTCACGTCATCCGCATAGACAAGCATCTGATGTAACCCGTTCATTTACAAACACTGTCTGTTATCCTGGACTTTCCTAATAGCATACTCTAGAGCAAAGTTAAAAAGTAAAGGTGATAGTGCATCTCCTTGCTTTAGCCCACAGTGAATTGGAAACGCATCTGACAGAAACTGGCCTATACGAACTCTGCTGTACGTTTCTCTGAGACACATTTTAATTAATCGAACTAGTTTCTTGGGAAACGTCGTATACAGGGATTATTATTCAGGAATTTAGACACGATTTATAAACGAGTTATTCACTGTATAAGATAAGGTAGTTAAACGTATTTGTATGAGTTTTTATTAGTAAGACCGATAGTATTCACATTAGTGGAGGTACTTCACAAGATCTGTAGTGTGCAGTAAGACTTACTGATTTCTGCTTCTGTTCCTTTGTGAGCTCGCTCCCAAGCTTGAGGTCGGCTGCAAACGTGACAGCCTCCTTCACAGATATGTGTGTCCGCACAATATCTTCCTGCATTATATAGCACGACATCTTGTGGAAGTGCGCCATGTCGCGAGGTTCACCATTGATCAGGACAGTCCCTGTAGACTCCGGACATCTGCAAAAAAGAGGAAAGTAGGCTTAATTACTAAATATAATTTTGTTACCATGATGTATCATAACTGCAGGAAACCTTGCTACTTGTTTTGTACTAATATTATGACAGTATTATATTTTGAAATGTGATTAGGACATGACAGCTTTTAGCCTATTACTCATTATCGAATTTTCTGAACAATAAAGAGCAGGTATAGCTCGCGCAAGGAACGATTACCGAAAAGCAATGGTGGCGTTGCTGTCTGTTTTGACGTGTGTATGTAGGCACGCCGAGGGAGGAGAGGTGCGAGCCGATGGAAGTACTGTCTCTTCCAAGAAGATGAACAAACGAGGACATCGCTGTGGAAATAAAGAACGTAGCAAGAGAAAAATTCGAAGCTAATTAAACGCGCAACGAATGTTTACGAATGAAATAATAATACCGTGCGATACAAGACACGTATTCACATGCAATGGAACAAACCAAAGTCGTAATGTAACTATCACAACGCAAGACTGATTATATCGATGTCATTTCTCTTCCGACTGTACTCTTGAATATCATTCAAGATATCATTTCTCTTTCGGCTGTACTCTTGAATAGGCTATCATTCAAGCTATCTCGTCGACCGCTCTTCCTTATCGCATTGTTTGATTCGCATTCCTTCCGTCGGTATTCCCTGCTTGCGAGATCTATAAAATAATTCTTTTGTACATCTTGATTACACAACTTTTAACGCTATATCACTTCGGAAAACGTATTACTTGTCTTTTTTTGTGTTAAATTTTATATTACCTTGTAAACACGTTTCGGTCTGGTATCGGCTATCTTCAGAACTGGTTTTTGCTGATCTTGGCGCCTTTTGTTTGTGTTTCTTGTGTGAGTGTGTTTGTGTAGTGTAATGTGGACTCAAAGAATGTATGTGTTCTGAAATTGAGTTGTGTGTTGAGAATTTCATTTGGATGTGTTTTTGTGTGTCTGAATATTTCGTATTATTCTAATGTGATTAGTTTCTGACTTTTTGGTTGGATGTGTAGAATTTCCATGTCTTTGTTGATGTCTCTGTAAGTGTGGTTAGCATTTGTAATGTGTTCATGTGGAAGTATTTTGTAATTTTCTTATGGCTGTGATGTGTTCTTTGTAACGTGTTTGAAATGATGTGCCCTCTGTCCTATGTAGAAATATACAAACTCAAATGTACACCTGCAACAACTTCTACTTAGGACAGACAGGCACATCATTTCAAACACGTTGCAAAGAACACATCACAGCCATAACAAAATTACAAAACACTTTCACAAATGCAGAACTAATCACAAATGCTAACCACACTTACAGAGACATCAACACAGACATGGAAATTCTACACATCCAACCACACTCACGGACAGGAGAACGCGAATTCGATTAAGCGCACTGTTCAAAACATACAGAGGTGAGCCTGCCTGGAGGGAAATAAAAAATAGGTTGCAGCCGCCAAATTACTCTTCAAGGAACGACCACTCATATAAATTGAGGGAAAGAAGGCAGAGGACGAACACTGGAAAGTTTTCTTTTCTCAATCGTACTATCAGGGACTGGAATGCTTTACCTGCAGACATACTAAAGGCTTTTTGTTGGCCAAACATGTATTTAAAAATAGGCTTAAGGACCTTACTAATAGATGGTAATTATACACAGTATTTAAAGGGTGTAAATGATATGTTGTTATTGAAGTGTTGTATCAGTGAAGAAGTATGTCGTGTCAGTGAAGTGTGCTGTGTAAGTGAAACGTGTTCCTGTCAGTGAAACTTTATAGTTTATAGTGGCAGTGCATAGTATTTGAATAGTGAAATGTTTTTGAAGTGTTAGTGAAATCAGGATAGAATCAGTGAAATGTGTCGTAGTTCCATTGCAGTGAGTGAGTTGACAGCGAAATGAGTGTAATTCATTTGAAAGGTACTTGTGCAGATATGAACATATCATACTCGTGGGTTTTAGTTTGATCTTAGTTTTAAGATACAAATTAGATTTATTTCAAATGTTATTTTAAGTGATCGTTTCATTTAATTTAGTGTAATCCCTGTTGTTGTTGTTATTATTATTAATTATTGTTAGTATTAATTATTAGTATTATTATTAATTGCATTTTTAATTAATAAGTTTATTATTGTCATTATTCAGTGTAATTAGTTACCACTGCCACCGGGTATATACCCACTGCAGTATGAATAAATACATACATACAAAAAGCCAGAAACTAAACACACTAGAACAATACGAAATATACAAACAAAAATACATCCAAATGAAATTCTCAACACACAACTCAATTTCGGAACACACACACTCTTTGATTCCACATTACACTACACAAACACACCCACACAAGAAACACAAACAAAAGGCGGCAAGACCAGTAACAACCAGTTCTGAAGATGGCCAATAGCAGGCCGAAACATGTTAACAAGGTAATATAAAATTTAACACAAGAAAGACAAATAATACGTTTTCCGAAATTCTTTTGTGTTCCACAATTTAGATACGAAATTATGCTAAAAGATCTACGTTGCTATACCACGTGATCAGAGAGAAAATTTTGATAAACATAAACCATTGAACTAATTCACACTACCTATATCATTCGGAAAGTGTGTACAAGGGTCACACTTTTGGGAGATAATCCTGAGAAAGATTAATAAGGTAAATAACACAGTCTAGTATATACAGTCAAGAAGATGAATACATGGTAAATATGCAACCATAGGTAGTTGCTAACCACTAAGATCGCTAATATCGCCTCATTACAGACAATGCGAAATAATACCGGCACAGTCAATCACTTATCATGTTATGATGGCAGAAATGGATTCTGTTACATCAAGATACAATGATAATATACATCACGAATATTTTCGACTTATTTTAAGTCATCTTCAGATGATAGTTTTCTAACATACAAACATTTGAACTAGGTGAAAATATCATTTAAACACATTTATAAAACACTTGTAAATAGTCTGACCATGCATACTTTACATAAAATGGTTAAATGGCGTACATAGTCTTAAAATTAAATTGACATATATATATAGAAAGCCTCATGTAGCTACAGTAGAGGTTTTTCACATAATGCCTCTCACCACGGCGAATAGACTGAGATTTTCTTTTTCTTTCACATCCACTTCATACAGTCTTCCAGTACTTTGAACGACATAAAGAACAAGCCTAGTCTTCAGTTTTATATAATAATTTTAAACGATTTTAATTTCATAATTCAGGCACACTGCAAGCCTCTCAATATATTGTATTATAATTATGTTCATTGGAAGGCTTTCTATTTGTATGTCAATTTAATTTTAAGACTATGTACGCCATTTAACCATTTTATGTAAAGTATGCATGGTCAGACTATTTACAAGTGTTTTATAAATGTGTTTAAATAATATTTTCACCTAGTTAAAATGTTTGTATGTTAGAAAACTATCACCTGAAGATGACTTAAAAATAAGTCGAAAATATTCGTGACATATATTACAATTGTATCTTGATGTAACAGAATCCATTTCTGCCATCATAACATGATAAGTGATTGACTGAAAAATAAAAACTAATTTATATGATATTATTTCACAAACTTATCTGAACTCAACACGACTTTTAAATTTACAGTCTCACAAATCAAGCTTCGTGATTACAGTTTGAGAAACAACACCACTCGTAGAAAATATAGTTCCTCATTTTATTCCACTATCAATTGTAGAGACTCAGCTTTACAAGGGTTAACTGACGTCAATATAGCCAGAAGCAGTTGAGGTATTCCACGATTCGTTCGTAAACATGTCCTTTCAGTAACCCTATAAAATAAAGAATAACTAAGGTCAAACTTCAAACCATTGTATGTGTGTTGGGAATACTGAAGTCCCACATTACTGCTTTGTTTGCATTTCCTCTTGTCACTTCAGCTACTACAAGCCGAAAACAAATTACCTTGACCTTCCAATAGTAATTTTCCACTTCATAGCGCAGGTGAATAGAAACATACTTGTTACACGTAAAATCCTCGACTCCAGCCTTGATCCTTTCACACTTCCTTTTATCTCTCCTTCATTGTTATCTATTTTCTTTCATTTCTCTCATTTTATTTTAATTATTTTCCTTCTCTCTTCTTTCTTCCCTTCCATTTTCTTGTTCATCATTACGCACCTTCTTTCCTTCCTCTCTCTCTCTCTCCTTCTCTATTCCTCTCTCTCTCACTCTCTCTCCCCTCGATTCCCTTCCCTCTTCTTTCTGTCTATATTTTCATTTTTCTGCTTCCTTACTGTAATTTATATACTTCGGCCCATCCCTGTATCTTCCATTTTCTATATCTGTCTTGTAGCCCACTTATTTTTATAGTCTGCTTTCTACTTATCTTTCTTTCACTTGTTATCAGTACTTTTAATTTCCTCCACATTCGTTCTTCGTTAATATTAACATAGAAAGGATTTCTAGGTAGTGATCAGGGCAGTGTTGCCACGACCTACTCACAAAAATCAGAAGAAAACCATCGAAAAAAACAGGAGATTACAGTAGATTAATTAAACATGAATTTTCTCTTCTTATTGTAATATTAATTACAAAACAGTGTATACTGTAAGAAAGATTATATTGTTTTATTACTATATAGCACATCCCTAACCAATGAAATTGAACAATTTTGCTAAATATTACTACTTCATCTTTATTCAGCGTATGTAAATAAGTCATACAATTTTGGTTTTACACAGTAATGTCTCATTGACAATGTTTCGCATTAAAATGTATTAATCAGGAGTTTTTTGTATATTGAAAAACGATTTTAGAGAGAAGAAGATTTATTTTAAAGATGATATTAAAGACAGTACTGCATTAGCTGCGATTATAACAGACGAAAAACGATCCCTTTTCCTGTTTTTGCATAACTACCATTTAAACTGTTCATAATTTTCCCACTGTGATTTATAATTATGCGAAGAAGTATTTACTCTTCTTTCTTGCTGGGACACTTTCAATCATTGTAAAAGATCACTGTGCACGATATGTAACACACAAATACCATTACCTACACTTTACTCTCTCACTGTTTCACGTGTTCTTGCTCCTTTAAGCATCATTGTGGCGACGCGTTATGAGCAGGGAGACACAACGAGCTAGAAGAATATTCTTACTTCTAGCTCGTAAGGGAGACAAATGAAAACATCGTTTGACTTGTGTGTACGATGGAAAAGTAAGACATGGTGACATAATATAATATGTAATAAATTTAAAATCCGGGCATGGAACCAGGTGACTGCAGCATGTCAAAAACAAAGGAGAAATTCGGACTTTTGACAAAAAAAGAAGTAGAGCAATAGATTCAATGGAAAAACAGGAAATCTCCTGCTTAATCAGTAGGTATGGCAACACTGGATAAGGGGTAAAAAATCCTACTTCTTATTTTGTGTTTTAAAATAAAGTACAAAACTTGCTCTTTAAAACAATACAAATATTGTGGGGGTATATCAGAAGATATGGCTTTTAAATGGCCTCTTTAAATTTGGCGGTGTATGTAATTCATAAATTATTTTTTTTAATGAAGTTTTCCATAATTTGACATTTTTCAAACTTAAGTGCATTTTTCTCTGAAACTATTGAATCGATTTACATGAAATTTCACAGTGTTTTCTGCAGCCTGTGTTCTACAAAGTCGACCTACGGATTTAAGAATATCACACACATAACACGAGAACAAAATTATATGCATTGAAAAAAATAGTAAAAACTGTTAACCAATGTACACATTACTAGATAACTTAAAAAATACAGGGTGTATGAGTGAAGATTGTAGCCAGTAATGCGCACCTGAAGAATAAAGTACATTTAGCAAAGTGGGGAAACAGGTTATCAGTTATTGCCTTTCTTTTGCACTTGGATACGAAACAAATTACTGGTCTTTTATACCACTGAAATCGGAATGATTTATTGTATAAGCCTGGAAATTTTTATTCCATTCTGAGCATTAGAAGGCTAGAAATATTGAACTAAACTTTTGTATTGAAATTTTTAATCGCACAGGCATCAGTACCCAGTTCCCTTATAGGCAATGTCCTAATGTGAAAAATAAGAAGATGACTTTTCATCTACATCCGCCCCCTGGTAACAAATGACAGTTCGCTAGTGTACAATGTTATATTGCCTATATTGATTTACTTCGAATGAATTGTATCTCTTTTCTGTACCTTATTACGTTTGTTCATTTAATTTTGCTCACCAGTGTAGTAGAGCGGGAAATTAACCTTCTATTCTCTCGTACTTACTTACTTACTTACTAGCTTTTAAGGAACCCGGAGGTTCATTGCCGCCCTCACATAAGCCCGCCATCGGTCCCTATCCTGAGCAAGATAATCCAGTCTCTATCATCACATCCCACCTCCCTCAAATCCATTTTAATATTATCCTCCCATCTACGTCTCGGCCTTCCCAAAGGTCTTTTTCCCTCCGGCCTTCCAACTAACACTCTATATTCATTTCTGAATTCGCCCATACGTGCTACATGTCCTGCCCATCTCAAACGTCTGGATTTAATGTTCCTAATTATGTCAGGTGAAGAATACAATGCGTGCAGTTCTGTGTTGTGTAACTTTCTCCATTCTCCTGTAACTTCATCCCTCTTAGCCCCAAATATTTTCCTAAGCACCTTATTCTCAAATATCCTTAACCTATGTTCCCAAGTTTCACAACCATATAGAACAACCGGTAATATAACTGTTATATACATTCTAATTTCCAGATTTATTGACAACAGACTGGATGATAAAAGCTTTTCAACTGAACAATAACAGGCATTTCCCATATTTATTCTGTGTTTAATTTCCTCCCGAGTATAATTTATATTTGTTACTGTTGCTATCAGGTATTTGAATTTTTCCACCTCTTCAAAGGATAAATTTCCAATTTTTATGTTTCCATTTTGTGCAATATTCTCGTCACGAGACATAATCAAATACTTTGTCTTTTCGGGATTTACTTCCAACACATTAACTATAATACTAATCCGTCACTCCAAACGAGAAACAGTCAGGACTTCATTGCCTTCTTCAGTTTTGCGGTTAATGAACTGAATGTTATCCGGGTTGCGTTCACTATGGATTCAGCGCAAATTGTTTTCTGCTCACCCCTGCTGTACGTCACGCAACATATCCCTGTTGACAGTCGTTATAACTGCATGAAGCCGTGCAACAAGTTCCTTCGGACTCTGAATGGGTTTATTATTTAAATTAAGTAACGTCAAGGGAAACCTGTGGACAATGTAGAAAGTATTAGGCTGAGCGGAGTCGGTTGCAGTATTCGAGGCTAAGCAGCCAAATTAGACGACGTTAATGTGCAAAACAGGTTCTAAAAAAGTAAAAGAACAATGAAAAAATACTGTATACAAATTGTGTGAACATGTCAAAAAAAAAAAAAAAAAGTGGCCGCACTCGTGAACAGCGAATATTTTCTAAGTCCACTTCGGGTCATGGCTATGTTACACGATGCATGTGCTTGTAGTAGCAGGTCGGGAACTATGGAGGTGTTGCACATCGGCGTCTTGTAGAGTAGGGATAGAGTACTGGCTTAATAATTCGGAAGTTGTGGGTTCGGGACTTCTTCAAGTTTTCATTTTTTTAAACCGTTCTTTAGCGATATAAATAATATTCAAATTATCATTTATATTCTGTTATCGTTCTTTATCAATATCAAGTTATTTATATTTTATTATTGTTCTTTTAGCGATATCAATAAAATACAAGTTATAATTTTTTGTATTCTGTTATCGTTCTTTACAGATATAAATAACATTCAAGTCATGATTTGTATTCTGTTATCTGAATAACATTCACGTTTTTTATATTCTGTTATCGTTCTTTAGCGATATAAATAATATGCAACTTATAATTTATATTCTGTTTTCGTTTTTTAGCGTTATAAATAATATTGAAGTTATTTATATTCTGTTATTTTTCTGTCACGATATAAATAATCTGTATTTTATGAAAGTAATTATTATAATACAAATAACCATTTTTCTTCGTAAAATAGGCTATTTTCTTTAAATAATTAAATATATTATATAATATCTTATATTAATTATATTTAGCATTTATATTCTATTATCGTTCTTTAGTGATACTGTATAAATAATATTCAAGTTATTTATATTGTTATCGTTCTTTAGCGACAGAAATAATATTCAAGTTATAATTTATATTCAGTTATCGTTCTTTAGCGATATAAATAACATAAATTTAATATTAGATTTGGAACAATACAGTTGCATAATACTGGTGTTAGTTTTTCTTTCTATATTATTACATTATACTATCTTGAACCACAATAAAATGAAAAGGAGTAACGAGGAATTGAACCTGAGACGTCGACATCTAAATTCCGACGTTCTTCCGCTGAGCTAGTTCAGGATGCGAGGGGGGAAAGGCTAATTGGGTTTTCCCGGTCTCTGATAGGGTCTAACATCCTGAAAGAACTAATATTTAACCCTTGCGGTGAATTTCGGTGAATTCCAGAGGGCCCAATTAGTCAAATCCACTCTCCTCATCTCCACGCTTGGGCCCTCTGGGATCTAATAAGATGCGAAAGAGGCAGTGGTGTGCGGAAAGCAACGGGAAGTTACCGCATTTATCCTTCCCAAGAAAAACTGCAAACATGAGCAAAGGAAGCTTTTAATAGGAAAAGGAGCATCTTCTGCGGATCTCTGGAAAAGAATTAAGGAAGAGACTAGTGAAGTGCTTTGTGTGGAGTATGGCATTGTATGGGGAAGAAACATGGACATTACGACGAAATGAAGAGAAACGAATAGAAGCATTTGAAATGTGGATGTGGACAAGAACGGAGCGTGTGACGTGGACAGACAGTATAACAAATTAAGTTGTGTTGGATAAAGTGGGTGAAGAAATAATGTTGCTGAAACTGATTAAAAAGAGAAAAAGGAATTGGTTGGGTCTCTGGTTGAGAAGAATAATAGACGACATTAGGATATGTAGATCATATGCAGAGACTAAGGGGAAGGCAGAAAATAGGAAAGACTGGAGAATGTTGGTTTTTGCAATGAAAGACCTGTCCATGGGCAGAACACTTATGTATGTATGTATGTATGTATGTATGTATGTCCAGAATGCCTGCAATGTCGTGTCTAAGAACAGTCGCTATTTGCAAAGACTAGTCGATTCCATGCCCACTCGACTGCAAGATGTGATCGAGATAACGGGAAGATAGACTAAATATTGAATCGTGGTTTTTTGTTTTCTTTTTGAATGCTTAATTGTTTGAATGTTCTAAGGCAGACGCCAATAAGTTTGTTTTATTTATGCCACGAAAGATATTTTTGTTGAGAATAAAATCTTTTTTCTTTCCATTTGCAGTCACAATGTCATAATGAAAAGGCATGTCATAATATATTAATGAACCTGATGTTAATTACTAAAATAATTGTAAAAGAGAAAGGAGCAATTATGTATATTTTGTCTCTCTGTCTTTAAAACAAAACAAAAAAGAACATAAAAAGCACAAGAACCTCAAGATTAAGAATCCGCAACGCTAACCTTACGCTATCAAGTAACACGGAAAATGCTTTAATTATAACTGTAGATATCAGGCAACGTGGTCCAACAACATGTAACATCGCCTATCTCCGAATTGTAGCGAAGATACCCGAAGGGAACTTTGCTTCAAGAGAGCAGCCACTTTTTCTTTTGACAACTGTACACGTTTAATACAGTACACATAACCCTTCTGAATGAGCTGAATGAAGTGTATTATTTTTGCATATTTATTTTCGTTTCTTTGAAGTCATCTTCGGTGGTCTAGTGGTTACACGCTAGCCACTGAATCGGAGGTTCGTAGAGTCAAATCCGATGGAAAGCATTAGACTTTGAAGGGCGATAACTTTTAGCATGGCTTCCTCCGGAAGGAAGTAAAGCTGTGGGTCCCATGTAGATTTTGGGCATTTAAAAGAACTCTCATTACTCTTTTTCGATGTAAGATTTGCTTAACGGCTGCTCCAGAATTAATGTAAACATTAAGAGTATATGCACGTGAACGATCACAAATGTTATCAGAAAATGCAGGCTCCAAATTTCTAAAATTTTATAAGAAAATGAACTCACAATTGGGCAAAAATTACAAAGTACCACAACAAGACTTATTAGAACTTAAATATCTGATAAAAGTATAAAAAATGTTACTAATGTATTTTTTTAGAATTCACTTTTTACTTTAAATTAAATTATCCAAAATTTGAAAATTTTCATACATATTATTTCATAACTCCACAACCATTAGAGACAGAATTCTGAAATTCTGTACACTGATTTAACATGCATTTATGCAAAAGAGAGACTACAATAATGCCCATTTCTTTGAAAACAGAAAAATTAGGTTACAAATCATTGTGTAAATTTTAATATATTTTATAGAGGATAAATAAAAAATTAATTGCAATAAAATTAATAATTCTACATGCCTGAGAGTAGTCTACTTTTCAGAAATATGTGTTTATGACATGCAGGAAAAATATTAAAAATGTCAGAGAGACCATAACAATGTTATGGTTACCAAATTATGTAACTGCAGATTTTTTTTTTTTCTTTTTTCATACTTTGATAAAACTGGTTTTAAAAATATTATTATCATCCTTTTCTATACTTTTATCAGATATTTAAGTTCTAATAAGTCTTGTTGTGGTACCTTGTAATTGTTGTCCAATTGTGAGTTCGTTTTCTCATAAAATTTAAGAAATTTAGAGCCTGCATTTTCTGATAATATTTGTGGTCGTCCACGTACATACACCCATTGAAAATATTAGTTTCCTTTAAATATTTGTAAGAAAAACGTTTTACCCATACTTTGGTTAAATTTTGGTACATTTAAATAACAGACGTTTAATTACAAATTTGTTATTGGTTCGAGATCAAAATAATTTAGTCTGTCATTTGTCTAAAATACAAAACAACCTGTCGTTTTAAACTCCATTGTGAAGCAAGTCAACACGAAAGAATTTCGGTCTGAAACCAGATGCTGAATAAGAAGTACGAACGTAGAAAATTCGGGATATTAAGGAATTATTGTGTACAGGGAGTGAAATAGGTTGAATGGCCTTGATGTTTTGTAACGAAACGATAATTTAAATCCTCGTTATTCAAATGAGTTATCTCCGTAGCGTATCGGAATTCAAGGACGTGCGAACGCAGGATATAATTATACAAATATGGACTTCATCAAGTTCCGACGTTTTGCATTTTTGGACATGCCACAGAACTACTTGGTAATTTCCTACGATCGGTGATAGGCTATACATATTAAATAGATTAATAAACCTTCGGTATCTTCCCACACTACACAATTTCTCGGGCCTCTTATCACTTAGATTATCTCTTTTAATTTTTATCTTCTGTTCTCCCAATCACTATTCTCTCAATCTTTCTCATTCTTCTCTTCTATTCTCTCAATTTTCCTCTTCTCTTCTATTCCCCCAATCTTCCTCTTTCTTCTGTTCTACTCTTCCAATCTCCCTCCTTCTTCTCTTCTATTTTTCCAATCTTCCTCTTTCTTCTCTTCTATTCTTCCAATTTTCCTCTTTCTTCTCTTCTATTCTTCCAATCTTCCTCTTTCTTCTCCTCTATTCTTAAAATCTTTCTCTTTCTTCTCTTCTATTCTTCCAATCTTCCTCCTTCTTCTCTTCCATTCTTCGAATCTTCCTCTTTCTTCTCTTCTATTCTTCCAATCTTCCTCCTTTTTCTCTTCTAGTATTCCAATCTTCCTCTTTCTTCTCTTCTATTCTTCCAGTCTTCCTCCTTTTTCTCATCTATTCTTCCAGTCTTCCTCCTTCTTCTCTTCTATTCTTCGAATCTTCCTCCTTCTTCTCTTCTATTTTTCCAATCTTCCTCCGTTTTCTCTTCTATTATTCCAGTCTTCCTCCTTCTTCTCACCTATTCTTACAATCTTCCTCCTTCTCCTCACCTATTCTTCCAATCTTCCTCCTTTTTCTTTTCTATTATTCCAGTCTTCCTCCTCCTTCTCACCTATTTTTACAATCTTCCTCCTTCTTCTCACCTATTCTTCCAATCTTCCTCCTTTTTCTCTTCTATTATTCCAGCCTTCCTCCTTCTTCTCACCTATTCTTACAATCTTCCTCCTTCTCCACACCTATTCTTCCAATCTTCCTCCTTTTTCTCTTCTATTATTCCAGCCTTCCTCCTTCTTCTCACCTATTCTTACAATCTTCCTCCTTCTCCACACCTATTCTTCCAATCTTCCTCCTTTTTCTCTTCTATTATTCCAGCCTTCCTCCTTCTCACCTATTCTTACAATCTTCCTCCTTCTCCACACCTATTCTTCCAATCTTCCTCCTTTTTCTCTTCTATTATTCCAGCCTTCCTCCTTCTTCTCACCTATTCTTACAATCTTCCTCCTTCTCCTCACCTATTCTTCCAATCTTCCTCCTTTTTCTCTTCTATTATTCCAGCCTTCCTCCTTCTTCTCACCTATTCTTCCAATCTTCCTCCTTCTTCTCTTCTATTCTTCCAGTCTTCCTCCTTTTTCTCTTCTATTCTTCCAGTCTTCCTCCTTTTTCTCTTCTATTCTTCCAGTCTTCCTCCTTCTTCTCTTCTATTCTTCCAGTCTTCCTCCTTTTTCTCTTCTATTCTTCCAGTCTTCCTCCTTTTTTTCTTCTATTCTTCCAGTCTTCCTCCTTTTTTTCTTCTATTCTTCCAGTCTTCCTCCTTTTTCTCTTCTATTCTTCCAGTCTTCCTCCTTCTTCTATTCTATTCTTCGAATCTTCCTCCTTCTTCTCTTCTATTCTTCCAATCTTCCTCCTTCTCTTCTATTCTTCCAGTCTTCCTCCTTTTCTCTTCTATTCTTACAATCTTCCTCCTTCTCCTCACCTATTCTTCCAACCTTCCTCCTTTTTCTTTTCTATTATTCCAGTCTTCCTCCTTCTCACCTATTCTTACAATCTTCGTCCTTCTCCTCACCTATTCTTCCAATCTTCCTCCTTTTTCTCTTCTATTATTCCAGTCTTCCTCCTTCTTCTCACCTATTCTTACAATCTTCCTCCTTCTCCTCACCTATTCTTCCAATCTTCCTCCTTCTTCTCTTCTATTCTTCCAGTCTTCCTCCTTTTTCACTTCTATTCTTCCAGTCTTCCTCCTTCTTCTCTTCTATTCTTCCAGTCTTCCTCCTTCTTCTCTTCTATTCTTCGAATCTTCCTCTTTCTTCTCTTCTATTCTGCTAATCTTCCTCCTTTTTCTCTTCTATTCTTCCAATCTTCCTCTTTCTTCTCTTCTATTCTTCCAATCTTCCTCTTTCTTCTCTTCTGTTTTTCCTATTTTCCTCCATCTCCTCACCTATTCTTACAATCTTCCTTCTTCTCTTCTATTCTTCCAATCTTCCTCCTTCTTCTCTTCTATTCTTCCAGTCTTCCTCCTTTTTCTCTTCTATTCTTCCAATCTTCCTCCTTCTTCTCACCTATTCTTACAATCTTCCTCCTTCTCCTCACCTATTCTTACAATCTTCCTCCTTCTCTTCTATTATTCCAATATTCCCCCTTCTTCTCTTCTATTCTTCCAATCTTCCTCCTTTTTCTCTTCTATTCTTCCAATCTTCCTCCTTTTTCTCTTCTATTCTTCCAATCTTCCTTTCTTCTCTTCTATTCTTCCAATCTTCCTTTCTTCTCTTCTATTCTTCCAACCTTCCTCTTTCTTCTCTTCTATTATTCCAATCTTTCTCCTTCTCTTCTATTCTTCCAATCTTCCTCCTTCTTCTCTTCTATTATTTCAGTCTTCCTCCTTCTTCTCACCTATTCTTACAATCCTCCTCCTTCTCCTCACCTATTCTTCCAATCTTCCTCCTTTTTCTCTTCTATTATTCCAGTCTTCCTCCTTCTTCTCACCTATTCTTACAATCTTCCTCCTTCTCCTCACCTATTCTTCCAATCTTCCTCCTTCTTCTCTTCTATTCTTCCAATCTTCCTCCTTCTTCTCTTCTATTCTTCCAGTCTTCCTCCTTTTTCTCTTCTATTCTTCCAGTCTTCCTCCTTCTTCTCTTCTATTCTTCCAGTCTTCCTCCTTCTTCTCTTCTATTCTTCCAGTCTTCCTCCTTCTCTTCTATTCTTCCAGTCTTCCTCCTTCTTCTCTTCTATTCTTCGAATCTTCCTCTTTCTTCTCTTCTATTCTGCTAATCTTCCTCCTTTTTCTCTTCTATTCTTCCAATCTTCCTCTTTCTTCTCTTCTATTCTTCCAATCTTCCTCTTTCTTCTCTTCTGTTCTTCCTATTTTCCTCCATCTCCTCACCTATTCTTACAATCTTCCTTCTTCTCTTCTATTCTTCCAATCTTCCTCCTTCTTCTCTTCTATTCTTCCAGTCTTCCTCCTTTTTCTCTTCTATTCTTCCAATCTTCCTCCTTCTTCTCACCTATTCTTACAATCTTCCTCCTTCTCTTCTATTCTTCCAATATTCCTCCTTCTTCTCTTCTATTCTTCCAATCTTCCTCCTTTTTCTCTTCTATTCTTCCAATCTTCCTCCTTTTTCTCTTCTATTCTTCCAATCTTCCTTTCTTCTCTTCTATTCTTCCAACCTTCCTCTTTCTTCTCTTCTATTCTTCCAATCTTTCTCCTTCTCTTCTATTCTTCCAATTTTCCTCCTTCTTCTCTTCTATTATTCCAGTCTTCCTCCTTCTTCTCACCTATTCTTACAATCCTCCTCCTTCTCCTCACCTATTCTTCCAATCTTCCTCCTTTTTCTCTTCTATTATTCCAGTCTTCCTCCTTCTCACCTATTCTTACAATCTTCCTCCTTCTCCTCACCTATTCTTCCAATCTTCCTCCTTCTTCTCTTCTATTCTTCCAGTCTTCCTCCTTTTTCTCTTCTATTCTTCCAATCTTCCTCCTTTTTCTCTTCTATTCTTCCAATCTTCCTCCTTCTTCTATTCTATTTTTCAAAGTTTCCTCCTTCTTCTCATCTATTCTTACAATCTTCCTCCTTCTCTACTATTCTTCCAATCTTCCTCTTTCTTCTCTTCTATTCTTCCCATCTTCCTCCTTCTTCTCCAGAAACCAATTTTACAAAGCCATGGTTTTAATTCCTATAGGAGACATTATTGAATTTTGAGGTCATCGAAGAATTTAGAGTCTTATTACATCTGCTTACGTAAGAAACAAGACGCCTACTTAATGTTATTGGACGTGTAATGACCTTGCTGAATAATATTGAATTTAAATATGTATAGGACTATCGACGAAATCCAAAATTACATAGTACGCATATAATTATAGTGGGCATTGTATTTTTTGTTCACCAAATTCACTGCCAAAATTACTGACGCTGCAGGGAGGAACACCACGGAACGTGACAGGTGTGTAAAGCGCCGTCTCGACTCAACCTTCACCAATACGCAGCGTAATGGACTCGAAGAGTCGCAACATAAGACGTATTATTTCATTTCGGACTGCCAAAAATTTTCGGTGGGATTGGAGTGATGGTCCCTGGGAAGCTGACACGTGCGGCCTCGGGCAATACAAAGTTGACCGGCCGTCTATAGTACTGGGTACGTAACATTTTGATTTTCCATCCGTGTGTATACGTGTATTTTATTCCTGTCAGAGTTTGGACTTTTCTGTTTATGGAACTCTTTTCACAAATCTGTCTAGTTTTGTTATCAGTCTACTATGACTTCACTTTGATATTATATGGACAAATGACACGATTTTCCTGACGTGGGGTAGGTCGATGCTGACATTTCATCTACACAAAGAACACGCTGCAGAGAACTTACTCCCAAATGTCCGTATCGATTCTCAGTTATCGAAGGGGTTCTGTATGGGTGATATCCTAGATCAGTCATGGCAATTGATGCCCATAGGAGCAAGCGCTCGCTTTAGAGCTCAGGAGAGCCTGAGTGATTTACAGCGGGAAGGAAAGAGACAGACGAAAGAGGTAGTATATGCCGTTTGGTGGAGCTATATTCAGGCAGTGTTGCCACGACCTACTCACGAAAATCAGGAGAAAACCATCGAAAATAAACAGTAGATTATAGTAGATTAATTAAACATGAATTTTCTCTTCGTATTATAATATTAATTACGAAACAATGTATACTGTAAGAAAGATGATACTATTGTATTACTATATAGCACATCCCTAACCAATGAAATGGAACAATTTCGTTAAATATTACTACTGTTATATTTACTCAGGGTATGTAAATAACTCATGCAATTTTGTTTTTACACAGTGATGTCTCATTGACGATGTTTCGCATTAAAATGTATTAATCAAGAGTTTTTCGTACATTGACAAACGATTTTCGATAGAACGAGATTCATTTTAAAGAATGTATTAAAGACAGTACTGCATTAGGTGCGATTATAACAGACGAAAAATGATCCCTTTTCCTGTTTTTGCATAACTACCCTTTAAGCTGTTCATAATTTCCCCCTCTCTGTTATAATTCTGGGAAAGAGTATTTATTTTTCTTTCTTGCTGCGACACTTTCACTCATTTTAAAAGATCACTGTGCACGATATATAACACAAAAATACCATTACTTACACTTTACTCTCTCACTGTTTCACATGTTCTTGCTCCTTAAGCATCATTGTGGCGACGCGCTATGAGCAGGGGGACGAATGAAAACATTCTTTGGCTTGTGTATAAGATTCAAAAGTAAGGCATGTGACATAGTATAATATGCAATAAATTTAAAATCTGGGCATAGAACCAGGTGACTGCAGCATGCCAAAATCGAAGGAGAAATTCGGACTTTTGACAAAAAAGAAGTAGAGCAGTAGATTCAATGGAAAAACAGGAAATCTCCTACTTAATCAGAAGGTATGGCAACACTGTATTCAGGGATGGCCAGTACTGATTCAATAGATGAAGGGAAGAGAACTTATTAAAACTGTATCCATGTTAATTTTTAGATTTGTCTGAGAAGTATAAGTGCATTATAAGAATGTAAGTTTTAATTTTAATGCTCATTTTTCACAAGTTTGATCTTTTTATTCAAAAGAAATATTTTCTCAACTTTTTTTTTTATAGAAAAGTGTAATTTTCAGGTATAGGCCTATTTATTTAGTAGCCTTACAGAATGTTTTCGTAAATCTGATATATCGTAAATACGTATTACTGAAGATAGTGTATTGAAAATTTTTAAAATATTCGCATGGAAATTGTTTGTAAGGGAATGAATTAACAAAGCAACTACTGTTACATCATAAGCAAAAGATATGTGCCCATAAGTTGTAAAAATGTCAGCTCTATAGCTTCAGCACATTTCTAGAAAATAATTTAATATTCTGTTGATAGGAAGTTGCTCACCAATATCACCTTAAAAGCATAATGCGATAAGAGTTTTGTTATGGAATATTAGTTACACTTAAAACATATACAGCACCTAGGTAACTTTGTTTTGTACTGTAATATTGTTTTGATTAGTTTATTGATTACTTTTGTAAGGCTAAAGATACCATCAATATAAATTCCAACTTATCATGTTATACTCAATTCTTTTTTTGGGATATTACTTTTTTATGAATGATGTGTTTCATCCATTTAGTACAGTATAGTTGTACTACTATGGAATTTATGTGAATATTCCTTCTTAACTCTTTATTATGTTATTAACATTTACAACAGAACTGCAATATTAAGAAATTGGTATTAGTACTTTTGTTTCACAGACAATATAGATATAATCAAACAGAAAGAAGCCATACAAAATAACGACATAAAATTTCACGTTCCGTTTGAAGTTTGTGCACCACTGTTTTCTTAATCCAACAGGCTGCTTATTCATATACACAACCCTTCCTCTATCCATGCTTAGCGCTTGATGCCTGCGCACGAATTCAAGGTCAGAAAAATGCGCTTGCTTTGACATCACTGTCCTAGATCATATATGTAACAGATAACTCATCCCTATGTTAAAATCGGCAGCACTTTGAAGAAAACAACCGCCAGGATCGCCACCCGTCCGCCGTAAACGATCACGAGATGGCAGTACAGTCGCTAATGCAATTCAAATGGGAATTATGACGTGACTCCTTATGTAATAACTAGATAGCAGCGTAGTAAACCTAACAAAAGTTGTTAACGTCAAAGCCTATAAGGCCGATGTATCTGTTACATATATGATCTAGGGTGATATTCGAGTTGTGGAGCTTGTGAACAAAACTGATAATTTCCAAAATACAGTAGAGCGTCTCGTTTAGGCACAGTGAAAACGTAAACAAAGTGCAGGTAACGTGTGAGGGGAGGACGAGCCGTACGATATACACGAGGGATGTACAAGGTTTTAGTTGCAACATTTATGGCGGAGCATTAATTGAAATTATATTTTCCAAAAACACACAAAACAAAAGAACACAAATTGCATAACTTTATCATATACACATTTTAACAAACAAGCAATTGTAACGTTGAAATAATTCAACATAACAAATCAAATTTTGCTACTTATATGATGTTGCTTTCAAGCAGCATTTTTTACGATCATGAATTTTATTCTCTATAGGATTAACATAATATCACCTACTTCTGTGGCCGAATTAACAAAACTATAGTACTGTAATCATGTTTAGGAAATAGTGTTGTCACTCCAGACCAATATACTGTAGTTACCGAAACCGTAAAAAAAACTGAAATGACCGATTTTGTTCGCAACCTCCACAATTGATTTCCAGACACTGAATGGATCTCGTTAGGTTGTATCAGAGATGATTCCCACATTTTCCTTTTATACAGACTTAAGACTGTCTAGTTACAAGGTAACATATTACTTCACGCAGTTTTTTTATAAACAGGTAGAGCCCACGGCTAAAAATATATGAAATTTGTCGGTAAAATTTTGATCTAAAAATTTAAAAAATCTTTCAATACACGTATGGTTAAAAAATGTTGAATTTTTAAATAAAATATGTTGTTGTTGTTGTTTTCTAATGCCAGGCGTTTGACAATAAAGTCATTTGACCTCTTGCACTACAATATTTTTCACAGATATTAACACAGTCTACTATATACAGTCAGAAGCTTGAGTTTTGAGAGTGCTAGAAACAATAGACTGTGACGGTACTATTTTGCATTGCCTGTAATGAGGCGATATTAGTGATCCTAGTGGTGAGCAACTATCTAATGTTTGCATATTTACTACGTATTGAGCTTCGCGACTGTATATACTAGACTATGATATTATCATGGTAAGTCATTGAAGCACAGATTTTGAGGTGTTCCGAATCCATTCCTTGGTTTGAGTTGCACAATGAGCAGTTAGGGGACTGATATATTCCAATTCTATGCAGGTGTTTGGCCAAACAATCATGGCCTGTTGCCAATCTAAATGCAGCTAAAGACGATTTTCGTGGCAAATCGGGCTGTGGATTATGATGCAGAGAGATCCATTTTTTCCCTTGAGATTGTGTTATTAAATTTTGTTTGTTGAAGTCTAAGTATGTAGATTTAATAAATCTTTTCACAGAGTAATACGTAGATTTAGTAACAGTTTTATAGTACCATAAAGAATTTGTATTTTGAAATGCTGGCAAAGAAACAAATGCTAGGGAAGTGTTAAAACAAACAAATGCTAGAGAAATTATAAAAATAAACAAATTATAGGGAAGTGATAAAATTGTAGATTGGTTGAAACACGTCCTTTCATACCTTTTTATTGGTCAAAAGTCGTATGACGTAGTAAAAGTGTAATAGTCATTAACAAATTACCACAGGATTAATATTACAAGTCATGTGAAGATTGTGAGGGAAAAATAGAATGACAATAAGCAATAGCGGCCGAAGTGTCTGTAGAAATCTTTTCTACAGAAGCTATGGAATCGATTGTGAAACGAACGTCGATTGCTTGGTGAGAAACATTCGGTGATAAATAGGCTTCCAGACTTTGGACCAGATACAATAAGTTTACTGTGCATGCACTATAGGTTGTTGACTCGCTGCAGGTAGATAGAAATGTGATGAGGTAACAACGTTGCTATTTAGAGTAGAGTACAGTAGTGTGGGGAAACACACATATGTACATTCTGAAAGTAAATATACATTACACAATGATAATGTCAAAAGAATGTGAAAAGAATTTATTCTCTTGTCTTTTATAAGCATTTGTGTTTAATTATACACAGTGTCAATGGTGGAAATAAGCATGTAGCAATTTTAATTTTTTCATTTATCCTATTGGTCGTCTTTAGGAAGTGCAGTTACAGTACCGAATTGCAATGTACTACAAGATACATTCTCAGTGTCTCAAACGTAAATCTTATTCGGTTATCTGCCAAAGTTTGTACTGTAGAAAGCTGCGCTCTACGTCGCATGACGTGGTAGGAGAAAAACGAAAAAACCTTACATCATTGCAATCTCTAAGATACAGTCCTTTATTCTCGGGTGACTCTATGTCCACTAATTTGCTGTTTATGTTACACAATGTTTCATATCCGTTATTTTTACATAAAATTGATTTCCACTTCTGTTTTACACGTTCAGTAACCGGTGTAATTGATGTCTCATTAATTCTTTTCATCATTTTCTAAATTAATTTGAGGACTTCCGGCATCTCTTGCTCTGACTTTTCTAACCGTGTAATAGTTTCAGACACAGTTTGCATAAAAACCAAATTATTCGTCAGAATCTTCAAATCCAGAGCGTTTTCCTTTGCGTATTTGTTGGCATTCATTCTACAGTACCCCCACCCACGGTACGCTTTACTACTATACTCAGTACGCCGTTATGTGGATTTCCCATTGAACTGCTCTATTGGGTCCGAAGTCTCGAAGCCTGGTGATAATGTAAAGACGCTGTTAGGTGAATGAAATGTCTATCGAATAAGGTTTTTTTTTTCTCAGTGTGTGCCTGTTTCCCTTGTCAACCTGATTCTGCAACGGCTAGATTTTAATCACACAATTTTAACAACGCTAAACATTAACTTAGAAAGAATGATGGAAATATTCAGATTGTCAGTTAATATAGATAAATACAATATAATATTTGTTACTCAGTCAAATGACAAATCAATGTAAAATAATGACTTATATTATATGGTCATTAAGTTTTATATACATGAGCTACAAATTGCAAACGTTTTCGCCCATTCAGGCATCTTCAGGCACAATTATACAATATCTCAATATCAAACTATGTAGCTATTACATTGGTGGTAGATAAACTGTTTAAGATTAATGGTGTACAAAACATCTCCATAATTAAAATGTAATATTACAAGTCATAAATTAAAATAATGTTAAAAACCACGTAGTGTTGTAATTAAACTTCATAATATTCTGTGGAACTCTTATTCAGTAGAGTCCAATGAGTGATGAATTATGTCTGAAAACTACCTCCAATCCAATCCAATCCAATCCGATTACACTTTCACATTTGATAATTTCCTATTTCTATTTCGTATTTATTTATATATTTCAGACATAATTCATCACTCACTGGACTCTACTGAACAAGAGTTCCACAGAATATTATGAAGTTTAATTACAACACTACGTGGTTTTTAACATTATTTTAATTTATGACTTGTACTATTACATTTTAATTATGGAGATGTTTTGTACACCATTAATCTTAAACAGTTTATCTACCACCAATGTAATAGCTACATAGTTTGATATTGAGATATTGTATAATTGTGCCTGAAGATGCCTGAATGGGCGAAAACGTTTGCAATTTGTAGCTCATGTATATAAAACTTAATGACCATATAATATAAGTCATTATTTTACATTGATTTGTCATTTGACTGAGTAACAAATATTATATTGTGTTTATTTTAACGCTAAACATGCTCTGCGATCTATTTATAAACAAAATCACTGCTACTTGTACTAAAGCGAACCCCAAATCACTGGGAATTAAAATGGTTCACGAAAAAAAAAGCTTCCGCAGCTATTTATTTTTTTTATTATTATCCAATTTAATAAACCCTATTTCACCCTGAGGTATATTAGGGTTACAGTTGGCATAAAAATACATATTTTATAACTAATAAACAATAGTAAAGTGATAACATAAAATAGTGGTCACAGTTACTATTTACATGAATTATGTAGAAGCATGTACATTAGTGAAAGAATGGCTCCTGTTAAAGATTAATGAGATGTTTGAGGAATAATCAATGCAAAAGATATACAAGAATTTCTAACCGTTTCAGAGTAAATCACGATCTTAAAAAGATAATCAATAGTAGATTAATAAAACAAAGTTTCACTTTCACTTCCAAATTAATACTTAATTCATGAACAATGAAACAGTTAAGAGTAATAAAGAGATATTACAAGCAATGATTTACGGCTACAAGTTACATACATGATTCAGGAACAATTACAGTAATTAAAATATAACACAAGTCATGACTTACAACTAACGAATACCGAAATTCTTGAAGGGCAATATATAATGGTAGGGGCAATACAAAAGATTTAAAAACAAATGTAAACAGTTCAGTAAAGGAATAGTATAAAAATGACTTAAGATTACAAATTAAACACATTCTTTTTAAAGCAATAGGTAACAACAAAGCGCTACTAATAACTGTACACTGACTGTAGTTACAGCTATTTATTTCCGCTGTTAGTTAAATTATTTTTTAGAAAATCCGAGGTGACTCAACTTATCTTGACTAATATTGTCATAGCCTACAACAGTCTTTCGGACTCGGGGTTCCCTTAAAATATTAAATATTTACTCTATTCGGAATGTTCTTGAAAATAAATACAGACACTGTATGCCGTACTTACATGTGAAGACACCACATCTACCCCGATCATATTTGGAATTTGAGTGATACAAAAAAAAAGTGGAAACCACACCCTGGACACTATAATAAATAAACGGTGCATGAAAATGGCACATGGCTTATTAAAATGTTATGCAATGACTTAGATACAGGGTTTGTTCAAGAAAAAATGTGTTTAATAAAACTGTTAACGACAGCAGTAAGATAAAAGAGCCGAATGAGACCATTTTCTAACATGAGACTGACATTATTCTCTGGTAAATAACGTAATACAGCCGTGGCGAAAATGTGACTCACGAGCACATCGTGGCTAGCAATGATAGCTATGTATTTGAATTGTATTCTCATAGTTATGAAACAAAAGGTATTAATTCTTTAAAATTGTTTGAACCAAAATGCAACACTGTTACAGTATTTAATCATAGTAGTAATTTAGGCCCAAGAATATAGAGCAAATTTATATTTAAATACCCTAATCTTGTCAATTCTAATAGTTCTAGTATTAAATTTAAAAAGTTACGTATGGATTTTATGAAAATTGAAAGATTGTAAATTTAAATTTATATACTATAATTGCATAGTAGACATAAGACAAATTGTATTGTATAATTATTAATTTCAATTCAGTAATCCGCCCCTGAGCACGAGTTCTACTCTTTCAGGGGCGAGCTAAAGTTTTTCTGTGTATATATATATATATATATATATATATATATATATATATATAATTTTATATTACAATTATTAGCAAAATAAATAAATAAATAAATAAATAAATAAATAAATAAATAAATAAATAAATAAATAAATAAATAAATAAATAAATTTCTCTTGCTTCCTACATCCCCCAACCCCTCTCTCATTCACTGGAGTCAAACTCCGTTCCATTTGTATTTGTTTCTGACCTGCGAGTGGCGTATCGTCGCAATGTCTCTCTCGAAACTATGAACCTCTACAAAAAAAAAAAAAAAGTTCCAAGTAGGATGGGAGGACGCATTTTTTTGCTGCCAATATAATGAGAATATTAAGTGTATGATTTGATCACAAGTATTACGAGGAAAATGGATGTATAACATAAAACGGCATTATACTACATGTTACTCATGAAACATTAAAAAGTTAAGTATTATTATTATTATTATTATTATTATTATTATTATTATCTCTGTACGTCGATCTTTTTTCAGCAGATGTACGAATAATGCGGCGGTTAGATCTTCAATTTAAACTCACAGATTTACAATGTGATGTTAAATGAAAGCTAGATGTAAGGACTTGACAAATGTTGAACTTTTCAAATCTTTGCCAAAAAATAAATAGGCCTATCCGAAGCTTCGTTTTTCCTTGCTCTGTTGAAGCCATGTTCGCTACTACTTACGTTTGTGAAAAATTATTTTCAACAATGAAAATATTAAAAACCAAATTTAGATCACGACTGACAGACAAATACCTTCGTGATCAACTACGACTGGCAGTAAGTGACATAATTCCTGATTTTGAAACTTTGTCGCAGAGACATTCTGAAGACAGTTAATTTTAGGTTGTGATGATGTGTTCTATGTTTTCTTGTTCATTTATTTCTTCGTTACACGTACTAATTATTAGTTTGTATCCTTATATTGTATAAAATTATATTTAAGTGCTTGACGTAAGGAAAATGAAAATCCATTAATAAGTCAGACAGTTGCTTCACTTCCCCTTCGGGTGTTCGCCTCCCTCCATAGGTGCTATGCACGTTGCAGGTTACATAGTGGCTAGGCGCACGATCACATTTTCGCCACGGCTGACGTAATAGAAAAACAGCAGTATACAAATACATCTGTGGAAAAAATACTTCTGAGTGAAGTTGTGGTTGACTTAGTGTAGGTTTCTCAAAGAGATATTTTCAAGGATATATTTTCATATGAAAGTATGTGTAATAATTTTTACTGTCTACAGTTTAGCTATTAGCCACATCAACTAGCTTTCAGGTAATGTTCACAAATTCTTTACTTCCTGCTTGTAACCCAAATACAGTGGATTCCGCTTAATAGGACCACGTTGGAACTATACGTTTTGGTCCAATAAAGCTGCGTACTACAACTAGGTTTAGAGGAACAAATAGAGTACACGTCAATATATGTATCTAACTCTGGTTAAAAGGACCAGCCGCTTTATTGAACGAAAACGCATAGTTTCAACGTGGTCCTATTAAGTGGAATCATTATAGTCCCTTTGTTCGTACATGTATCCAAGGGTTGAGCTAAAGTTTTAGTCTATCTGTTTGTATTATATTTTATGTTACAATTATTATCAAAATAAATACATAAAGAAATAAAATAAATAAGTGGTATCTTAAATTGAGATAGGATTTTATATTACGATTTCATATCATTTATAAATTATATTTTTGCTTATATTCGGGATGATTGGGGTATGTTTGTCCTATGAAGAAAAGGCTAAAATGCGTGGAAAAATTGTATAAAAATAGATATAAACAAAAACAATCAAGAGGAAAGGAAAAGATTCGAAGAAGGGAAAGCTGATCGTAAAGTTGTTTTCTCTGATAGGGATAATTTTACAGTGAATGTTTTTTTTTAGACCCGAAAGAGCAAAGATCGTATTCGGGGACAGTTCCGTTACATAGATATACATACTTTGTAGACAAAATACTTAAGAAAAAAGGTCACATAAATATGATAATAAAATTAATAATAATAATACTAGTAATAACTGAGTGAAACACAGACGACGTTGTTGAGATTGGCGGATTAGTATTAAATTATTATTAGTAGTATAATTAGTACAGGATATGTTAATATAGTAACCAAGATAAGATAGAAAAAATATACTTAGGATAGAAATAAACTTGTTTTACAATACATGGTACATAATATAATACAGGAAGT
Organism: Periplaneta americana; assembly: GCA_025594305.2. Taxonomy (NCBI): domain Eukaryota; kingdom Metazoa; phylum Arthropoda; class Insecta; order Blattodea; family Blattidae; genus Periplaneta; species Periplaneta americana. Next base: position 29,118,686 of record JAJSOF020000036.1, read on the forward strand.
CTGTCATATAAATTTTTTAATTCTGGATCTGAAAATTTCATTGCTTAAAGTAGTCAATTCTGGATGAAATTTTATTATCGAATTATATAGACGTGAACCATACTTTGTACTGTGTAGTAAAGCAGCAGATGTGAAACATTTAGGTTCAACTAATTTAAGAATTTCATTTCGTCTTGTATTATGGTCATGTGGCCGAGCTACAAATTTCATTCTATTTTTATGATAGAATTTCATTAAAGAATATTTATAAATTTGGTCAATTCTAAAAACATTCAGTTCGGAATAGATCAAATTTGTTGGATAACCCAGTCGCCTTTTCAAACAAATTTTGATTATACGTTTTTGCAACATAATTAGAGGAAAAAGAGCAGTTTTTGTAATGCCTCCCCATCCAGTTATACCATATTGGATAACAGATTCAACTATAGCCAAATAAACCAAACGTAATACATGAGTAGGCAAGTAATGACGAAGGTTCACAAATTTGTAAATTGCTTTATGTGATGTATGTGTTCTCTCTCTCTCTCTCTATGAGGGTGGGAGATGAACATCCCTGTGCACCGCGGCCTGAGGTCTATTGTGCGCCCCTGGGATGAGTTGCAAGCCCACCGACCCCACCTACGCCGAATCGACCTAACCGCTAACACCCTGACTATCAGTCTCGCCATCCTTCCAAATCCGTGTACCATTCCACCCCAACAGTCCCCACACATACCCCCTTAAACGGTCTGAGGTGTAAGCTCCCTCTCCCGTCGGGAGGGAAGTGGGTTCCGCTGCTGGCCACCAGCTACCATAGCTTGACATATCCATGGAGACCGGCCGAGAGAATCAGCGGCTTCGGAGGGCCGCCGCAGGCGCGATGTGGAAAACAAATAAGACAACCAGAATGATGAGGAAAGGATGATGAGGGAGGAAAGGAAGTGGGGAGAATGAGTTGGGTTCCATACGCCTGATATTCATCCATAGGAGTGAGGGGAAAAGCCCGAAAAAGCCTCATCCAGGCAACTCGGCCCAAGCAGGGAATCGAACCTCGCTGGATTCGGGAGCGAAGACACTACCACGAGACCACAGTAGTGGAGATTTATCCTTTAATAGGCCTAATAGTTTATGTATAGACGTGCAATGCGGAAACAAAACGTAGGCTATGTAAAACTCTTCGCTTCTTTTGAATTTTTGACACAGCTCTAAACAAACAGAAAAACTGTTAATCAGCAACAGTGCCCCACAGGACAGGCTATTAAGGATTCTTTAACAAATGAATGCCTCATCTGAGATCATTCTCGATTCTTCCTAAAGTCGATGAAAGACTGTCGATACTGCAATTATTATATTTATTTATTTAATCTGACAGGACTAAGGCCATAAGGCCTTCCCTTCCATTCTACCAGATAGCACATATAAACACAAAAAATAAATACAGACGCTGATGAAAATAGTACAAATTAAATTAAAGCCCTGTAGAGGGTCAAAAGAACACTATAGAGCTCTCATCGAGCTAATACAACAAAAAATGAAAGAAAAAAAAACAGAGATAGCAATGATGATACTGATAACTGGTAATAATAATAATAATAATAATAATAATAATAATAATAATAATAATAATAATATTAAATGCATTACATATTAATTGCCAATTTTACAACAGCATAGTTACAATATTTACTATATGTCATGGGTTAAGCCGAAGTTGCGCAACCTGACAGGTGTTCAACAAGCAATTCCATGAACTAGAATATGATTTTTAAGTTTAAATTTGAATTTGGTATTGTCCGACAGTCTCTGACATGGTCAGGGAGAGAGTTCCAGAGGCGTGGAATAGATATGCTGAAAGATGATGAGTAGAAGGATGTTCTGTGTAGAGGAATAGAGAGAAGGTACATGTTCCGGGGTCGAGATAGTGAAAGGTAAAAAAACGAGATGCTAGGTAAGAGGGTGTGGATGATTTTAAATAGTAATAAGAGAGAGTTGAAGAATCTTCTTTCTTTAAGTGGACTCCAAGACAACAATTATTATAGTGTGTGCTTTGTAAGAAAGGGATATTAGATATTTATCAGAACACTGAAGTGGAGTTACATTTCTTTTCGTCCATCAGTTACAAAATATTAAACCTTTCTGACCAGAATTTGCTTTTGATTTTCCACAGTTATGGGTGCACAAGGTCATGGAGAAAAAAAAAGCAATCCTCTTTCTAATAACAGCTGGCCAAGGAATCGGAGTGTGCTGCACTCTATCGGTAAAGAACGAAACTACTTCTGAGGATACCAAATGGAATCATGGACAAATCATATGATTCAGAGATTACAGAAATGTTAGTGATTTCAAATGGACTCATTCGAGCGGAAAGGGTTAAACCTAAAGATATTTTTCTACTCTCAAAAGAGTAGAAAGTTGTCTTCGTTCTTCTGTCAGGGTAGACAGATTAAATTTTCTATTACTGTATACACTGACTTAGGGCTTCTTCGTCGAATAGACTGCTACAACATCATTAGCGACTTCTGCCCAAGCGAAAGAGTGGAAAAGACTTTTTTAAATGTAAGTTGCAGACATTTCGCGCTCTTTTATTAGGCTACTGCAGTAATTATAATGATCTCACCATCTCCATACACAAACATGTTAGGAACGAAATAATATAGTCGGTGTGGGGCCCTGAAATAGTTTTGCCTAGGGGGGACACAATACTTAAATCCGACCTTGGGGGCCAAATAGGTGTTCGTACACTATTATCAAAGCTTTCTGTCCATGTGTCCACGAGCACGTAGTTTTCTATGTAACCTTCAACATCATCTGCTTATCATTTACTTCCAATAATATGCTATTGGAAATAAATTCCCCTCTCTTATTTGTATTTAATTTCAGCCAACAGTGTTCAATGTCTAAGAATGGGCTACTACTACATGGCTACCACCCTCTGACCTTGTAGACAAGAATCAAAACAATCCCATTAGAGGCAACGAATAATAAATTGTTTTGCAAACCGAAGTACTGGGTGTTCATTTCAAAGTGTGTCATGACGTCACTGTTGTTGGGTCAGCGATTTGAAGCGAGTTTCAGTTTATATGTTAGAGAAGTTGCCTATTATTTAAGGCGTTCTTCAATCTGAACTTGAGAACGTGTACGGTATAACTTGAACGTCGTAGCAACAGATGGCGGTCTGTACGGTCTGTGTGCTATCATAACCTCTTTCGAAATGTGTTTTGCGCCGGCAAGTCGTACGCAGGGTATTTGTTATCATCGGTTGCGTACGGTAACATTCCACAACACAAATCAAATGCTCCGTGTCCATGTTGACCGTCGAAGTTAATGTCAACAAATACGTAAGTAATCGTCTTAACCCTCTCCCCATATCCCGACTGTACGTGTTTCCAAACAGTTCACATTCCTGCCACTACCGGCGTTACCGTACGTATCGGTACATACTCTTGAGAATGAACGCCGTACTTGCTAGGCAACTTTTCTGCCTCTTAGGTTATACACCTCTGCGGAAGTGTAGGAAGATTGAATTCTCTAGTCTCATCAGCTAGCCACATGACGGCATACAGCGAGCCAAGACACATTTTGAACTGAACACCCAGTAGTCTTATTAATCGCTTGTCCTAAAGCAAAATACAGTATACTATATAATTATTTGCGAATCGATCAATATTGTAATTGACACATAGTGTGCAAAAACGCAAATCTAGCTGGACAAAATTAATAACTTCTCTGCATTCTAACCGATTATTATGAAACTTTGTACAGACCTTATATGTAGCACACATTTTTTGTGTATGAATTTTATTACTATTTTGGGCAACTGCTAAACGTACATAGGCCAGATAGAAATGTTCGGCACGAAATTCTAATACAAACTGCTGAGCCATTTATACCCGAACCCACACTTTCAGAAGTCGAAATTGCGATAGAAAATCTGAAAAAGTACAAGTCTCCAGGTATCGATAAAATTCCAGCAGAATTAATACGAGAAGGTGGAAGCGCATTATCTAGCGAAATTTATAAACTTGTACTTGATATTTGGGAAAAAGAAATTGTACCAGAACAATGGAAGGAGTCCATAATCGTACCTATGCTTAAGAAGGGGGACAATACTAACTGTGGTAACTTTCGAGGAATATCACTTTTGTTGACGTCGTACAAAATTTTGTCCAATATTCTTATGAGAAGATTAACTCCGTATGTAGATGAAATTATCAGGGATCATCAGCGCGGTTTTAGGCGTAATAGATCGACTACTGATCAGATTTTTTATATTCGACAGATATTGTAGAAAAAAAGGGACTGTAAGTGTACAGTACATCAATATTATTCATAGATTTCCAAAAGGCATATGACTCGGTTAAGAGAGAAGTTTTATATAATATTCTTATTGAATTTGGTATTCCCAAGAAACTAGTTCGATTAATTAAAATGTGTCTTAGTGAAACTTACAGCAGAGTCCGTATAGGCCAATTTCTATCATATGCTTTTCCAACTCACTGCGGGCTAAAGCAGGGAGATGCACTATCACCTTTACTTTTTAACTTCGCTCTAGAATATGCCATTAGGAAAGTTCAGGATAATAGTGAGTATGAACTTTTATTACGTTTGTGTAACAGGAACTACCCTCTTTCTAAGGGGTGGTTTCAGACAAAATTAATAACTTTTCTCAATTCTAACAGATTTTTATGACATTCTGTTTGTAGTTATAGGTAGCATATTTTTTTGTGTACAAACTTTTATTACATCTGTATTCTACCTGTGATTCTTGTACAAAGTTTCATAAAAATATATTACATAGGACAGAAGTTATTAATTTTGTTTAAATACACTCTTGTAAAATGACAGTCCCTCCTAAAAAAACATAATCAGACTTTGTAGACAAAAAATATATGCCACCTATGACATTTCTACAAAGTTTCATAGATAAGAAAGAAGTTATTAATTTTGTCTACTAAATGCACCGCCTATAAAGGGGTAGTTTTCTTGTGCAAACAATCAGAATTCGTACACAAAGAATATGTACCACCTGTAAGGCCTGTACAAAGTTTCATAACAATCCGTTAGAATGCAAAGAAGTTATTAACTTTGTTCAGCTACTAGAATTGCTTTCTGATCCACGGTGAGTTCTTCAAGGTTAGATAAAAATGTGTCCAATGTATTTTTAACCTGATATTCGATGTTATGTGAATAATTTTGAAAGCTTAAAACACTCACACAGTGATAAAAACTTCATCAGACTGGCCGGGTTGCCTGGAGATTGAGGTCCTACTGTACAGTAGTGGCAAAAACCGGACCGACCCTTGTACCTGATTTCAGAGTCACAGATTCAAATTTTGCTAGTCACAAAACACATCCATCTTGTATAATTAATTGTAACAATAAAATTTATTGCATTTGTTCGATTCTTACCGTCTTTTGTTTTCTTCAGTGCCTCAAACTTACAGAGAAAAAACTTTGAGGCCCAGTTTCACCAAACTTCGTTAAAATAACGCTAACAGCATGTTAACTAACTTGTTAAAAATTAAACATCCTGTTAGTGTAATAGTGTTTCACCAACCATTTGAGGTACACTGGCTCGCAAAACTTTAGTCCTATGAAATAATTTGGAAGTGAACTTTGTGAGATATTATGTTGGCAATATGTCTACACACCCCACTCCACATGTCGTCCTGGGAAGGGAGGTATTTGAACTCTGAGTTGCAGGTATATGCCTAGCTAATGGAACCAAAGACAACCTTTTAGAGCAATAACGGTATATGTAACTGACAGAAATAAAACCTTGAGTCTATTTTGCACAGAAATGTTTAAAATATGTTGTTTATTTCTCTTGAGTAGTATATAATATTCCAGGAAAATTTTTCATCTTCCCTGCACGTATAAATACCATGTTGGATCATAAACATAGAATAAATCACATCGCGTTTTGACAAGAATTTTATGAATATCCATGGGAAAATGTAATATTTTCAGATTAAAAGATTTTCTCAAGCACCAGTCATAAGCCTATTCAGGTATTTTGTCCTATTGGGTCCACAAGGTTCCAGCCAGCATATGTAACATCAACACAACGCAGTGGACTATTTCTGTCGTTATTTGAGGATGGATTTCCAGGCTATGAGGAGGAACTCTGTGTAATATTGAAGAGAATTTGACTTCCCAGCAATATATCCACATACTGGAAAATACTGTATGCTACCTAACATGCGCATGTTGCAACCTGATATAATTATGTCTTTTCAACAGGACAATTCCTCCATCTACACATCATTGTTGTATCAGATATTATGGTTCCAGTATCATGTTTGATGTTGAAAACACAGACATTTGCTATTTTTATATGCTTTGCTTATTTTTTAGTTCGTTATCCACATTTTCGTTTCATTACTATATGAGAGTAATATGCAAACCTTTTTTTATGTGTGCAAAATATAAATTAAACTGCTGCATTATACGGGATATAATTGACAATCAAGTTTTAAATTATACACATAACAATAAAAATTTGTTTCAATAAAATTACTTACCCGATTTTTTATAACATTAATCTATTGATTGTTAGTGCCACCTTTAATCAATGTAATTTTATTAGCGTAGTGTTATTACAACAGCCAAACAAAAATAACCGTGGCCTGAGGAGGAGCTACAAAATGCCGTGTTTATTAAATTGATCTACTATATCACAAAACCACTAAGTAAACACATTCTCTTTAAGTTTACTAAGTAGCCTGGTTCAATCTTTCTGTTGTGAGGCGGGGTGGTTTTTACCTCCGGGGAGACTACCTGGCGCCTACGCTACTATCAAAGAGTGAGTACAAATACCAACTTAAGAACGAGAAAAATTGTACAGTATATCGGACAAAAGTTTTGCGAGCCAGTGTACTTTGGTTAGCTAACATGATGTTATGAGTAATGTAACAGGAATAAAAGAAGCAGTGATTGTATGAAAGTTTACTGAATGTGCCTTTAGCTGGTGTAGTCCCTTTTAGCTGAGAATTGTATTTTTTACATTATGAAAGTATTTGAGACTAACATAATTACAACGGAAATCGAGAAAAAGAAAGTATAAGGAGCAGTATTTTACCTCATGTGAGAAATATAATTATTTTAGTAGATTAGCAATTATATGAATGTAATTGAACTCAAACGTAGTGATGGAACTTTCATTAGGGAAAAGGAACAAGCATGGATATCTTTAACAAAATATTTTCAATCTTCATTTGGATGTGAAAACGCAAACTATGAAACAAATCAATGTTATGAAAATATTAAAAGAAATGCTAAGACGGGTCATGCACAAGATACAGTGGAGCATTTGAAAACTGACGGTGGTACTTTCACTCTCAAAGTTGATATTTGTACTAAGATTCTTTCAATTATTCAGGATACAATAGAACCAATATAAAATGAAAATAATTGTGATGCTGAATAAGCGTTAACATTATTTTCATATCTTATATATCTAACATATCTTTATACTGCCCTCCCAAGCCAAAAGGGCGTATCTCAAGGATTTTCTGAAGATCTGTTTTTAACATAATTGGAGAGTTCAGATGCTAATATATCTATTTCCTAAAGGAAATGGCCGTTTCTCAATGAATTGTGCCTTTAAAATGTGATTTAATGAAAGTCGTATCTCAAAATTAATATAAATTCCTAAGCGAATTTGGCGGAAGTTCATTTTTCTAAGCAAAAAGGCCGTTTCTCAGACATAAGTTCTTTTCGCTTAGTATTTCCTATTTGCCATTCTAGTCAAATTAGACGTAACTGCATTAGTAACAAATCCTTCGTGTTTTAATCCGTTCTCAGCAATGTAATAACCACTAACCGAATGCATATTTCCCATCGTCCTGAGCAGCAACGAAAACCCCTTGGATTCCCTGCGTAAAAAAAAAAAAAGAGTGCCATAATTCGCAATTTGGGTGGAATAATGAAAACAGACTGACATTTTGGGAGAATCTTCCAGTAAATGATGACTAAATTTTTATTGTGTTCAAGTATCAATTATTTGGTATAAACTAACTTTTCAGTGTTTTGTTATTTTTAGTTAATTTATTTACCTCAGTAATTTACGTAGAAGTATTTAGTGAACTGTGAACCTTAGTAAATATAACCAAACATTTTCAACTTCAATGTTGTATCTTTGTATCATTAATATATTAACAGAATGATTGGTAAATGAATTTCTGTCTCTTCACTAATTTTCTAGATAATATTTGTCTTAGTTTGCAGTATTTTTTGCAATACTGCTATGCAGTATATGTTGTAATTTAATAAAATAAAAAAAATAATTAATAAAATAAACCAGAATTAATTTCACTTACTGTTTTTTATGTACAATATGAGATACGCCTAATTTGCTAAGCATATCAGTATCTTCAACAATTAATATTAATACTTAGCAAATTAGGCGTATCTCAAATTGTACATAAAAATGTAAGCTAATTAGTCTAAAAATTATATTCTAGATATTTTGAATATATTTCAGTAATGAATATGCCAAAAATTCCAATAAATTAACTTAAAAAAGTAGAAGCGCTTTGATCATTCACTAAATCCTCAATACTGAAAAATATTCAAGTTCTGAGATACGCCCTTTTGGCTTGGGAGGGCGTAACACGTCATTGGTCATAATTACATATGAACTGTTAAATCAGTGAAATAAAGAAATATCGTTTTGCTCCAACCTGCAATTATATCTGAGTATTAATACGAAATAATAATCACAGAAATGCTTACATTAATAAACACATATCTTCCCTTTACTCTGGATGCAGTGCTAATATTAATATGAATCATTTTAGTACTTATGAACATATCTATTCTGAATAACTAAAAATGCTGAAGTAGTGATTGCAGCTAATTGTTTTCACTGCAAATATATCTCGATATAATAATGCGGCGTGTAACATATGTTCTTTGGCAGCCATGACGTTAAGGATTTAACTGAGGGAGTATGCTATGTTAATTTAACAGTGGGTTTAACATGATGTTAGCAGTAACAACAGTTGATGAAACATCACTTCCGTTATGTTTGCTGTTAAACTGCCTTAACGACATGTTAAATATTTAACAAGGGTTGGTGCAACCAGGACTGAGAGTTTTACTTTCATCTGGCATCAATATTACATTTCTACCTCTATTGGGCAAAGATAACTGCGTATTTTTACATTAAATGGCAGTACATACCTCTGGCTTCACTAT
>JAJSOF020000036.1:29127965-29175793 GCA_025594305.2 Periplaneta americana
CAGGATAACAGGATTTGGAATTGAACGAGTTACATCAGCTGCTTGTCCATGCGGATGACGTAAATATGTTTGGCGAAAATCCAAAACGATTAGGGAAAACACAGGAATTTTACTGGAAGCAAGTAAAGAGATAGGTTTGGAAGTAAATCCCGAAAAGACAAAGTATATGATTATGTCTCGTGACGAGAATATTGTACGAAACGGAAATATAAAAACTGGAAATTTATCTTTTGAAGATGTGGAGAAGTTAAAATATCTTGGAGCAACAGTAACAAATATAAATGATACTCTGGAGGAAATTAAACACAGAATAAATATGGGATATGCCTGTTATTATTCGGTTGAGAAGCTTTTATCATCCAGTCTGCTGTCCAAAAATCTGAAAATTAGAATTTATAAAACAGTTATATTACCGGTTGTCTTTTATAGTTGTGAAACTTGGACTCTCACTTTGAGAGAGGAACATAGGTTAAGGGTGTTTGAGAATAAAGTGCTTAGGAAAATATTTGGTGCTAAGAGGAATGAAGTTGCAGGAGATTGGAATTAAGTTACACAACACAGAATTGCACGCCCTGACAAAAGTAGGAACATTAAAACCAGACGTTTGAGATGGGCAGGGCATGTAGCACGTATGGGCGAATCCAGAAATGCATATAGAGTGTTAGTTGGGAGGCCGGAGGGAAAAAGACCTTTAGGGAGGCCGAGACGTAGATGGGAAGATAATATTAAAATGGATTTGAGGGAGGTGGGATATGATGATGGAGAATGGATTAGTTTTGCTCAGGATAGGGACCAATGGCGAGCTTATGTGAGGGCGGCAATGAACCTCCGGGTTCCTTAAAAGCCAGTGAGTAAGTAAGTAAGTAATTATTATTATTATTATTATTATTATTATTATTATTAGTATCATTATTATTAAAGTAACATTTTATTATTATAGTAGTACGAGGGGGTCCAGGAAATAACGACCGTTTTGTTGTAATAATTAAAAAAATATATTTATTTGAAAAAACAAAGTCTGTTACATAACTGAAGCTTCCTTTACTTCTCTATATAATCACCACCTACATTTAAACATTTGTCGTATCTGTTCACTAGCTTTAGAATTCCCGTGTTATACTCCTCTGCCGCCAGTTCATTAAGCCAAGTGTTCACTGTCTTCTTCAACTCTTCATCACTTCCAAAACGCGTACCACCCAGAAAGTCTTTCAGCTTAGTGAAAAGGTGAAAATCGCTAGGAGCAAGGTCTGGACTATAGGGCGGATGATCAAAGATTTCCCAACCGAATTGATCCAGCAATTCTCGAGTTGAAGTAGCAGTGTGCGGGCGGGCACAGATTGTGTGGTAGCCAAGATGTTGCGACACAATTTCACCAAGCAAAGAACGAGAAATGTCAGGAAAGGCAATATACAATTCGTCAAGTGATGTGCGCCTGTCTTGCAAGATTCTGTCGTTCACTTTAGTCTTCAGGTCTTCTGTGATGAGTGATGGGCGTCCGGGTCGAGTTTCATCGTGGACATTTGTTCGCCCATTGTTGAACATTTCACACCATTTTCTCACATTTCTTTCATTCATTACAGTATCACCATACACTTCTTTCAATTGCCGGTAAATTTCTGCAGGTTTCAAATGTCGGGCATTCAAAAATCGAATCACACTCCTCACCTCACAGTCGGCGGGATTATCAATCACGTCGTTCATTTTGAAGTAACACAAAATGCACAATGGCGACTTGTTGCAACCAGTACTCACAACATTATGATAACACATGTTAAGGAAGCCAGTTGACCTTCAAACAAGGAAGGGGAGTCAGCTGCGCGGCGGGTATGCGCGAACGGTCGTTATTTCCTGGATCCCCCTCGTAACAACAGCAACAGTTACAAGTATGAATGACTCTGGAGAGGAAATTAAACGCAGAATAAATATGGGAAACGTCTGTTATTATTCGGTTGAGAAAGTTTGTCATCCAATCTGCTTAAAAAAAGCTGAAGGTTAGAATCATAGAACACTTATATTACCGGTTGTTCTGTATGGTTGTGAAACTTGGACACTCAAGTTGAGAGAGGAACAGAGGTTAAGAGTATTCGAGAATAAGGTGCTTAGGAAAATATTTGGGGCTAAGAGGAATGAAGTTACAGGAGAATGGAGAAAGTTACACAACGTAGAACTGCACGCACTTTATTCTTCAGCAAACATATTAGGAACATTAAATCCAGACGTTTGAAATGGGCAGGGCATGTAGAACGTATGGGCAAATCCAGAAATGCATCTAGTGTGTTAGTTGGAAGACCTGAGGAGGCCGAGACGTAGATGAAAGGATAATATTAAAATGGATTGAGGGAGGTGGGATATAATGCTAGGGACTGAATTAATCTTGCTCAGGAAAGGGATCGATGGTGGGCTTATGTGAGGGCGGCAATGAGCCTCTGGATTCTTTAAAAACCATTTGTAAATAACATCTTTTGCACTCAGTTTTCTAAATAATAAATTATTCCGCAATAACGTCCATGAAGGCTAACAGGCCTTCCTAAGCATATTTCATAATACAGTATCATTGTTCGTTTGGATTCATCTATGCATTACGCAAAATTTTCAGTGATGTGTGAATTTTAACATTAATAACAAGAAATATATAAATTTTCACCTCTATAATCGTTTCAGTTCTTGTTCAGTACGTGAAATAGCTATAAATGTAGAGTAAAAAGTGAATCTATGGCGTTACAACCCTTTGCAGGGCCAAGACCGACCAGCCGGCTGCTGGTCTCACGTCCACATGCCGAAGAAGAGGTGAACGATCATCCAACCAGAGTGGAGGTTAACATGATGATACTCCCAGCCGCTATAGCTGGTTTGCGAAGCCGGATTTTCGCTACCTATCGTAGCTCCCCAAGTGCACCACGATGCTGGGTGGGCACCGGTCCCATACACTGGCCGAAATTTCATGAGAAAATTTCTTCCCCCATGAGGAGTCGAACCAGCGCGCATTCCATAACGCGAGTCCTAGGATAAATATAGGGTAGATGGTATTAAATGTCAGTAACGTTAAAAGAGTAAATCCTTAAGATAAAAGAAACAGAATTTTCCTTCGTCATTTTGCGCTATTTTTTTATTTAGTACAAAATCGACTTTGTTTCTAGTTTGCTCTATGGAATATGGCAGTAAATTCAGTAGCACTCTCCAGCACAGGAAACACTCTCTTCTTCGCAGCAGCTTGCTGTGCGCTCAACTCCGCAAAACGCCCTACGCTATGGTACTCAGGCCTTAGGATAAAGGACGCGTCTATATTTCTGTAACAGCGTGCTAAACATTCATTTCTAGGAAGTCTAAGCGCAAAGAAAATGGTAGAGGACTTCATGCATATTATTCTAAAGTTTCGTCCTTTAAAAGACTTATTGAACATCTTCCACTCTACAGGGTCTAAACGATGTAAACTGCCTAAAATTACTTGTGATAGATCATAAATTACCGAACAAAAAAGTTTAATAAAATTTTTCTGTAACTTTTGTCATTTCCCAGAAAAAAAAAAAAGTTCTCTGTGAGTCATATGTTATTGTAAATGATAGTAGACCGTCATTATTTACTTCTGTCCGCCACTTACATTGCAACAGCGGTCATAACCTTGTTTACAAAACAGGGTATTCTGCTCTCTCTATTACGGTGGTGTTAGCTTGTGTTGGACGGAAGGCCATTGGCAATGACGTTTATATTTACTCGAACAATAAATATTATACTACTATCGATCCTAAGAACATTATGTTTTAGGAGTTAAAAACAAAAATAGAAGAACAAACAAAATTTTACCACACATCATGGTTAGTAGACCGAGATGTTGAATGTATAATTTTGACATTTATATCGTTTATACTCTGTTTATATGTCGCTCTTACTGAAAATTTTATATATTAATTTTAGTGAAATGTTCAATAGAACGTAGAAATTTTCATTCTCTTGTTCTCCTTTTCCAAGTCCTTCACACTTCTACACCTACCTACCTTGCCTCCCGTTTCAGTTACCTGTCATCATATCATAATCTCTTCACACGCACGCAAAATAGCCGCATACTAGCCATACCAACACATAAGACATCATCGTATTCATCATCATACACAATCTCGCTTTCGCGCTTTTGGAATACCCTACCCAGTGACATCAGAGACTGTCGGAATTTAGTAGCGTTCAATAGCAAACTTATTAAGCATTTTCTTACTGCGTAGAGTAGGTTTAATTTTTACTTAGTTAATAAAAGAAATGCTTCTCTCTTCTTAACTTTTACAATAAACTGTCTAGCGTTTATTAATCAGTTAATCTTTTAGTACTTTGATTTTTATTGTATTTGTAAATGTAATATTAGTTGTAATTATAATTGTAATTGTATTCTTAATATTGTAGTTGTAATCCCCTGGTAGAAGGGAAGAGAAGGCCTGATGGCCTTATCTCTACCAGGTTAAATAAATAAGTAAATAATAAATAAATAAATATAATTCAGGACAAAGAAATCGTTGTAAACCTCTTTCTTAATATCCAGTTTTCTTTTCTGTTTCGTAATGACATGTCCCAGTTAGAAGATTAGGTAAATAGATGCAACTTCCATAATCTATTTGTATCTATGAATAATTCATTTTTGTTATTAGTGGAAATTGGAAAGAGATTTTCACTTCAGAGATTCACAACACTTCCAGTAGTAACTAAACATAACAAGTCTACATATGCAGCCACAAATAATACTGTACAGTAATGGTACGAGCGAAGAATTCAGTTGCCGCTGTTATTGTCCACCGTTACGACATGTTATGTCTGCAACAATCAACAAAAACTTGCCCTGTTGCTTCACTGTAGACCTGTGTAATAATTTCTTGAGAAATAATCAGTTTAAACGTAAACACTAAAATTTTTTGTACCACTCAAGAACGATACAGATTACAGCTGAAGTATGAGAATTAGACCGAACCAGTTTGCGGTGTCTTATGTTCGTCACAAGGCTGAATCAATTCAAAGAGTGAAGAGAAATAATAGACGAATAGGTTTCCTGAAGTCTTGTTTCTGGTTATATTTAAGTTTCAGAAGTATACAGTTACAAAATTTAAAATATCTAATATTTAGGGGTCTGCTTTTTTGGTATTAATTATATACGTAAAATGTGTTAAAAACTTAATTTTATGTAAGAAAAATGCAAATCCCTTAATGAAAGTACAAAATTAAGTGAAATTTAACCGCGAATTTTCGCGAAATTGATGGGACACAATGGACAATACACAAATGGGACACAAAGCATGGACCGATATCAATGCTAGATTAGTAACACCATGATACGCGTATTTAGGCAGGGCTGATCATATTTGGAAGTTTAAATGCAGAAAACAAAGAACGGACGTGGCAACATTTTCCTTTGTTAACCGCACAATAGTAGACTGGAACAGCTTACCTGCGGCAATCTTTCAGGGTGGTCTTCTCAAAATCAATACATTTAAGGAAAGGTTGAGAAGATTAGACTGAAAATGTAATTGTAGGTGCAGTGTAATTATCTAAGTTGTGTAATGTAATTAAGTTGATATGTAATTAATTAAGATGATATGTAATTAATTAAGTTGATATGTAATTAATTAAGATGATATGTAATTTAGTTGATATGTGATTAATTAAGGTGATATGTAATTACTTAAGTTGGTAATAGTTGGGTTTAACAGAAGTACTTATAAGTTAGCTTTACTTTTGCTTATTGTAGGCGTTATTATAGCATAGTTTTTATTTATAGTCCTAGGTTTATTGCAGCTATTTAATTATAGTTAGAATTAAATTTACGTTTATTTTATTTGTTCATTGCTGTAATTATTGTAAGTTTTATTAATATTTATTGTAATGTTATTATTGTAGCTATATTATATATTACTGCCACAGGGTGTATACCCAAGTGTAGTGTTAATAAATACATACATACATACATACATACATACATACATACATACATACATACATACATACATACATACATACATACATACATACATACATACATACATACATACATACATACATACATCCATAAATTCACGAAATTACTTCCAAATCACGATATTTTCAAAAAAAAAAAAAAAAAAAGTTTCCTGGAGAATATGCACGAAAAACTACTCTTTCTTCCAAACAAAAAGTGAAAATTTTCTTCGTTATAAAATATACCTGAACATTTCTACAGTTTGGTCGTTCAGCATTACATAGTGTGGCATCTGATAACGATGTATGCATAGTTCCAGGGACTACATCCAGGGACCAGCACAAGCAGACAACTGTCATTTCTCTTTCCCGAAACAACTATCTTCGTGCGATCAATAACGCAGTGGCGTCACCCCCTAACAGTCGAATGAAATTGAATTATGAATTTAATTAACGATACACACAATTTTATATTAGTTTCAAAGCGATTGTTTCAATAATAATTTTGGCCACCGGAGTGGCTCAGTCGGCTGAAGCGCTTGCTTGCTTGCCGATCCGGAGTTACGCCCGGACGTGGGTTCGTGCGAATTCTCCATGTAATCTGTGGCGATTCCTGCTTGGGCTGATTATTTGGTTGGGTTTTCTCCTAGATTTTTCTAACCGTAAGGCGAATGTCAGGTAATCTATGCTGAATTCTCGGCCTCGTCTTTCCAAGTACCATCTCGCTATCACCTATCCCATAGACGCTAAATAACTGAGTAGTTTATACTTACAAACTTACTTACAAATGGCTTTTAAGAACCCGCAGGTTCATTGCCGCCCTCACATAAGCCCGTCATCGGTCCCTATCCTGTGCAGGATTAATCCACTCTCTGTCATCATATTCCACCTCCTAAATCCATTTTAATATTATCTTCCCATCTACGTCTCGGCCTCCCCAAAGGTCTTTTTCCCTCCGGTCTCCCAACTAACACTATATATGCATTTCTGCATTCGACCCATATGTGCTACATGCCCAGCCCATCTCAAACGTCTGATTTAATGTTTCTAATTATGTCAGATGAAGAATAGAATGCGTGCAGTTCTGTGTTGTGTAACTTTCTCCATTCTCCTGTAACTTCATCCCTCTTAGCCCAAATATTTTCCTAAGAACCTTATTCTCAAACACCCTTAACCTATGTTCCTCTCTCAGAGTGAGAGCCCAAGTTTCACAACCATACAGAACAACCGGTAATATAACTGTTTTATAAATTCTAACTTTCAGATTTTTTGACATTAGACTAGATGACAAAAGCTTCTCAACCGAATAATAACAGGCATTTCCCATATTTATTCTGCGTTTAATTTCCTTCCGAGTGTCATTTATATTTGTTACTGTTGCTCTAAAATATTTGAATTTTTCCATCTCTTCGAAGGATAAATCTCCAATTTTTATGTTTCCATTTCGTACAATATTCTGGTCACGAAACATAATCATATACTTTGTCTTTTCGGGATTTACTTCCAAACCAATCGCTTTACTTGCTTCAAGTAAAATTTCCGTGTTTTCCCTAATCGTTTGTGGATTTTCTCCTAACATATTCACGTCATCCATCTAGACAAGCAGCTGATGTAACCCATTCAATTCCAAATCCTGTCTGTTATCCTGAACTTTGCTAATGGGATATTCTAGAGCGGAGTTAAAAAGTAAAGGTGATAGTGCATCTCTTTGCTTTATCCCGCCGTGAACTGGAAAAGCATCAGATAGAAACTAAATAATCAACTAGAAATACATACAGAGACATGCATTTTCGATTTTATGGGGCACTTTCATGCAAAGACTAAACTTCATATTTTTGGACTCGTAACCGTACCGGCATGAAAGACGTCCTAAACACAGCAGAAAGGCAGAAGTGGAAATTGGGAAGACACGTGGTAAGGATGGACCACAGACGATGGACGCATAGACTGATATTGTGGGATCCCAGGATCGGCAGAAGAAGAGTGGGACGCCAGACAACTAGATGGGCCGATTTCTTCAAGAAGAAGGCAGGACCACATTGGACGAGCAGTACAAGAGACAGACGGCTGTGGAGAAATCTAGAAGCCACCGTCCTCAGTGTGTAGTGTGGTGCGAATCTTACAAGTGTATATAGTGTTTGTGTACATAGAGCACTCCTTAGGATCGGCTCACCTAACGAGTGAAGTCTACTGCGCCAAGCCCTGTCAATCAGGAGGCCCTTGCCCTTACGGGATGCCAAGTGCTGCTTTTTCTTTACTGAAGATCCTGAAAACCGAAAATGTTCACAATCTCGAGCATGTTTTACATTACCCTACAATATTTCCTCTATCTGGTATAATGAGGCACTAAAGCTATATCTGTATCGAGTTACTCCATGATTACTTATCTCCTCGTCTGTCATTATTACGGTGTGTATCGTTGTAGATAGCGACATTAATTCAATCTTGTATTAGCCACATATTAAATTATACGTAGGTACATGATACGAAGGAGTAACGTCACTCATTAATATTCTATTTTTATTTTTATTCTTTTACACAGCTGACCTACACCATTTGGCATAACTACTGTATGATTTTCTCCATGCCCTTCAGGGCATCATATCTTCGCCTGCGCTCAGATATTTTGAAGAATCAGCAACGGGCAATTATTTTGAAAGCATACCAATTTCAGTGATTACGTACCTTCCGAATTTGAGCAAAATTCCTTCGGGACAAACGTGACGACAAAAAAATTGAACCAGAAACCTTCACTTGAGAAACATTTGCATATAAAACATCGCAGATTCATGAAAGCCGTAGATTTTATCATTTCCTTTCGCGCTTGTTACGTTACTCAGTTTTTTCTTCGGTAACCTAGCACCCTGCTAAGAAACAGAAGATGGGAAGTACATGAGGAGATTCATTGTGTGTCTGAAGAGGATTCTCATAGAAGAGTCGATATAATTGCCATCAATAGAAGAACCCAGAAAGCGATGGTCTTAGACCCTACGATTTGCTTTGAACGGGACACGAATCAAGCACTGCAGATAAATGATGACAAGCGAGCTGAATATGTACCTTGTCTTCCATACCTCAGTGAAAAATATGGCATTTCGTTTTACAACTGGGATGTAACAGGCTTATTGTTTGGAGCGAGGGGTTGTTTACCAAAATATACATGTAATATCCTTAAATCCTTTAAAATTCCTTTTATGAGGTTCAGAAGTTTGTGATGGAAATTCTGAAGGCCTCTCTTCAAATTCTACACTATCATCTATATGTTAACACGTAAATTTTTGTTTTAATGTACAAATCGAATCAGTATTTTGCTCGTTTCATTTCCCTTTATCTTTTATGTTTGTTAATTCCGGATCCCAGTGATCAACCTCACTTGAGGACGGATGATTTGAAATAAATCTTAGTAGTAGAAAACTAAGAATATTTGAAAGCGTGGTCAAAGAAATATGAAAGAGAGGTATTCAGGAAGCTGAAAAAAAGGAAGCGAGATTAAAAAACTGACTGTTGAGACAGATTTCTTGTTCTTTAGAAGAAGCAATAGATAAAATTACAATGTTTGCATTCGTAATAAAATAAGAACAAATGAAAGAAGAATCTGCAGAAGACAATCCTCGGTAAAACCTACAGTATCTGGATGTTACGAACTTTTTAGAGGTCTATACAGTTTTTCAGTGCCTGGAAGAATCTTTTCGAAGAATATGACGTGATGAGAAAATGAGGTACGATTTGAGACAAGATGAAAATACGGTACAAGTGTGGATGAGAATAAGATGCGAGATTGGAAACAGGTCACAGGGTGGAAGTGTCATATAACAATGCAGATTGAAAGGAATGATAGGGTACACTTAAGGAATAGAAAACTTGTATTACCTAAGTTTTGTGAATAAATGCAGATTAATTAATTTAAAAAAAAGTTGGAAGTTCCAGCAGTCTGGCAACATCGCAGCTAACATAATCGTCTTTCTTCTCGTAATAAAGATGTAAGAGTCAACGAATTCAGGTGTGTGTCTGTATACGAGCCTCCCTCTCTTGCTACGATGTTTTGAGGTTTTTTCGGGGTTTTCCCTCAACCCAATATGAGCAAATGCTGGGTAACTTTCGGTGTTGGACCCCGGACTCATTTCACCGGCATTATCACCTCATCTCATTCAGACGCTAAATAACCTAAGATGTTGATAAAGCGTCGTAAAATAACCAACTAAAATAAAATAAAAAAATGCTACGATGTTACAATTGCTCGCGTCGTTCAGTGACTTCAAATGAGTGGTTTTTTTAATTAAATTTACACGAAAACCGTCCACGCTATTGAAATACGCCAGAGAGATAAATTATTCTTTATTAGATTTCCTATCGATATGGACAAAAGTCACGATCCTACTCGCAATAGTTACCGAATAAGAAGGCGTTAAACATTGAAAAAAAAGTTTTTTTTTTTCTGAGAAAACTATGAACTTTTCACCAATATGGTATTACACTTTTTTTTTGTTACATACAACATGAGCTATTCACTCTGAAAATCTGCAGGATTATTTAACTTCCACCCTGTATAATAATAATAATAATAATAATAATAATAATAATAATAATAATAATAATAATAATATTGGAACGAAATGGTACACATTGAGGCAATGTAATCTGGTAATTATACTTACTTACTGGCTTTTAAGGAACCCGGAGGTTCATTGCCGCCCTCACATAAGCCCGGCATTGGTCCCTATCCTGACCAAGATTAATCCAGTCTCTACCATCATATTCCACCTCCCTCAAATCCATTTTAATATTATCTTCCCATCTACGTCTCGGCCTCCCCAAAGATCTTTTTTCCCTCCGGCCTCCCAACTAATACTCTATATGCATTTCTGGATTCGCCCATACGTGCTACATGTCCTGCCCATTTCAAACGTCTGGATTTTATGTTCCTAATTATGTCAGGTGAAGTATACAATGCGTGCAACTCTGCGTTGCGTAACTTTCTCCATTCTCCTGTAACTTCATCCCTCTTAGCCCCAAGTATTTTTCTAAGAACCTTATTCTCAAACACCCTTAATCTCTGTTCCTCTCTCAAAGTGAGAGTCCAAGTTTCACAACAATACAGAACAACCGGTAATATAACTGTTTTATAAATTCTAACTTTCAGACTTTTTGACAGAAGACTAGATGACAAAAGCTTCTCAACCGAATAATAACAGGCATTTCCCATATTTAGTCTGCGTTTAATTTCCTCCCGAGTGTCATTTATATTTGTTACTGTTGCTCCAAGATATTTGAATTCTTCCACCTCTTCGAAGGATAAATCTCCAATTTTTATAGTTCCATTTCGTACAATATTCTGGTCACAAGACATAATCATATACTTAGTCTTTTCGGGATTTACTTCCAACCCTATCTCTTTACTTGCTTCAACTAGAATATCCGCGTTTTCCCTAATCGTTTGTGGATTTTCTCCTAACATATTCACGTCATCCGCATAGATATCTGGTAATTATAGATGTAAAAATTATTATTATTATTATTATTATTATTATTATCATTATTTATTATTATTATTATTATTATTATTATTATTATTATTATTATTATTATTATATTCCCTAGCAGGGCGTCTCTAAGGTTGGGGCCCTAGGCAGTTGTCCAGTTTGCCTAGGCATATTTATTTTTATTTATTTTATTGGGTTATTTTACGACGCTGTATCAACATCTAAAGTCTGTGTGATGAATCTTGTCTCACTGTGAAAAGAGAGAGAAAGGAGATATGCCTTACGTCGTCTGTGTTTTTATTGCGATGGGGGGAGTGAAGCGATGCCAGTGGCGGAAGGGACTAGTTGGTACATTCTGTAGTTCCGTCACTGAGCTTGTCTTTCAAGAAACTGAGTTCCGGTAGCCTGTACAATAAAAAGGTTTTGAAAGGAATACTGAAAATTTACAACCCTCCTATAATCTCCACCCTCATTTGAAGGGACTTGGTTTTATTGCTACTGAGACAAGATAATCCTTACCAGATATAGGTTATTTAGCGTCTGAATGAAATGAAGGTGATAATGCTTGTGAAATGAGTCCGGGGTCCAGCACCGATAGTTACCCAGCATTTGCTCGTTCCTACGCATAAGTTCGCCACTGACGAAACTGGAAACCTGAACGTGCTGCCACCACAGTTATTACTGATTTGATTAGCAATTACGTCATATTAAATTTAAGACTGTACCTCGTTGTTTGGGCAATGTTGATACATGGACAGAGCGGACTTTGAACATTTTCACACCGAGCCCACGTTGTACTGAAACGTGACCTTAGCAATATAAAAATGAGCGTGCACGAAAGCGACACAAAACAATTGAGTTCCTTTATCTTGCTTCCAGTGACCTTACCTTTATAGTTTATATAGTTTAATTCTTCATCATCATCATCATCATCATCATCATCATCATCATCCGATTTTCAAGGCTCGGATCCTTCGACCTGTTTCGGCCTCAATTTCATATTTTCCCGTTACGTCTGTATTTGAATGCCACTTTCGCAATTCTTGTTTATGAATTTTGTCCAGATGTTATTTGAAATTTTGGTTGTATTGATTTTTTTTAATTTTTTGAGAACATACCGGTATTTAATTCGTTTATAATTTATTCCTTAGGCATTGTCTAAATTGACCTCTAATACAATCTATTGACTTACTAAAGTTCTATTTCACTAAAATGTTAACTTACCAAAACTCTTGAACGGAGCCGCCATTTTCAGTTGACTTTCTATGCAAGAAACAAATGACGATTGCAAAGCATCTATCTATATATAATTTGAACTGGTAATGGAAATTACGGGAAAACGGCTGGACGGATTTTAATAAATGACCCCTCATTTTGAAGCTTGGAACTCAAAGTTTTTCGGAAAAATAGTAGTTTTCAGTGAAATGTCAAGTTTTAAACATAATTTTCCTATTTTCCAAAATCCATCTGTTGTCAGTTTTGAGAACTAGCTAATAGCATTCACGGCCGACTTGATATTCCCTTCGCTTTTTTGTAAAGGAGAAGCGAAGCGAGCATCAAGTCGGCCGTGTTGCATTTCAGAATGAAACAAAAACATACTACAATAAACAATATTACACGAAGGCCATGATCTGCAAGAATGCTGACATATTTAGAGCTCAAATTAAATTGGTTATTAAAAACTTAACTTCCTAAAAATAATTTACAGGTTCGATTCTGTGGTGTGTAATTTTCTGGGTACAGCTGTGTATTGGATATTAAAAACTACAATACTTGAGGTGGTTTGATGACATTATTACCATTAGAAATGAAATATTATTGTAGTTAATGCCATGATGTGACTATTTTTCATTAATTATACATATTAATGCTATATTGATGATATGAAAGTGAAACGTTTTGGGGCTATATAAGTAGATGTAGAGAACAACTAAAATTAGATTTTGATTTCTATATTTTACTGAGTGGCGGCTATATAGTATATATAGTATATGTTACTGAAAGTTATAAAACTTACGTAAGATAATAATATTATTAAAAACCAAATTTTTTATAATAATTATTATTAATCAAGTGGGGTTGGGTCTTTTCGGTGTGGTGTAGATATTTATATGCGTGGTTCTCTTCAGTATTGGCTCGAGAGAGAATATCTTTCATTGTAATGAAAGCATATAACTTTCTGAATGTCTGGTATTCATTGAAAATAAATCTGAAAAATGTTTATTTGAACGTCTAATGAACTTAGTTTACAGCATTTGCTGCACAAGCCACTAGTATTTTATAATATCGGAAAGACTTTGCAGTTTGAGATATTGGCAAATAAAGAAACAAATGGTAGGGAAGTGATAAAACAGAAGAAAGTAGGGTAAAGTTTATTTATTTCTTTATTCATTGACTTATTGATTGATTGGATTGTTTGATTGATTGATTGATTTATTTTAGTAATACTGTGATACGAGTAACATTGTGATAGTTCTTTTTCAGAATGTATTACAATTTTACTGAGCGAGAGAAGGAACGGTTTTGTGTAGCAACTTGTCCACGAACATTCCCTTAATACGGTGAGGCAAAAAACCGGTCTTCCTCTCGTTCAGTAAAATTGTAACAAATCCTCTAAAAGAACTATCACAATATTACTCGTGTCTCAGTATTACTAACCTGCACCCTATATAAAGATCAGAAGAAATAAAATACTCTAATACAATAAAATAGGTAGCCCTATTAATTGACTTACTAAAATTCTATTTCACTAGTATTAGCTTCATCAAAACGTTTATACTGAGCCACCATTTTCAATTGATTATCTATGCGGGAAACAAATGACGATCGAAAACCATGTTTTATAGCACCGTAAAGAATTTGATTTTGAAATGTTGGCAAGGTAAGACGATCACGAACTGTTCTTTGTAATAAACGACTAATTACTCATACAATCGATTCTAAAGAACACATCTGTATCAACTAGGGCAATGGCGGGCATTCCTAAGGCATTGCCGCAGTGATGTCAGACCTCAGCGAAGCATCAAACTTACCCCCTACCTTCCCCTTCCCCCACTCCATGAAAATACTGCGCGTGTACGTGGCGGATTATACTGTACTGCTGTACTTGGAGCTCATTAGTGATACAATGTCTTTTGCAGAATCATATGAATCGAGAGGATATCACACTTACAAGAAAGGCGGTTCTTTCAGTTCTCATGTTTAGGATCATTACATTTCAGGACGCGAACTTAAATATGTACATTCTTAAAATAGATCACCTGTTATACGAGTTCAAAGAACACAGATTCAGTGATTTTCAAAGGATGGAAAAAGATTTTAATATTTTTGCCACTCCTTTTCATGTTTAAATTGAAAATGTTATCCCAGAATTACAGTTAGAGGTACTGGATTTGCAGAATGATGGTTTTTGAAAGCAGAATGTGAAGGTCTGCTGGGGGTAAAATTTTTAAAGATGTCCAGTACTACATATCCACTGCTTAGACAGTTTGATTCAAAAATAATGAGTACCGTCATTTCCCATAACTATGCTCTTGGAACATAACTATTTTACACGATACAACTAATCAAATTTTGTACTCCATAACGTAGTACCTCGTTTATCTATATTTTTGCTGTACTTTAGTTTGAATTCAAGTCACTGCAGCTATCTACGAACAGTGTACGTTACTTCTACAATGATCTTTGAATGGTTGTATCGTGAACCATAGTTGTTTTCCAGGACCATAGTTATGGGAAATGACAGTATGTATTCACCAACCTACCATGTGAACAGCTGTTTTCTAAAATGAAATTTATAAAGTCCAGCCACAGATCCCGCTTAAGCGATGCTCATCTCCTTGCGCAACTGAAAGTAGCATGCACAGATATAAATCCCAATTTCGAAGAAATTGCTTTGAAAAATGATTAATTAAATATCACGTGAATGAACTATTCTAATTACATATGGTAGGTAGGAGTGTAGTGGCGCAACTGTCTGTAAATCCGTCACTGCACTGTAGAGTGCAACCCCTCCCACAGTATGTAGTTGCCATTTAAATCTTTGTTGTGAGTTGTGTTCATTTTGCCCACCACTGAACTAGGGTGTCCACTGATTCATTTTACGCCCTAAATGTCCCATTACTGAATGTGAATGTGGTAATAGCTTAAGATACATAATAGATGTCTCAAAAGTACTTAAAATCAATCAGAATGATTATTATTCAATCGCGTCGCATGGTAGCTCAAACATTTGGGAAGGAGGAGAACTAAACAAGGAGGTACTACGTCGAAATAACCTGACTAGTCACGAGAAAGTAACACTTAAAGAATACTAAATACTTCTGCTACTGTTGAGTGCGATTGTATTCTGGGTAGACAATACACATCACCATACACACGTTCTCATGCTTGCGTCACGCTGAAGCACTCTTGTACATACTATCGCTTTCCTGCCGTAACCAGAGATAGATTGTAGTCAGACTGCAGTAGGACTAGTAGGGGAATGGTGGGTACAGTGAGACACAAAATATTAAGACATATGTATGCAAGTGATAATTCAAGTATTTTTAAAATCAAGTGCAAAAAAACATGGAGTGCAATAATACATAAACAAAAATGTTAATAGATAAAGGACATAATATACCATACGTGTTTGTCAAAAAAAATGCAAATGTCTCACTGTTCCCATTCAGGAGTGTACAGTGAGACACCACAGTGTCTATTAACGGACATTGAAATGATTTACATTTATTTCAAAAGAAAAGAAAGCTTGCTGTCTCTTTATCATGCCATGTTCTGTAGGCTTATTTACAATCATTTTGATGTCTGACTTCGAAACTATTGAAACATCTGGAACATTTGGAAAAGTGAATTTTCCATGACATTTCAAACTTTTGCGAAAAAATTAAATGAATTTTTGATGACAACAAAGCTTATAATTATAAGAATTTAATGTAATTCTTTATTATTTTTTAACATTTTCTTAAATTTTGTGAATAATTTTTTATTTATGAAACCATTAAAATGTAATGTATGCATTATTTTAAGCTACAGTTCCTAAATTTATTACTAGTATGTTCATTTTTAATGTTAGTTACTGGTAAATGTAATATAATTACAGTTTGTTTTTGCAAATCATTTGTACATGGGAACAGTGAGACGTCTCAGTGTACCCTTCAATGGCATGTCTCACTGTTCCCTTTACGCATAGTTCATTTAAAAATGACGTCATCACTTCAAAATTAAAACAAGAAAGACAAAACTTTGCCAAACATAATCTCAAATACCATACAGTAGTATTAGGTAACAAAACATTCATATTTATATCTCATTTGTATATCCAATATAACCTTCATTAAACACAAGCCAAAATTTTACTTCTAGAATGAAAAATTACGATTATTTTTTCATCACTCACCTTTATAATTAGAATCAAATCGGGTATGAAAATACTGTTACTTTACTCATGCAACATACAACTCCACTGTTACCTACATCTCAGCATCAAAATTTACCATCTAATAAAAAATGTCTCACTGTTCTCCCTGTCTTACTGTACCCACTTCTCCCCTAAGTTGTGTAGTTCCAAGTGTATACGGTACATACAAACCACAGGCGGAAAAGAAAAGACAGTAAAAAACAGGGGATTTGAGAAAATCTGCATGATTCATGTAATGCAGAGGTCTCCAAAAAGCGTATCGTCATTCGTGCTCTCGATGCTGCCCGCCGAACACAGTGTGCTGTAAGGCTAGAGAAGGGGAAGAGACTCGTACCTCAACAGAAGGGAGCGATTAGTGGGGGATCGCGGCAACGGTGTGCTTATGTTTACAAATAATAACATCAAAAGAATAAGAAATATCATACGTTTGTATATTATTTTGACATACTATGAAGCTGGAGCCCCGTCTGTTGCTATGGACACAAGCCATTGCCATTCTGTTCTATAGTGCCTTTCAGTGCCTGGAAAAGATCTTCTCCAGTTGTATTTTGTAATTACATCTAGAAGACATTCAGGCACAGTAAAATGTTCATTAACTCCTCGGATGAAAATGGCTAGGTGAGCTTTGTCATTTCTATCTGTCCAATTCAAGTGAGTAAGCTACAAACTGGTTAATTATGGTTTCAACTTCAGATTCAATTACATTTACAATCTTGAAATTCCTTCTCTGAACTGTAATTGGAAACAATTTAATTTTCTTAAACTTTGACTTTGTTCTGGACACAGTACTTTAGTAACATCCTGTATGCACGATTTTAAAAATGATGCTTCTGTAAAGGGCTTCATTGATTTTCCAATATTCCAAGCTAGAACATAGTAAGAAGCTTTTTTTGTTTAAGACTGAGGACACGTGTGTGATTTGTGTTTGTATTTTCTTGTTTTATATTTATCAAAATATTTGTAGGCCTACGCATTTCACCTAAAATTAAACGAAAAACTATATGTTTGTCATGTGGAACTGAGTAATATACTGATTATTATGTATAACCAACAGTTATACAGATAGTCCCAAAATAAATTATTTTCACATGTCCAACATGCCTGTAATTGTATGATATTCTTTGTGAAGAGTCGAGTAGTGTCGTCGCATGTTGAATTTTAACACACCCTTAAGAATTTTCGAACGAATTAAACATTTCACATTCTCCCCACTAACACAAAAAAATTTCTCTTCCTATTCATCCTTGAATGTACTACGTCCATGATTAGAAAACATTGTGAAACGGTGGAACACTCCGACCAACACAATGATAATGGCAGTCCGCCACTGCTCTTCGTTTGCGCGTAAACATTGAGTACAGTACAGATGGAGATAGGTGAGGCGGAGCGCGCTCATTACGTACTGGCTTCGGTTCCGTTCAGGGACTTACTCGCGAGTACGCTTTTGGAGACGTCTGATGTAATGTCTAATGAAATTAGATATAAGAAATACATACACTAAAATGAGCACCAATGTCATCGCAGTTATATCTTTCCCCGGTAGAAGCCTTAGCAATATCCATTGCAGGAGATGCAATGAGCATGAAACGTTACCCACGTGCTAGGTTTCTGCCCTCAGGGCGAATTACTGCCAATTGACAGACATAACACAGTCCGCTCAATAATTGCTAACATATTAAGGGAACATGGTGAATACGAAGTATATGAGGAAGTTCAATGTCTTTCTACGGAAGGATCTACACGGCGTGCTGACATCATAATAATTGACTGAGATAAAAAAAAACTGGTCTCATTCTTGACCCAAATGCAAGGTAATGAAGACCAACTAAACCAGGTACATGAAGAGAAACGCGCTATTTATCTTCCATGCTGTGATGATCTCAATCATAAATATAATATTCAAGATTGGAATGTCATTGGACTTGTGTTTGGTGCGCGAAGAACAATTCCCAAATTTACGTTGGAGATCCTCAGAAAATTAAAGGTTCCTGAAAAGACTCTTCAGACAATTGCATCAACCATTTTAAAATCTTCATTGAACATCATCAATCACCATCTCTATTCATCTTTATAATATTCAATGTATATTATTTATCTTCAATAAATTTTTATCGTTTTGATAGGTACCACATCTTGTCGCAGAATATTATTTTTTTTAATTTCATAATGTTTTTTTAACATTAATTCTTTTTTGTTCATTTGAATTGATTAGGATGCCGATATTTAAAATCCAAGATTTGGACGGCTATCATTTCGATATATAAATATACAAAGAAAACAGATGTGAGATCGGAACAGGCGAAGACCTAATCCGTGAAAGCAGATGAACCTTGTCTGCCTTATCTTTTCAAAAGTACAACGTCCCTCTTAAACAATGGTCTGTCATTGGTTTGCTGTTTGGCAGTAGAGGTTCTATTTCCAAATTCACATGGAATTACCTTAAGGAACTTCACATTCCCTTTGATTATGTAATGTGTGTCCTTATAAATGTTAGCCTATCAAGGATTCTCTTCAAATACTACATCATCATCTCTACTTTAATTAATCCATTTATTTTGCCTTAAACAATTAACTTTATTTTTATTTTCTTTAATGTATCACATCACATTATTGTACATGTTTATTGTATTCAGGACCCTTGTGGTCACTCAAATTCTCTTGAGCTGATGTCTATAATTTAGAATTTATATATAAAAATTTTCTTTAACGCTTAAATTGGCAAAACTTCATTTCTCACACTAGTTTATTAAACCGTATCGGACTGTAAACAAAACAACTATCGCAATGTCCATATTTTATATGTTGTGCAATATCATGGTATTGTGGAATTTTAATTTTCCTACCAATTTTTTTCTATTGTTCTATTAAAATCTATATATCTATATATATAATTTGAACTGGTAATGGAAATTATACGAAAACGGCTGAACGGATTTTAAAAAATGGTCCCTCATTTTGAAGCTTGGAACCCGAAGTTTTTCGGAAAAGTAGTAGTTTTCAGTGAAATGTCAATTTTCCTACATAATTTTCCTATTTTCCAAAATCCATCTGTTGTCAGTTTTGAAAACTAATTTTGTTGACTCACGGCCGACTTGATTTAATTTCGGAACAAAACACACACTACAATAAACAATATGCTATTACACGAAGGCCATGACCTGCAGGATTGCCGACATATTTAGAGCTCAATTCAATTTGTTATTATAAACTTATTCTAAAGTGTATAATTTTCTGAGTACAGCTGTGTATTGGATATTCAAATGTACGAAACTTGAGGTGGTTTGATGACATTATTACCATTAGAAATTAAATATTATCACAGTCAATATCATGATGCGTCTGTTCTTCATTAATTGTACATAATATTGATGCTATATTGATGACATGAAAGTGAAACGTTCTGAGGTTATTTAAGTAAATGTAGAGAACATCTTAATTTAGATCTTCATTTCTATAATTTACTGAGTGACTGCTATATATAACTACAAAACTTAAGTAAGATAATAATATTGTTATTAAAAATCAAATATTTTTATACTTATTAAACCAGTGGGGTTGGGTCTTTTTCATATACTTAATGGCGGTGTAGTGTAGATATTGATATGTGTCATTGTCTTCAGTATTGGCTCGAGAGAGCGCAAAGAAAGATCAAAAGGTATTACTTACTGGTAAAATAAGAGGCCTAGAAAATTTTGTAGTCTCCAGATCATTTCAGCAAGATCTCTTAGTAGGATAAAATGATTTTACGCTCTAAATTTCAAGTTCTACATGCAGCAGCTATACGAAAATGCTATTGTTCGAAAGCTTAGCAAACCTGACATTTTTTTAACTTTCGCCTACAATCCACAGTGACCTGAAATAGCTACTGCTATCGTCCTGACATTGTTACTTGCGTTTTCGCGTTGAAACTCAAAAACTGAAGTTGGATAGGTTCAAGAAAAAGTATTTGGCCTAAAAAAAATCCATTCAGAGGGAGTATGTTTCATTATTATGGAAGCAAATAACTATCAAAAAGACAAGTATTCTTCATTGAAAATAAATCTGAAAAATGTTTATTTGAACGTCTAACGAACTTAGTTTGCAGCAGCATTTGCTGCACAAGCCACTAGTATATATATAATTTGAACTGGTAATGGAAATTACGGGAAAACGGCTGAACGGATTTTAATAAATGACCCCACATTTTGAAGCTTGGAACCCAAAGTTTTTCAGAAAAATTGTAGTTTTCAATGAAATGCCAATTTTCCTACATAATTTTCCTATTTTTCAAAATCCATCTTTCGTCAGTTTGGAGAACTAATTAATTGCATTCACGGCCGAGTTGCATTTCAGAATAAAACAAAACACAAACTACAATAAACAATTGGCTATTACACGAAGGCCATGACCCGCAGGACTGGTGACATATTTAGAGCTAAAATTCAATTGGTTATTAAAAACTTCAAGATTTACTAAAAATAATTTACAGGTCTGATTCTGCGGAGTGTAATTTTCTGAGTACAGCTGTGTATTGGATATTAAAATCTACAAAACTTGAGGTGGTTTGATGACATTATTACCATTAGAAATGAAATATTATTATAGTTATCGCCATGTTGTGACTATTTTTCATTAATTATACATATTAATGCTATATTGATGATATAAAAGTGAAACGTTTTGGGGTTATGTAAGTAGATGTAGAGAATATCCGAAATTAGATCTTCATTTCTATAATTTACTGAATGGTGGCTATGTAGCATAAAACTACAAAACGTACGTAGGATAATAATATTGTTATTAAAAATCAAATATTTTTATAGTTATTAATCAAGTGGGGTTGGGTCTTTTTGGTGTGGTGTAGATATTTATATGCGTCATTCTCTTCAGTATTGGCTCGAGAGGGCGCAAAAATTACAGTTCCTATGGGAAGAACAAAAGGTATTAGTTACAGATAAAATATGAAGCCTACAAAATTATATAGTCTCCCGATCATTTCAGCAAGATCTCTTAGCAGGATAAAATGATTTTACCCTATACATTCCAAGCTCTACATGCAGCAGCTATACCAAGATGCTATGTTTATTGTTCGGAAACATAGCAAACCTGACTTATTTTAACTTTCACCTAGAATCCACAATGACCTGAAATAGCTATTGGTTTACTCCCACATGAAAAATCCACTGATCGTCTTGACATTGTTACTTGCGTTTTCGCATTTAAACTCATAAACTGAAGATGAATAGGTTCAAGAGAAAGTATTTGGCATAAAAAACCATTCAGAGGGAGTATGTTTCATTATTATGCAAATAACTTTCAAAATGTCTGGTATTCTCCATTGAAAATAAATCTGAAACATTTTTATTTAAACGCCTGATGAACTTAGTTTGCAGCATTTGCTGCACAAGCCACTAGTTATAGTATATAGCCTATTAACTTGTATCCTATAGGATACATTGGCAATTTAAGGATTAACTATTCGAAGTTCTCTTGAAGCTGATTTGTAGAACAGTTTGTATGAGTTCCTGGTTTCATAATCATTAAAATAGATCTGTGATAAGTGGTAATTAAATAATTAAGACATTTCACACTATCACGAGAATCAACACCTCTCTAAAACATCATACCAATGCAAAAATAACTGCAACCCCTAGATGAAAAACAGCAGTATATACCCAATGTGTCTTTAACTTCAGTCTTTATGTAGCTGGAATACGGAGTCTATCAATGACTTATTAATTCAATTCCTAACCATACTGAACAACGTTTCTTCCATTTCCTCAATATCTTTATCAGTTCCATTGTAAGAAGACTTGCTACTACAGAAATTTCTACTTCAACAACTTCCATCGACGCCATTTTGTGCTACTTGGAAAAAAAGTAACTTGAATACGTTTGAACCACAACTTGAATTCAGATTAGAGGTGGGTTTGACAGCATTTTACTATCACAGCTCCGAGAAAATGGCTGCGATAGATAATAGTGATTTTGTCACAGTGTGATTTCTGTGTAAACACGGAAATTTTACTTGAAGCAAGTAAAGCGATCGGTTTGGAAGTAAATCCCGAAAAGACAAAGTATATGATTATGTCTCGTGACCAGAATATTGTACGAAATGGAAATATAAAACTGGGAGATTTATCCTTCGAAGGGGTGGAAAAATTCAAATATCTTGGAGCAACAGTAACAAATATAAATAACACTCGGGAGGAAATTAAACGCAGAATAAATATGGGAAATGCCTGTTATTATTCGGTTGAGAAGCTTTTATCATCCAGTCTGCTGTCAAAAAATCTTAAAGTTAGAATGTATAAAACAATTATATTACCGGTTGTTCTGTATGGTTGTGAAACTTGGACTCTCACTCAGAGAGAGGAACATAGGTTAAGGGTGTTTGAGAATAAGATGCTTAGGAAAATATTTGGGACTAAGCGGGATGAAGTTACAGGAGAATGGAGAAAGTTACACAACGCAGAACTGCACGCATTGTGTTCTTCACCTGACATAATTAGGAACATTAAATCTAGACGTTTGAGATGGGCAGGGCATGTAGCACGTATGGGCGAATCAAGAAATGCATATAGAGTGTTAATTGGGAGACCGGAGGGAAAAAGACCTTTGGGGAGGCCGAGACGTAGATGGGAGGATAATATTAAAATGGATCTGAGGGAGGTGGGATATGATGATAGAGACTGGATTAATCTTGCACAGGATAGGGACCGATGGCGGGCTTATGTGAGGGCGGCAATGAACCTTCGGGTTCCTTAAAAGTCATTTGTAAGTAAGTATGTAAGTGATTTTTGTGTTGATATGATTCTTGGCGAAATTTGATCTGAACAAATGTATATTTTTCATTCTGCGAAGGAATTTTAAAATGTTACATTTACATTAATCTAGTTGATATTAATTGCACAAATTTGTATAGCTTAATGAAAGTATGCTTGTAAATTTAATTAATCTGCTTACTTTGTATTGTCTATGTTTGTATAGTTTTGGCCGATGAATTTTATATGCTTTAAATTAAATAATAATCTGTATAGCTTTATTGATAAATTGGTTGTGTTTGTAGTTTGCATGATATGTATTATCACTTTCTGTATATCACAACTGATTCAATTGTTTATGCCTTAAATTTAATTAACTTCCTTGTTTTGTATTATACATATAATTCAACTGATGAATCTTCGTTTGAGTTTGTAAATTTAATAATCTGATTGGCTATGTATTGTATACTTTTAGTAGAGCCATCGATGTAGCTCAGTCGGCAGACTCGCTGGGCTGCTGATCCGGAGCTGCGTTCGGGCTTGGGTTGGATCCCCCTTTGGTCTTTGGTTTCTTCCGAGGTTTTCCCCAGCCGTGGGTCTGAAGCCGGATGGTCTATGGCGAGTCCTCGGCATCACTTCATTTCACCCCTTTGATTTGATTACCTGGTTAGGTTTTTCCGAGGTTTTCCCCAACCAAAAGACAAATGCCGGGTAATCTTTTGGCGAATCTTCGGATCTCACCTCATCATTGTAGAAAATTGCTAAATTGTAAAACTATAAAAATTGTAAAATATTGTAAAAATTTGTAAAAATTGTAATTGTAATATTGTAAAATTTTGACTTGTTCCACATCTTAAAGCTTCATTGCTCATGTAAGATCTATAGAATAAAATGAATGAATGAATGAATTTGGACAAAAGTTTTGCACGTTTAAAGGGAAAACTAAAATTCTTTCAGTCATAATACACTGCTCTCTTGAATTAAATGAATGGCTTTCCACGCTATGAAATGTTTCATATGAAACTTTTTTTTCTCGTAAAGGAAACAAAAACGAAGGAAACTTTTTTGTTTGAAATATTTCAAAGAATAACCCCTTGAAATGAATAACATTACTTATGGTAATGTATAATCTACTTGGAAGAGTTGAATATAATCCATGGAGACGCAGTATATTAAAAAAAAACTATTCATTAGTGCTTTGATATGGGCCCAAAACAGACATACGCGCAATACATGAATTAGTATAGGAAGAAGAAAAGGGAAGAAACCGTTTTTGGTTATACATTTGGGAATGTTCACCAAAAAGTTTACCGGACTGTTTGATGTAAAGAATCAAAAGGACATGATACTGTTGGATTGGGTGATTTTTATTTAAACCTGAATATGAACAGTTTCTGAAGACACTTTCGACTTGGATATAATTCAAAATCCAAAAATTAATACTGTCAGAAATTTAAGCCATAAGATGCATAACGTCATAACTGCAGTTTTTCAAAATCGATTTTCAATTAATATTGTCTCATGTACGCTACACAGATTAATAATATTTTCACCAGTGTTACAGTTTACAGTAGGTATGGTGCTGGTAAAGTGCCATTTCCATGCTTCACATAGTTTATTTGGAATTTAATTTTAGAAGTTGTGGATTTATATTGTTTTGCAACTCAGTAAATATAGAAGACTTAGGCCCAGTTGCAGAAACACAAATCAAATCAGTCCTTGATCGCTAATTGATGTTTGATTTATTTGATTGTTCACTGTGTTGCACAAACGTGAATCTCCAATCAACTTGTCTCGATTTACTAATTGCTGATTTGAGAAAGAAATGCATTTGACAACAGCGCTATTTAGCAACCACAGCAAATTTGAAGCTCTTTAAAAGTCGCGAAACGAATGCATCAAGTGGGCCGTGACGAGAAAAACAAGTGAATGCTCTGCTGTTTTTGTTCCTTTTTTTGTAGAGAGGAAACAGGCGATTATATTTGTACAAAGACTGCAATATAGTGAAAGAAATGAAGCAAACAAAAAACGTGAGGAGGCTTCTGTTGTGGGATTTGCTAGGGGAGACGACAAGAAATTGGAACAAGCATAACCTCCATAGCCCAAAAGAATTCCATTTCCCATCTCTATGTTTACAAATTGATCTCGTAACATAATGATTAAAAATATTGTGTTGTCATGTGTAGAACCCTGCCAACGGACTACAACATTCGAGAATTTCAATGATGGTGTACATATTGCATGTACATTCACAGAAAATAAACCTTTTTTATTTCGATAAAGTTCGGCATCATTTCAACCAGGTGATTGGATGGGGATGTGAGCAGTATATACAACCAATTACTCTTGGAAATCCTGACATGGCTGAAAATTCTCTCTGGATTTCAAGTCGTTCCCTGTCTGAGTTTGGAGGTTTTATGAGATCCTGCCATAACAAAGCAATTTCATACGTAACATTCCTAACCACTCGGCAAATAGTTCATTTGTGGACCCCAACAAGATCACCCAAGACTGCCTGAAAAATTCCAGCAGCATAAAATGTCAGCGTTGTTAGAACTTGGTTCATAGGAGAAAATGAAAGGTTTCGATTTGTCTGTCTGCATAGGCTATATTTGTTTCAATTTTTGAAAGTAACAAAACACACGAATCTTTACTTAACCTAAATCTTTGCTCAAATTCTCTGTCATTATACATAAAAACAAGTCATGTCTAACACGAAAATGCCTTCTTCTTAACAATATTTCATTCATTCCAAAATTTCTTCATCAGAAGAATCCATTATGTCGGAAACAATATTGTTACGCTATAACTATTTACTATATAATTACAGTAACTGCACTATAAAGAGAATAACATAAATACTTGATCAATGATCAGTTACTTAACCAGCAAAAATCTGTTGATCAAATCTGATGGAAGACTGATCGTTCTTTCTGCAACAGAAATAGAACTGATGGCCAATCAAACCCTCCTTGATCGCCAATCATATTTTGATCGGTGTTTCTGCAACCGGGCCTTCGTGTTTTTACTCACGAATTGAACTATCCATTCGGACGTATTAATTATGCTGTGTATATTGTACTGTTACAGCACATTAGCGTACAATATAGAGAATGAAGTTATATTGAAAAATAATCATAATACGGATATTTAAACACATTTTTGAATATGGTGGCCGTTCATTTCGATACAGGCTTCAGTTCTTTTATGCATATTATCGCACTATAGACTATTGTACCTAATTCCAATTACCAGTTTCGTCCTTCGTACTGGTAACTCATGTTGAAATAATTCTAGACCTATTCTATAAAAGAGTAACTTACTGTAAATTTAATCTTCACTTCTGCTCGATTCGAAAAGATAAAATTGCTCAGAAATGCTACCTACTGTTCGTTCAAGTGGATTTGTCGCAGGGTCGTAGAAAAGGGGGGGGGAATCACGTGACAGTTAATTACTCAACGAGGCCCTTTTATTTAAGTTATATACAGTTGTATAATATTACGTAGACGTCCAATTCCTAACAGAAATTAATGTTTTCAGAAAAGAGCTAAGACAGCCCAGCTACTAGACTTTACAGAGGGGCGAACAGAAGCAGGTGGGGGAAACCGGGATGCGACGTAGGCAAACGGACGGCAGTACCTGTGCGAAAATATGGCTCAATATTGAAAGCTCTTTCGTCACTGGAAAACGCGAACATATTTCTGGAACGTACTATACTCACTAACTCAGTACTGCATACGCGGTCTTGGTTCTGTGTGGAGGACGGTTGTAAGTTTACTAGTAGAGGGGGTGGGAGTGAAGTACATTAAAAAACTCAGGTACAATAAAAATTGAAGTAAAACTAAAATTATGTCTCTGTATTTTGTACATAGACTGCAATATAGTGAAAAAAATGAAACAAACAAAAAACGTGAGGAGGCTTCTGTTGTGGGATTTGCTAGAGGAGACGACAAGAAATTGAAACAAGCATAACCTCCATAGCCCAAAAGAATTCTATTTCCCATCTCTATGTTTACAAATTGATCTCGTAACATAATGATTAAAAATATTGTTCTGTCATGTGTAGAACCCTGCCAATGGGCTACAACATTCCAGAATTTCAATGATGGTGTACATATTGCATGTACATTCACAGAAAATAAACCTTTTCTATTTCAATAAAGTTCGGCATCATTTCAACCAGGTGATTGGATGGGGATGTGAGCAGTCTATACAACCAATTACTCTTGGAAATCCTGACATGGCCGAAAATTCTCTCTGGATTTCAAGTCGTTCCCTGTATGAAGTTGGGGGATTTATGAGACCCTGCCGTAACAAAGCAATTTCATGCGTAACATTCCTAACTACTCGACAAATAGTTGATTTGTGAACAGCAACAAGATCATCCAAGACCGCCTGAAAATTCCAACAGCATAAAATCTCAGCGTTATTAGAACTTGGTTCATAGGAGAAAGTGGTAGGTTTCGATTTGTCTGTCTGCATATATTTGTTTCAGTTTTTGAAAGTAACAAAACACACGAATACTTACTTAACCTAAATCTTTGCTCTCTGTCATTATACAGGGGCATCATTTTGTTTTTACTTCAATTTTTATTGTACCTGAGTTTTTTAATGTACTTCACTCCTACCCCCTCTACCAGTTAACTTCCAACTATATGCAGTGAAAGCCGCCTTACGGTCATAAGTAAACAGTACTGAGTTAGTGAGTACAGTACGTTCCAGAAATATGTTCGCGTTTTCCAGTGAGAAAAGAGCTTTCAATATTGAATCATATTTTCGCACAGGTACTGTCGTCTGTTTGCCTACGACGCATCCCGGTTTCCCCCACTCGCTTCTGCTTGCCCCTCTGTAAAGGCTAGTGGCTGGGCTATCTTAGCTCTTTTCTGAAAACACTAATTTCTGTTAGGAATTGGACGTCTACGTAGGCCTAATATTATACTATTGTTTAAAATAACTTAAATAAGTAATTAACTGTCACGTGATTTCCCCCTTTCTACGACTCTGCGATAAAACCACTTGGACGGAGTGTAGATAGCATGTCTGAGTTATTTTTTTTTATCTTTTCGGATCGGGCAGAAGTGAAAACTGAATTTACAGTACGTAAGGTACTCTTTTATAGATTAGGTACAGAATTATTTCAACATGAGTTACTGGTACGAAGGACGAAACTGGTAATTGGAATTAGATGCAATAGTCTATAGTGCGATGATATGCACAGAAGAACTGAAGCCTGTATCGAAATGAACGGCCACCATTTTCAAAACTGTGTTTAAACATCCACATTATGATTATTTTTCAATTTAACTTCATTCTCTATATTGTACGCTAATGTGCTGTAGACAGTATAACATACACTGCGTAGTGAATACGTCCAAATGGATAGCTCAATTCGTGAGTAAAAACAGTACTGTATTTTGATTAAAGAAAAACCTAGGCCTAATGAAAATTATCGAACTCAAAATCGCGATATTTCCTAGTTATGTAAATGAACTACTTTTCTTCCCTCCTATACCTAGTAAAGTGATTTGTTTCTATTTACGCCAGTATCATCGAACTCCAGTCGTGGAAGGGGGTAGCAAACGATGTTTCGGTTCTCAACCGTTAATCCAAAGGTACAGTCAGGTTAATAATAGAAATGTTAGTAAAAATAAAATGATGTCCCTGTATAAATATAATATAACATATTACGAAGCTTTCCTTCATCATCAGTGCCCCATACTTCACTTTAACTATCAGTGATATTTCTTTTTCACAATTCCCATATTTATTTAAGATACGTTGAAATACAGCTTTAAACTCCACTGTTATGCTTCCTACAGGGACATCATTTTATTTTTACTAACATTTCTAATGTTAACTTGGCTATACCTTTGGATCGGCTGAGAACCCGTTTGCTACCCCCTTTCATGACTGGAGTTCGATGATACTGGCGTAAAATACAAACAAATCACTTTACTAGGTATAGGAGGGAACAAAAGTAGTTCATCCATTTACGTAAACTAGGAAATATCGCGATTTTGAGTTTGATAATTTTCATTGGGTTTTTGTTTAATCAAAATACAGTACAGTATTAACAGTAAGTGTTTTTACTCACGAACTGAGCTATCCATGCGGACGTATTCATTATGCAGTGTATATTATACTGTCTACAGCACATTAGCGTACATTATAGAGAATGAAGTTAAATTGAAAAATAATCATAATGTGAATATTTAAACACAATTTTGAAAATGGTGGCAGTTCATTTCGATGCAGACATCAGTTCTAATGTGCATATTATCGCACTATAGACGATTGTACCTAATTCCAATTACCTGTTTCGTGCTTCCTAATAGTAACACATGTTGAAATAATTCTGTACCTACTATATAAAAGAGTACCTTACGCTCTGTATATTCAATCTTCACTTCTGCCAGATTCGAAAAGATAAAATTACTCAGACATGCTATCTACTGTCCGTCCAAGTGGTCACGTCACAGAGTCGTACAAAGGGCGAAATCACATGACAGTTAATTACTTAACGAGGCCCTTTTATTTAAGTTATTTTAAACAGTTGTATAATATTACGTAGACGTCCAATTCCTAACAGAAATTAATGTTCTCAGAAAAAAGCTAAGACAGCCCAGCCACTAGCCTTTACAGAGAGGCGAATAGAAGCTGGTGGGGAAACCGAGATGTGACGTAGGCAAATAGATGACAGTATCTGTGCGAAAATGATTCAATAATGAAAGCTCTTTCGTTACTGGAAAACGTGAACATATTTTTGGAACGTACTGTTTACTATGACCGTAAGGCTACTATATATATTCGGCCTTGGTTCTGTGTAGTAGAAGGGGTGGGAGTGAAGTACATTCAAAAACTCAGGTACAATAAAAATTGAAGTAAAAATAAAATGATGTCCCTGTATATATTTAGAAATGTCTTTTGCCTTAGGTTGCTTCACTGGTATTTCATTCTGGTATGCTGGATGAAGATCCTTTTGGCTTGGAATTTTTGTCTTGAAATGGAATGTTAAAATATTGCTGGCTGAAGTCGAAGCTGTAATAATATTGTCACTGTATTGCATAACCTTGTACGATGTCACAGCCCATTTAAGTGCAAGGATCCATCGAAGGTCCAGTCCTCGAGAAGCCAAGAGAATCAATGTCCTCTATTTGCACAGCTGTTGTAACAAGACACCGATGTCCTTGAAAATTATAACGCGTATATACATGTAGCTATAATATTGTATAGCTATATATTCTGTACACATACAAACACAGTGTATTTGGTTTGGAAAGTATTTTCACCTTTGTCTTAAATTATTTGTTTTCCTTGTAATTAAGAAGCAATTTCATGCCCACTAATAGTTACTCCTGTGTTTACGAAGGACTTAATTCAGGGCGTTTATCAGACTTAACAGCGTTGCCCTCTTAATAAGACATTTCACAGTCATTAAAATGTAAGCTATCAGGTGAAGATAAACTAAGAACGTGTTTACCTATACAGAATAACTAGCTATTAGGTCTCGGAAGTTGATGAAATATCATCATCTTTCTGAGACATCACAGAAATGCAGTTTGCAAATTTACAAACTCGTTTCATTTCAACACGAACTAATATAGCCTGTTTTTATTTTGAATTTTTCGGTCTTTTATAGTCTATTAGTCATTTTGTAGGAAATGTTCTACTTTTTGTTGCATTTTTCTCCTTTTCTGCTTATAAACTGACTTTTTTTTTACGATGTAGTGGTCTATATTCGAGAACCTAATGCAGATTGCATATTACAAGAATTTTCCTTACGGTTGTATCAGCGACGCCTGATCACATGTGTTACGTGCTTCCCCCCATTCAACGTAACGGAACAAATACTGCAGCCGCAGTGCCCACAGTCAGCGTATCGTATCTCACAAATGAAGACGTAAAAATTCCGAAAATAATACAAAGCAAAGTTTTTTTTTTTTTTTGGACAGTTACTGACCGAGTTAGGGACAATGTATTTTTCACATGTTGTAGTATACTATTTTGTTTGAATTTTACTATTAAATAATGGTCATTTTTTTAAATTGTATATATTCATTGTCATCAACATTATGTATAATTTGTATACCATTCGTTAATGATGCTCCAGTTACATTTCCACTTATGATGTAG
This sequence comes from Periplaneta americana, assembly GCA_025594305.2. Classification (NCBI taxonomy): domain Eukaryota; kingdom Metazoa; phylum Arthropoda; class Insecta; order Blattodea; family Blattidae; genus Periplaneta; species Periplaneta americana. The sequence goes on from JAJSOF020000036.1 coordinate 29,159,669, forward strand.
TTTATGATATAGGCCTAGTAACCAATAAAAAATTAAACAATGCTGGATCTCTGGGAAAAAGAGTAAGGAAGAGACTAGTGAAGTGCTTTGTGCGGAGTGTAGCATTGCATGAGTTCAGAAACATGGATATTACGACGAAGTGAAGAGAAGCGAATATAAGCATTTGAAATGTGGATATGGAGAAGAATGGAACGTGTGAAGTGGACAGACAGAATAAGAAAGGAAGCTGTGTTGGAAAATGGGCGAAGAAAGAGCGATACTGAAAATGATCAGGAAGAGGAAAAGGAATTGGTTGGGTCACTGGTTGAGAAGAAATTACCTTCTGAAGGATGCACTGGAAGGAATGGTGAACGGGAGAAGAGTTCGGGGCGAAAGAAGATATCAGATAATAGACGATATGATACACGGATCATACGCGGAGACTAAGAGGAAGGCAGAAAATAGGAAAAACTGGAGAATGCTAGGTTAGCAGTGAAAGACCTGCCCTTGGGTAGAGCACTGTGAATTAAATTAATACCTGAAAGTCAGTAATACTAATGATATAGTTTATGGTACGGTAACCAATAACAAATTAAACAATGGTAATGATGCTTCATTATCTTTATGGAGCACTAGAGGAGATGTTCAAAAGGGTGGTCACAAATTTCGTTTCAAAATGGTAGAAACGAGGCGGGATTGTTTTATTATCTTATAATTAAAGCTCCGAAGTTGACGACCTAAAACTCAAAGAAAAATTACTTATAAAATGGCCTTACATTTCTGAAAATATTACATTAAAATTAAAAAAACATTATCATGATTTTCATACTAAAATACAAACAAAATAGTATATTTCCATTTGTGGAAAATACATTGCCACCAAACTCGACTGTCGCAAAAAACGTTGTCTGCTTTGTTTTACCTCCGGCATTTTCACATCTTCACTTGTGTGATACAATATGTTGACTGTGGGCACTGCGGTTGCAGCATTTGTTCCGTTGCGTTGAATTGGGGGAAGCACGTAACACACGTGATCAGGAGTCAGGCTGATGAAACTATAAGAAAAATTCTTGTAAGACACAATCGAATTGCTTAAGCAATCTGCAGTAGGTTCTCGAATATAGACTCCGACTACATCGTAAAACTGTCCGTTCATAAGCAGGAAAGAGCAAAAATGCAATAAAAAGTAGAACATTTCCTAAAAATGAATAATAGAGAATAAAATATCGAAAATGCAATAATAATAATAATAAATATAAAATAAAAGTAGTCTGTATTAGTTTGTGTTGTACTGTCTAATGTCTGTGACGTCTCAGAAAATAGATGCAGTACAGCCTCTATTATCGAAAAAATCGGATAATCTGTACCGTAAAATATTTCGTAATTTTCTCCGTGGTGTTGTGTTTAAGCCTAGATCATATATGTAACAGATAACTCTTCGCTACGTTAAAATCGGCAGCACTTTGAAGAGAACAACCGCCAGGATCGCCACCCGTCCGCCGTAAACGAACACGAGATGGCAGCACAGTCGCTAATGCAATTCAAATGGGTATTATGACGTGACTCCGTATGTAACAACTAGATGGCAGCGTAGTAAACCTGACAAAAGTTGTTAACCTCAAAGCCTATAACCTCGACATATCTGTTACATATATGATCTAGGGTTTAAGGCGCTCGGTAGTGGATCAGTTCACTAATTTTAGTCTGATTGTCGACAACGGGTTTTTAAGGAGCAAGGAAATTCCTTGTAATGACTGTCTACAGAAAAATAGGAATAAAGGAAGTCTCATTTGTAGATTTACATACTTTATTCTACTTTTTTTTATTAAATCGCGCAGTTACAACTCTAATCTCGTATTCTGATGCGAGGTAAGCCATAGTTTTCCTTTCCCAAACCATTCAATTATTTGCACTTTTTTCGATACGTTTTCTCTCGACACCAGTGGAAGACATTTTATATAGAAGTTATACAGTAGGTCCACCGCTGTGGAGTAACGATTACCATGCATGACCGTGAAACGAGCGGGCCCGGGTTCAAATCCTGGTTGAAGTTTATTCAGGGATTTTCTCTCAAACCATTAAGAGCAAATACTGGGTAACTCTGGACTCATTTCGCTGGCATTATCACCATCTCGGAATAACATTTAGCAGTGATCTCGGCAGGGGGGAATACGTTACAGACACAGCGGGAAAAGCATGGAGAGCGTTACACTTTGTGATGAGGGTACTAAGAAAAGGCTCTGATAAATCCAAAGAGATTGCATATAAATCACCAGTACGTCCAGTAATGGAATATGGTGCTGCATGTTGGGATCCTTACAGATTAGAACATATTAAGACACTGGAAAAGATTACAAAACGGGCTCTCAAGTCTTGTCGTAATAATTCACATTAAAATGGGACACACTCACGGACAGGAGAACGCGAATCCGATTATACGCAATGTTCAAAACATACAGAGGTGAGCCTGCCTGGAGAGAAATAAAAAATATGTTGCAGCCGCCAAATTACTCTTCAAGGAACGACCACTCATATAAATTGAGGGAAAGAAGACAGAGGACGGACACTGGAAAGTTTTATTTTCTCAATCGTACTATCAGGGACTGGAATGCTTTACCTGCAGACTTACTAAAGGCTTTACCAAAAACCAAAAATGTATTTAAAAATAGGCTTAAGGACTTTACTAATAGACGGTAATTATACACAGTATTTAAAGGGTGTAAATGATATTTTGTTATTGAAGTATTGTATCAATGAAGAATTATGTTGTGTCAGTGAAGTGTGTTGTGTAAGTGAAACGTGTTCCTGTCAGTGAAGCTTTATAGTTTATAGTGGCAGTGCAAAGTATTTGAACAGTGAAATGTTTTTGTAGTGTTAGTGAAATCAGGATAGAATCAGTGAAACGTGTCGTAGTTCCAGTGCAGTGAGTGAGTTGACAGCGAAATGAGTGTAGTGCTGAAAGGTACTTGTGCAGGTATGAACATATCATACTCGTGAGTTTTAGTTCGAACTTAGGTTTAAGATACAAATTAGATTTATTTTAAATGTTATTTTAAGTGATCGTGCTTCATTTAATTTAGGATATTCCCTGTTATTATTATTATTATTATTATTATTATTATTATTATTGTTAGTATTAATTATTAGTATTATTATTAATTGTATTTTTAATTAATAAGTTTATTATTGTCATTATTGAGTGTAATTAGTTACCACTGCCACCGGGTATATACCCATTGCAGTGTGAATAATACATATACATACATACATACATACATACAGTACATACATCTCATTTTGACGCCAATAACCTTAGAAGTTGATAAAACGTCGTAAAATAAACAATTAAAAGAAAATAAAAGTTATACAGTACAGCAATTCAAACAGTATACCATACTGTGTAACGATAAAGGATTGTAATAATGCTCTCTTGAAAAAAATACGTACCAATACAGACCTGGGCATTATTAAAATCCACCACTGATGCACAGAACCTTACTCTGCGTTTGTTTATAAGGCAGTGTAAGCGAAAGGGACATAGGTAGGGGTATCTTTGTTCCTTTAATTTCCCGTCTTATGCCAGGGCTGTACTAATATAATGTACAAAACAGTATTATTTTCATGTATATTATTTCTGAAATAATGGGTAGTAAGAATAAAGCTTAAGTACTTTCTCAAGGTTTATACTTTTGAGTATGAGCACTTCCTGTGATTATATACTCGTAACCACTAGAACATACTCATATTCGTAAGAATAAAGACATTCCACCTAACCCGAATATATACTCATCTCTACAGCCTTCTTGATCGTTTAAAAGTTAGTATGTACTCGTGTTACCTATCCTCTTTGACCACATTGCACCGTGATGCTCAGTTTTTTTTATAGACTTTCACATGCTATCCGCATACTGTAGTAGTTTGTGTTTTGCTTTTTATAAATAAATAAATAAATAAATAAATAAGTAAATAAATAAACTAATTAATTAATTAAATAAACAAATAAATAAGTAAATAAATTAATAAATAAATAAACATGAAAGAGAGAGAGAATAAGATAAGTGACGTTAATAAACAGGAAACAAGAAAATAGTACTGGGAAATCGTCATTACAGGATGTTGGATAGAGATTACAATCCATTTCTAGAATTCCAGTTATGCTAATTCTATTTTTTATTATAGAGTTATATATATATATATATATATATATATATATATATATATTTTTTCAAATTTTACAAAATAAACTGTAATTGTTAATTATATTTAACAATACAATCTAACCTTATAATTTGATAGCCGTTCATATTTTTATAGGTTATGTTTTTTCATGAATAACAAATACGTGTTTAACCTTTTTTCACATTCGCTTTTGTGAAGCGTTAAAGACTTCTGAAGTTCACGTCTTTTTCTATATTTTTCCATGAGGTACTACATCGTTCATAAATTCTGCCATTTTTTTTTATTTAACTTTAAACTGAACACAAATCAACAAATATTCAGAATTGAGCCTGCTACAAACCATACTCAGAATAACATGAGAACGAACTTATAAATATGAGAATATACTAGCTTTTATTCTTATCAAGCATGAGTATATATTCTGTACAAGATGGACACTTGAGTATATTCTACTATGCTTCCATGTTATGAGTATGTAATCAAAAATGAGTAGGTACTCAAATGTTTTTATTCTTATTAAGAAGAGTATATACTAAAAAAAGTCCAGTATATACTATATACTCATGTTTATTCTTACCACGGAATAGCGAAACAAAAACAGTCGGATAATCCGCCAATCGGTTAATAGGGTGACGGATAATCGGGGTTTTGCTGTGTTTTATAAACTTCCAAGTTCTACAGCTTGATTCAGGGATTTTGGCCCCTGCAAAAAGTAAGTAGATAGGCTAAGAGCGAGTTACTCATCACTGCTGATGGGCAGGGTCGCACAGGTCAGGCCGCACAGTCATAACAGCTAACACTTTCTTTTTATCATGTCGCGGTACACTCCGTCTTAAAAACACAATATTCTTCCACACGTCTCGTTATGATTAAATTTCTTTCTTATGATTAGGAAAGGAAGTTCAAGCATTTGCATATTCGTTCTCTATCGTTGTGTGAATATGCTGAAAGATTATCTACATGAATCACAAATTTCTGAATACAATGATATTACTTTTATTCTGCATAAAAGTGCATATTATTTATAAGAGCATCATATTTTAACATTTTGATTATGTCTCGTGACCAGAATATTGTACGAAATGGAACTATAAAAGTTGGAGATTTATCCTTCGAAAATGTTGAAAAATTCAAATATCTTGCAGCAACAGTAACAAATATAAATGACACTCGGGAGGAAATTAAACGCAGAATAAATATGGGAAATGCCTGTTATCATTCGGTTGAGACGCTTTTGTCATCTAGTCTACTGTCAAAAAATCTGAACATTAGAATTCATAAAACAGTTATACTACCGGTTGTTCTGTATGGTTGTGAAACTTGGACTCTCACTTTGAGAGAGGAATAGAGATTAAGGGTGTTTGAGAATAAGGTTCTTAGGAAAATATCTGGGGCTAAGAGGGACAAAGTTGTCCCGCGTCGTGGTCTAAGTCATCCTGCCTAGGGCTCGCGCTACGGAATGCGCGCTGGTTCGAGTCCTCATGGGGGAAGAAATTTTCTCATAAAATTTCGGCCAGTGTATGGGACCGGTGCCCACCCAGCATCGTGATGCACTTGGGGAGCTACGATAGGTAGCGAAATCCGGTTGCGAATGGCAGCTATAACGGCTGGGGGGATCATCGTGCGAACCACACGATACTTCCATTCTGGTTGGATGATCGTCCACATCTGCTTCGGCATGTGGGCGTGAGGTCAGCAGCCGGCTGGTCTGTCTAGGCCCTTCACGGACTGTAGCGCCACGGATGATGATGATGATGATTATTATTATTATTATTATTATTATTATTATTATTATTATTATTATTAAGAGGGATGAAGTTACAGGAGAATGGAGAAAGTTACACAACGCAGAGCTGCACGCATTGTATTCTTCACCTGACATAATTAGGAACATTAAATCCAGACGTTTGAGATGGGCAGGGCATGTAGCACGTATGGGCGAATCCAGAATTGCATATAGTGTTAGCTGGAAGGCCGGAAGGAAAAAGACCTTTGGGGAGGCCGAGACGTAGATGGGAAGATAATATTAAAATGGATTTGAGGGAGGTGGGATATGATGGTAGAGACTGGGTTAATCTTGCTCTGGATAGGGACCAATGGCGGGCTTATTTGAGGGCGGCAATAAAAGCCAGTAAGTAAGTAAGTGCATAAATATTTTAACATTTATGCAGGGAAATTGCATATTATGTATGTTTATTTCTTTCCCTCATTTTTAAAAGTGTGTAACCTCGTAAACATGACTAATTTATGTTTATGAATTTTGAACGTAACGATGACGCCCTCATAGGGAGCCTCTCAAGTTAGCAATTGGTATTCCTTTACTGCAATCTTTAGCAGATTTCGATAGAACAATATCCAGTTTAACATCAGTTCCGGGAAATGTAGGAGATAAAGTGAACGAGAAAACAGCAAATATTCTTTCCAAAAACCCTGGCTATTATCAACTTAAAGAAATTCAAAATATTCTCGAAGGAAAAACACCCCAAAAACCAACAAAATTTTCTATAGAACAGCTCACAGCTTTCGTGCAAGCCCCTCTTACTTCTTGTGACGTAGAACGAAGTTTTTCGTGCTACAAAGCTATGCTGAGAGACAATAGGCGAAGAATGACAACAGAAAACATACGTCACCGCTTAGTTGTGAACTTACGGCCGTTACGCAGTCATCTTTATGCTACGCAGTACGCACTAAGGATCCGTAAGCAGTTTACTTTCACAGTCACGCGTAACAAATCCGTAGCAGATTAATTATATATCAGTCGGCTTGTTTGTTTCAAAATGAGCGTGCTACAAGGAAAGCTTTAGGCTGCACATTATTTGTAGGTATTAAAAATAGTGCATAATAGACAATATTGGGTTTACCCTCTACTAATTCTAAGAATCCTGAAGGGAGCATTTATAAATCTGTACAGTGACTTGCGCGAGGACGAAAGAAAGTTCCTTTAACTAATTTCACATGTTTATTCAATCGTTTGATGAACAATTGAAAAAATTAAAATAAATGCAGCTTGAACTGGATCTACATAATTATGTCCTACCGAACGGTTTGCTGTTAACATAAGGTAATAAAAATTACTCAGATGAATAAATTATTTATAATCGACACTTTATTATTCCTTGTTTACTATAACAAAACCATCAATTATTTTTGTTATAATCTATACAGATCAGTGTTCTTATGGTGGGGTCTCTCATTTCCTCACTTTATTTTAGTGCGGACCTGTAGCCTAAAGTGTAGATTGTGTAGAATGTACTGTAGAGTTTTTAGACTTTTTTTTTTTTTGAGGCTCATTTTTTCCTCACATTACTTTAGTGCGGCCCCCTGGCCTGAGGTGTAGAGTAGAATGTAGAACATACAAAACAGTAATATGAAATTAAGTATCAATTAAAAAAGAAAACAACTTAATTAGCTTGTTTTAATTTAATGTAAAATAGATAATAAAATTTTCGAAGAACAATTATTATTATTATTATTATTATTATTATTATTATTATTATTATTATTATTATTCTTTTGTTCATTGCCCCCACTACCAGTTGGTCGGTCACCCTGAGAGCTGCAACCCCTAAGTAACTGATTTAGATTAAATCTGTTTTAATTACACTGAGGAAATATTTATATTGACTATTCTTAATTAAATATTCCTTAACTTACTTTATAGAAAAGAGATTGTATCTTATATGTTGTCCATAATACTTTGGTAAATTCCTGTGAGTGAAAGAGTATCGTTGGAGGTTGATGGAGATTGAAGAATTGACATCAAGGAAGACTGTTGTTCTGTTTGGGAGATGTTTCCAGTGTGACAGTGTGAATTGATATTTGTGTATTTTGGTGTAGGAGTTTTCTGAATATTAGCCCACCGAAAAATGGCAAATGAACAGGCTAACTAAGTAATGTGAATGGGAAGAACGGAATTTGTATAAAAGGGGGTTGGTTCATGTTTTGCATTCGCAAGATTCCATACCATAATGTAGTTTCTACTTCCGAAAAATGTCCTAACAGCTGATAATATTGAAATTAGGAAAGAACGAGCCTCATCCTCTTTCATCTCTTAATTTTTTTTTTTTTAGCATAAGAATTAAATTATCCTTAAAGATATTGTTTTCGTGCGGAAGATTTTCTTTTTCTGGAACTTCTGCCATATCTTCTCTCATCTTCATCACTCACCCGCATTTCATTGTGTATTATTGTCCATTTCTGCAAAATTTTCCAATATAATGTCACACATATCACGCCACAACTTCGACCTGATCTCTCTATTTTTGTATTATTCACAAAAAGGATCCCAGAAACATTGTCGTCTATATAATTGACTGATAGCAACTCGGTACCCAAAATCATAATGCATTCAAACATGAATTGTACTGCTCACTATGCCGCTACGCTATGCATAGTACGCATGACTGTGTAAGCCCACACCTTGTCCAAGGTATTCATCTCTTCTCCGTAGTCCGTAGGGCGTAGCGGGACGTCTGTATGGATCCTACGGATGCGCACAGTACGCAGAACTGTGAAAGCTCCCATAGTACGTCCCTCAAATGAGAGCCACTTGGAACGTGCGATTGGACACACTTACCGCAGGGAGCAAGTAGGCACGCGACTCCGAGCAGGTTCCATGTAAACAACGCTGCGTTGCCATCTCTCCCTTGTGAAGACTAAAGTGAACCTTCGTGTGCGTCTTATAATACAGAACTAAAACACGAACACCTTCTATTCAGAGTCCGTTGAGTCACTATTTAAATCAATTACACAAGATTCCAAGTTAGCTTCTAAGGAGCGATAATCGCTTTCTTTTGTCTTTACATATTCGATATACTTTACCCAATGCTTTTTATTATTATTAATGTAATCCATCACATTGGCTATTAAAGGACATACTTCTTGAACAGATTCATTTCCCAATGCATTTTCTGACCGGAGATTTCTCTTCAGTTCCGAAGAAACGAATTCTATGGCATTGAGACAACAATGGTAAGGGGGGGGCAGTCGTAGTACAACATGGCCGTATTTTGATGATAGTTCGTCAATTACATACATCTTTTTCTATGACGGCTACGTTTTATGTTGCGCGAGTCACTTCTGTAGCGGCACTGGTATTTTTCAATGGTGTCCGGCATTTAACAGCATCGTCTTTAAAATATGTATAAATAAAAAAAAAAAAAGGTAAAGGTATCCCCGTAACATGCCATGAAGGCATTTGGGGGGCATGGAGGTAGAGCCCCATGCTTTCCATGACATCGGCACCACGCTCTGACCGCCTTTTACCCCCGGGAAAGACCCGGTACTCAATTTTACAGGAACCTGAGTGAACCTCGGGGCCGTTCTGAAAGTTTGGCAACGAGAAAAAATCCTGTCACCACCTGGGATCGAACTCCGGACCTTCTAGTCCGTAGCCTGCTGCTCTACCAACTGAGCTACCCGGCCGTCTAAAAATACGTATAAATATTAATAATAATTACCACTGTTTGCTCTTGTACAATCTTACCGCGTCCTAATGGCGATTGTGTGGATTTACGTCTACGAATATTGTTATTATCCGTTTTCCAAAAACGCCACATTATAAATACAATCACAATGTATGGAACACAAAAGCCACAATATACATTTAGGGTCTTCTGCCTTGTTCTGAGCTAACTGTACCTTTACTTGCGTGCTCGTCTGAAACCGAATACTATATGAACTTGTTCTCGGAGCACCGACTTAGATCTGTCAACAGCGCTGGCGTACCAACAACCAGCCGAGTGCTTCAAGATTGAAACACCTGACGCCTCCCGCTCAAGGTAGGTGCAAGTGGCTCTCATTTGAGCGGACGTACTATATGTAAGGTATTTTGCTACGGATCCGTAGCGCGTAGCATACGGATAACTGTGTCACCGGCCTAACAGCATAAAATATGGAGCATTGAGCAATGAGGCAAGCACTTCAAAATCCATAGACTCTACGTAAGTTACCTATACCTTATTATTCTGTTAAAATAATCTGAGACTGATAATGCATATTTTGTAGCATATTTGTCTATTTTACGACATAAATGCATACATATTCTTCACGTTTTTAGGGCATGAACTTCCTTTCCCTGCTTATGACGCAACACATAGCTAAACAAGCAAGAAGAAGAGCCAATAACGTTGATAGAGCTGTATTTATTACGCTTACATGCAGACATATCGTCTGATATTGTTGCTTCTGCAAAAATATCCAATTAGTCGTCCACTGATTTGACGCAAATTGGCAAACTTCATGTATCCGCTTACACAGGTCAGATCTGGTGACCTATAAGGTCGGGACAAAGGTTCGATTGACTACATGGATAAAAAATAGATCATTTTATATTACAAAATTGGAACGTCACAAGCGGAATTCTAGAATTATCTGTATTAGTAGAGCTCTTAGAGAACATACAATGTAGGTCATTAGAATAACACACGGAAAATTACGACCAGGAAGCCTTGCGAAACCAGAGATAACGCAGGAGACATCGCAGTAATCGGCGCGGTCACGCAGCTAGGAATGTGTGTCAGCACTGCGCCTCGTTTATCCATTCTATACCCTTGCGCAACACGCTCTATTGCCGAGAGCAGAACTGTCCAGCTCTCACTTTCATATTTATATTTTCTATGAAATTGGTGCACGCAGTTCTATTTTAGCACCTAAGGCTGCAATTTCGTCGGCGACTGACGTGCACAAAGTAAACAAAACTGAAAATAAACACTGTCGTGTGAAGCAACGCAGCTTCCCGCCATACATTTCACGCATAAAATAAAATACACTATTTCAAGTTAAACAGTAGGCCTATTAAATAATGATAACAGTAGCATTTTATTTAACGACGCTGTCTAATGCAGAGGTTATTCGGCGTCGAAATTAAATTTGGGCGAGAAATTGCCGACGATTTTTTTGTGGAGCGCTCTACCAGGGACACAGGAGAAAATAAGGAGAATAACGGGAAGGCAAGGATAAAAAGGAGAAGGTAATGAGAAAAAGGGAAGACAAGGAGAGTGGGAAGACTAGAAGAAGAAAAAGGAAGACAAGGGAAACACAAAGACGAGAAAGGAAAGACAAAAAGAAAATGGGAAGAACAAGGGGAATAAAAAACAAGGAGAAGAAAACGAGCATAAGAGGAAGAAAAAAAGCACAAGGAGAATAAAGATAAGAAAAGGAGGATCAGAAAAGGATAACAAAGGGGAGGAAGGGAGAACAAGGGGAAGAAAAGAAGGGGAGGAAAGGGATAACAAGGGAAGAAAAGAACAAGGAAGATAACAAGGACAAGGAAAGAAAATGAAAGAAAAGAAAAGAAGAGCAAGGGGAAGAAAATAAAAACTTGGATCAGAAAACGAGAACTAGGGGAGGGAAAGAAGAACGCGGGTAATACAAGAAGAAGAGGGGGGACACTAGGAAAACAGGAGGAATGCAAGGAGAAGAGGGAGAACACGAGGAGAACATGAGGAAAATGGGAACACAAGGAGTACAATGGGAACACAAGGAGTACAATGAGAACATAAGGAGGACAATGAGAACACAAGGAGGACAACGGGAACACAAGGAGAACAATGGGAACACAAGAAGGACAATGAGAACACAAGGAGGACAATGGGAACACAAGAGGACAATGGGAACACAAGGAGGACAATGGGAACACAAGGAGGACAATGGGAACACAAGGAGGACAATGGGAACACAAGGAGGACAATGGGAACACAAGGCAGACAGTGGGAACACAAGGAGGACAGGAGAACACAAGGAGGACAATGAGAACACAAGGAGGACAATGGGAAGACAAGGAGGACAATGGGAACACAAGGAGTACAATGGGAACACAAGGAGTACAATGAGAACATAAGGAGGACAATGGGAACAAGGAGGACAATGGGAACACAAGGAGGACAATGGGAACACAAGGAGGACAATGGGAACACAAGGAGGACAATGGGAACACAAGGAGGACAATGGGAACACAAGGCAGACAGTGGGAACACAAGGAGGACGAGGAGAACACAAGGAGGACAATGAGAACACAAGGAGGACAATGGGAACACAAGGAGGACGATGAGAACACAAGGAGGACAATGGGAACACAAGGAGGACAATGGGAACACAAGGAGGACAATGGGAACACAGGAGGACAATGGGAACACAAGGAGGATAATGATAACACAAGTAGGACTATGGGAACACAAGGAGGACAATGGAGGACAATGGGAACACAAGGACAATGAGAACACAATGAGAATACAAGGAGGACAATAGGAACACAAGGATGACAATGGGAACACAAGGAGGAGGACAACACAAGGAGGACAATGGGAACACAAGGAGGACGATGAGAACACAAGGAGGACAGTGAGAATGCAAGGAGGACAATGGAAATACAAGGAGGACAATGGGAACACAAGGAGGACAATGAGAATACAAGGAGGACAATGGGAACACAAGGATGACAATGGGAACACAAGGAGGACAATGGGAACACAAGGAGGACAATGAGAACACAAGGAGGACAATGGGAACACAAGATGACAATGGGAACACAAGGAGGACAATGAGAACACAAGGAGGACAATGGGAACACAAGGAGGACAATGGGAACACAAGGAGGACAATGGGTACACAAGGAAGACAATGGGAACACAAGGAGGACAATGGAAATACAAGGAGGACAATGAGAATACAAGTAGGACTATGGGAACACAAGGAGGACAATGAGAACACAAGGAAGACAATGGAAACACAAGGAGAATGGGAACACAATGAGGACAATGAGAATACAAGGAGGACAATGGGAACACAAGGAGGACAATGGTAACACGAGGACGAGAACACAAGGAGGACAATTGGAACACAAGCAGGACAAGGGGAACACAAAGAGAACAGGGGGAACACAATTTAATTATGAAATTTTGCAGTTTTGTTTGGTTCCTTGTATATTCATGGGCGGAAAACACGTTAGAAAATACTATGGCATGTTTATCCTGTGTTTCAATTCGATTCCCATTACCGCGTCACTCTGTCCTTTGATTGGCTGAATTCTTCGTTTCGTCGTAAACGTAAGAACTTTGGCACGCTTTTAATATTACTTCTGCAAACGTATCGCCAATGGCTGCGTTTAACAACGTGTTTTGTTTAGCTATTATTTTAATGTTAACTTTTAACTATTCATACTGAATGAGGCCTAAGTCTTAGGTTTGCAATGTGATACGTCCAAAGATATTCCAAATGTTATCATAAAATTATAATGCCGAAAAAACAACGTGATTACAACACACTTTCTAACGGCTTTCTTTACAAGTCAGCTACTGGTATGTCCCATATGAAGAGTCATCTGACACTTCATCGGGGTCACGGCCAAATGCATAAGCTCGTGCAAACAAGTTTTACTTACTTGTAACCGGCGAGTACGTTCAAGAGTGTGCTCTTGCCGGCTCCAGAAGGTCCCAGAATGGCCGTGAGCTGTCCTGACTTGAAAATACCGCTAATACTTCGCAGGATGATCTTGCTTCCTGGAAACAAAAAATTGACTGTTACACTCGTTGGTAATAAATAACCAGGGGACGGAGTTTAGCATATTTGCATGTTTTATTCCTTAGTTGCAATATATATATGTTACCGTAAATGTACGAAGACCGGTAAATGTTAGAATTTACCGGTATAACCTAACATTTACCGTTGTAGTGCGGTAACGCCTCGAAATATCTTATTAAATCCATACATTTTGAACTTTTACCAAGAAATGTTGGTAAATCTCAGGATTTACCTATGCGAACTGGTAAAAGCTAGATCGAAGAGTGCAGAACGAAAAATTCTGCCTCCGTTGTGCAGGTTCAGACATAATTGCAGGATCGATAAAGTGAAGCGGTTCCGAGAGGCTGCCAAAGAAAGAAAATGAAAGCAGCCATTTCTTACAAAATTCCAAAACTTTCAGTCGGACATAATTTTAGAATTAAAGTACCCAATGTAGACCGGGCAAAAATTGACGAAAAATCAATAATAGCAGTGGTCATAAATATTCAAGATGACGACTTTTGTAAACTTGGTACCAAAGCTGGCGAACTGAAGTCATTGTACACTAGGAACCAATTTACATTGTGGGAAGAAAATTTTATCATCATCGAAGAAGTAGGAAAAGAAGAAATTAGTGTACGGGAAGTGGTTGGCAAACTATCTTTTGTTGAAGGACAAGGGTTCAAAAAGTGTAATTGTTTAAAAAAAAGTGTTGAACAAAAATGTTTGTGTAAATCATCTCCCATGTTGTGTAATTCTAAATGTGATAACAGCCAACCTTGTTGTAACAAGAATTAACATTCACAATGTTTGCTTTACTTTATTTGTGGACCTGGGCTGTTTGAGGGAATATAAAGGCGTTGTTAATTTTTGTACGGAAAATTACAACAGACAGTGCTTAAAACTATAATATTTTTCACTACTTTTAATACGGAATATTGTTTATTATAATAACATTGAAATGTAAGAATACTTAAATAACTTCAATTTAAAACAAATATAAATTATTTCAGTCACTGCTGAAGTATTTTTATTTATGTTTTTAAATAGAACCTAAAACAACAATAAAGAGATGAATCGGAAATGGATATGTAAAAGTGCGAAGAACGGCAAATCTTAGTAAAGATTTTTTTTATTAAATTAATAAGATTTTACCACAACTGATCAGTAAATCCTGAGATTTACCAACATCTCTTGGTAAAAGTTCAAAATATATAGGCTAATAAAATATTTCGGGGTTTTACCGCACCATAACGGTAAATGTTAGGTTATACCGGTAAATTCTAATATTTACCGGTCTTCGTACATTTACAGTAATATATATATATATATATATATATATATATATATATATATATATATATATCTACAAGGTGTTTCCGAGGTGGTGTTACAAACTTTCAGGGATGATGAGGAAGGGCACATGTATCAATTTGAGATAAGGAACCCTGGTCCGGAAATGACTGAGTCGAAAGTTATAAGCAAAAATAGTTGTGTGGAAATGAAATTGTAATTTCGCATCACGTGCCCTCCTTCCCTTAACTTTTGGAACAGTCGTGGAAAGACGGTATGGGTCGGATGTCTCCTACGTGGGTACTTGACCCGATACAATCTGTGAGCTTGTCTACTGTTCCCATTGGCTCATCCGTATTCGAAAATCAGGTGTGCTTATTCCGCTCTCGTGTACTCCTCCATTTCACTAGGACTGATCGACTGGACACTGCAGCTTGTACACATACACTGCTGTCTACAGACGTCATATCACGACCGACCATGCCGTTACACATTACGCTATCTGCATTGCTTTAGTGTAGTTTCCTGTCCCCACCCTCAGACAGCGCACTGAATGGAATACTGTAAGAAGACAACGTAAACAACGTCAGATGAATACAGTATGTGTAAGATGTACAGATAAATACAGATAAATAAGGTGTACAGAGGAATAAAATTATTTCATTTCCACAGAACTATTTTTGCTTGTAACTTTCGACTCAGTCATTTCCGGACCAGGGTTCATTATCTCACATTGATACATGTGGCCTTCACCATCATCCCTGAAAGTTTGTAACGCTAGCCCGGAAACACTCTGTATAAATACAGGGTGGCAGTAAAATAGCCTTGCAGATTTTCAGAGCGAATAGCTCATGTTGTATGTAACAAAAAAAACTATAACATCTTATTGGTGGAAAGTTAATAGTTTCTTGAGAAAAAATGTTTTTTTCTCAAATGTTTAACAACGTCTTATTTGATAACTATTGCGAGAAGAATCGTGATTTTTGTCCATTCATTCATTCATAGTGTTCTGTCCAAGGGCAGATCTTTCACTGCAAACCCAGCATTCTCCAATCTTAACTATTTTCTGCCTTCCTCAATGTCTGCGCATATAATCCATATACATAGTGGGCAAAAAAAAAGGCACAAAATTAAAAATACTGTATTTTCGGAAATACATAACATTAATTTATAATG
>JAJSOF020000036.1:29175893-29207406 GCA_025594305.2 Periplaneta americana
TTTGCTGTTTATGTTACACAATGTTCCATATCCGTTATTTTTACATAAAATTGATTTCCATTTTCTTTTTACAGTTTTGATGTCTCATTAATTCTCTGTGTCATTTTCTAAATTAATTTGAGGGCTTCCGGCGTCTCTTGCTCTGACTTTTCTAACCGTGTAATAGTTTCAGGCACAGTTTCAAAATAGGTTTGTATGAGAACCAAATTATTCGTCAGAAACTTCAAATCCAGAGCGTTTTCCTTTGGGAATTTGTTGACATTCATTCTACAGTACCCCCACTCACTGTACGCTCTACCCCTATACTCAGTACGCCGTTATGCGGATTTCCCACTGAACTGCTCTATTGGGTCCAAAGTCTCGAAGCCTGCTGATGACACAATCGGCCACCTAGTTAGTGACATACCCAGTGACATCGAAGACATAATGAAGGAGAAAATATAGAGCAGCCAGAAGTTTCCATTTCAGATCGACGAGTCCACCGATATTAGCGTCACTCACACATTCTTTCCCACATTCAGTACATTGATGTGTATGTAATTGCAAGTAATTAATTTTTTTGCAAAGAACTACCCGAGCGCGCAACCGGTGAAGAAATATTTCGTACATCTAATGAATATCTCGTCCGTAATGAATTAACATGGGAGGATTGCGTTAGTGTTTGTACAGACGGAGCCGCTTCTATGACAGCCTGAATGAAGGGATTCGTTGCTAAAGTACTTATTATGGAACTGTTTTCCTCCGAGCGACTACCGCGACTCTAGAAAATACAAAGAAATAGTGCTCAACGATTATCGTTGCACGAACAAGTACCCACGTAGGAGACATCCGGCCCATACCATTTTTCCAAAAGTTAAGGGAAGAAGGGCACGTGGTGCCAAATTACAATTCCATTTCCACACAACTATTTTTGCTTATAACTTTCGACTCAGTCATTTCCGGACCAGGGTTCCTTATCTCAAATTGATACATGTGCCCTTCGCCATCATCCCTGAAAGTTTGTAACACCAGCCCGGAAACACTGTATAAACAATCAGCCATGTTGGATTCGCAATGCGTGATGGGAAAAGGTGGTACGATTGTGAGCTTCTCATTGGCTACTGAAGGAATTGTCCTAATTTGAATCAAAGCCAGAGTGGAATTGTCTACATTTTGATTCTAAAGCACACAATTAAGTGCTATTCTCGCTCTGTTCTGTTCGTTTTTGAACCTAAACAGTTCCAGAATCGCATTCAGCACACAAAATTCTATGAGAAACAATCGATATCTCGAAATTGCAAAAAATGGAGTTTTCTAACTTTGATACTATGCTCCTGAAATGATTATTTTTGTATAAGGAATGATAACATATTCTTAGAATGTATATTTTTGTCATTGTAATAGTAATTATTTCAATAAATAGGTGTAGATTATTATCAGGGAAAGGATTTATATGTAAATACATATTTACTTATAAAGCTAATATAATTTATATTTTGCATTATCTTTATGTTTCACAATGTGTAGGGTTGAAAAATCCTACTTTTATTTTCCATATTTTCCATATTTTAGAGTTTAGTACATATTTTCGTTAATTTCCATATATTTTCCATATTTCATATAAAACAGTCCATATTATATTAGGTTTAACAATAAAACAAAACAAAATTCCATTAACTTTTAAAAATACATTTCAACAATAGAGATTTAAACACATGTTCAGTAATCCCTTTAACATCAGAGTTATTTGAAAATTAGCAGTCCTATCAACAATGGGAAAGTAAGTTACAAAACTGTATTAATTTAATTTAAAATTTTTAACAGACTTCAGTTGTGCAGCTCAACAGTTAAATGCCAGTCAGAGTACACATAGGTTCAGTTTTGTAAATCATACTATAAAGACGGTAAATATGCCAAAAGTACGTCATTCAGTCAATTTAAAATCAAAACTAACAAGTTACATTTCAGAATTTAAAGAAGATGGTTTATCAACTGACAATAAAATATTATTTTGTAATTTGTGTCAGTGTGCAGTATCATCTACACAAAAGTTCCTGGTGCAACAACACACATTACAACTAGTAAACATCAGGCCAACAAACAACTAAATTCCAAGCAGAGACAATTGTTTTTAACACAACCAACAACATCGAATGTAAGATCTGAGTTTAACATCGACCTGTGCCGTTCTCTCATCTCTGCTGATATTCCTCTCTACAAACTAAAGAATAAGGTCTTCAGGGAATTCCTTGAAAAATATACTCAACATACAATCCCGGATGAGTCAACACTTAGGAAGACGTATGCTCCATCCATCTACGATGAGACAATACAGAAGATAAGAGATGAAATTAAAGATAGTTCAATTTGGGTTTCCATTGATGAGACTCCCGACAAAGAAGGTAGACTTGTTGGTAATGTAGTTATCGGTTTGTTAAGTGAACAATATTCTGAACGAATTCTTTTACATTGTGATGTTCTAGAAAAGTGCAATAACAAAACTATAGTTAAACTGTTCAACGAAGCTATGGGTATCCTGTGGCCAAAGGGTATTATGTACGATAATGTGTTATTCTTTATTAGCGATGCTGCCCCTTATATGGTCAAAGCTGGACAAGCATTATCTGTTGTATATCCTAAATTGACTCATTTTACTTGTGTGGCGCATGCATTTCATCGTGTGGCAGAAGTGGTCAGAGACAATTTCCTAAAGTAGATTTGTTGATTTCATCAGTGAAAAAGTATTTCTCAAAGCTCCCAGTAGAGTTAACGTGTTGAAAGAAATGTACCCTGAAATTCCATTGCCACCAAAGCCAATTTTAACTAGATGGGGTACATGGCTAGAAGCAGTTGAATATTATGCCGAACATATAGACTCTATTAACAATGTTCTCCTTGCATTGACTCTGAAGATGCAGTCTCAATTGATACTGCGAAAACAGTTACCTGTGACATAAGTGTGAAGAATGACTTAGCTCACATTCAGCATACATTTTCATGCATCATAAAAACGCTCAAAAGTCTCCAAAATAGGCACCTTTCACTATCTGAAAGTTTTGAAATTATAAATAGTACTGTGGAACAACTGAATCGTGGTAGAGGTAAAGTTGCAGATGCAGTAAGAGCTAAGGTGGACACTGTACTTTCAAAAACCCTGGATATGAAGAACTACAAAAGGTTGTTGCTGTGATGAGTGGTGAATCAACAGTGAAGATTAACTTGGACTTATCCCCAGACATTGTGAAATTGAATTATGTACCAGTTACTTCTTGTGACGTCGAACGCTCTTTTAGTCAGTATAAATCTATCCTCAGAGACAATAGAAGAAGATTCACTTTTCAGCACTTGAAAGAAATGTTTGTAACCTATTGTTATGGTAACAGACAATAAAAATTGTGTTTTGTTGAAACTACATTGGAAGATAAGGTACGTCCATTATATTTTTTGTTTAATTTGATTAAAATGTACCAATATTTAACGTACATAGTCATTTTTTTATAATTTTAAGTCCATATTTAATTCCATATTTTGGTAAAAATCCATATTTAATTCCATATTTTGGTAAAAATAACTACATATATATTTACATATTTCATATATTTTTAGTCCATATAAATCCGTTCCCTGATTATTATATATACTGTATATAAAACTTATGTTGTATATTTATTATCAGATTATTAATTTTGAAATTCAATTGTAATCAATGGCGTGGCAAACATATTATTTTGTTCAAAACGATTCGATTGTGCAAATCATTAAAATTAACTTGCAGTGTTGTCCTGATATACTCCATTAGGCTATACAAATTGTCGCATTGATCTGGTGCACCTATTATAACTTTTTTGTTTGGATACGAATTGGAATTTTTGTTTTTGAGAATTATGTTAGAACGAGGGGTTAACATGAGGCTAGAGATTCGGTGCATGTAACTACATTATGGTACAAGATACACGTGACGTCATCAATTTTTCAAATACCACTACATACTGTAATCATGTAACAGTGATTACACACATTAAGACGAGTTCAAAAATGTATCACAATGTCACCTTCCTAATCAATAACAACAATAAAACGAAACAAAATCGTACTTCCAATGTGATAATGTTATGCTTTGAGAGTCACTGAAGATGTTCCAGATGGTGACATTCACATTAATGCACATTCGGAGGCGTTCTCCGAAAGACCGTATGACTGCCCGGCATGTTGCTGGCTGAATGGACACACAAGCCTGTCGAATGCGTTGCTGCATGTCGTCTGGTGTTGTCAGAATGTTCTGATACTCTGTCCTTTACTGTTCCCCACAGGAAGAAGTCGAGTGGCGACAGGTCCGGAGAACGTGCAGGCCACTGTACGTGGATTGTGGCGTCGACAGTTGTGGTTTGTTTACATGTTAAGACAGCAAACACACAACGTGTACGGACGTCAGTCGTCTTTCGTTTTGTGTAAGTTAGTGCACAAGATGAATGGGACACCACAACAAACGGCATATTCTGATGGCATTCATTTTGCATTTTGTTGTTGTTGATTGGGAAGGTGACATTGTGATACATTTTTGTATTCGTCTTAATGTGTGTAATCAATGTAACATGATTAAAGTATGTAGTGCTATTTGAAAAATTGATGACGTCACATGTATCTTGTACCATATTGTAGTTACATGCACCAAATCTCTACACATGTTAGCCTCTCGTTCTAAGATAACTCTTAAAAACAAAAATTCCAATACCTATCCAAGCAAAAAAGTTATAATAGGTGCACAAGATAAATGGGACACTCTGTATTTTACATTCACCGTAGGCCTACTCTACCGCCACTTATGCAGTGAGCGCCAGACATTTGAACACCTTCCGTAGAAGGCTATATTCCTCGATAAATTCAGCGTGACAAAAATGCGAAGCTGGTGATTATGGTGTTTTCTGATGTTGCTGGCATCGATAGGAATATGGGATATTTTAAAAGAACTTAAGCTGTTTCGAAAACGAAAGAATTCCTCCCGTCTTCCTAGATGCAATAGGTGTTCATTAAAATGGTCATTCACTTACTTCATTTCAACAGGGTGTGTGAGCTTCCGAGAAAACGAATTAAATGCAACATAATTAAGACTAAAAAGACTCGATGGCAACATTAATACAATAACCAATTAACTTTTAATCGTTGGCGAAAGGAATCCAATCATAGTGCATATAAAGTGAAACGTACTTTATCAGGAAGTAAGTGCAATTAAGCCTAGATTATGGTTTCAACTCCAATTTCTTAGTGTGTAAAAGGTGCTTTTGTAATTAAGTATAATGATAATGAGGAACATTCCCTATATAGGATGGAAGTGAAATAGCCTTACAGATTTTCAGATCGAATACCACATGTATATAACAGAACACTATAATACTTATCTTATTGGTGGAAAGTTCATAGTTTACTCAGAAAAAAGTGTTCCCCCCCCAAATGTTTACCAACCTCTTATTCGGTAACTGTTGCAAGTAGGATCGTGATTGTCATAAATGGACGTCACATTGAGTACTTCCTATGAACAATTGAGGCATTGACATGGGAAAGGTCGTAACTGCCAAAAATTCGAATTTTTAGGTTTATCATTGAGAAGGTAGTAAATGGCCATGCCAATGGCACAGAGAAGGTAGTTTGTCCGTATGTAATGAAACGAAGTTGGAAACGTAGTCACTAGATGTTGTAAGTTGTATGTGCATAGCTGTTGGCGCGGAGAAGGTAGTAACTCCTTTTACAACATCAGAGTGTGTCTAGACAAATATGGGCTGATAACTGTGCAGGGCAGAATAAGAATCGGATGATTCTAATGATCCTGATTTGCATTATTGCCAAGAAACATTTTGATTCAGTGGACTTGAAATTCCTGGTTTCAGAACATTCCTACATGCCATGTGATAGGGAATTTGGCACCATAGAGAAAAAAAAAAAAAGATGCAAGACCATGGTTCCAGAAGAGGTAAGGCCTAATAATGTAATAATGATGAAGGATGAGGATTTCTTCGACTTTTCTGCAGAATGTGACAAGTTTTTGAATACCACTCCTATCAAAATCAGCACCCTCAACTGGATTAGACTCTCAAGAACTGATTTTCCTCTAATAAAAACAAGACAGTCATTTAATGACCTTTAAATGTGGACAGAGCACAGGATTTTTAAGAAAGGACAGTCATTAACGTCAATCACTAACTTGCAGTGCTTGCAACGCCTTGAAAGAAGACCAGTCGTCCCTGATGCCAAAAAGAGAAACTTGTTATCTATGTTAGGCTTTCTCCATGAAAAGTATCATGCATTTTACCGAAAAATTTGTGCATAATGTATAAATAACGTTAATTCTCAGTTTGGCTAAGGAGTGATTTCAATGTTGTATTTTCATAAAATAGGATTTCACAGATAAATCTGTGCCAGACTTTTCAAATTTCATATGTAACATAAACATGAGTATATGCCTATCATTTAAAGCAGTTTTTGTAATAATGTAAGTGAGAAAATGTTCATAAATTTGTTTTTTTGCTTTCCCTGAAAAATTTTGTTTCTGGCAGTTACTACCTTTCCCATGTCAGCGCCTCAATTGTTCCGATCTCAGAAAGTATGTGTTGTAGGACCCATGTTTATTAGACATTTTTTCCTTGTTTTGATGCATACTATCATCTCCTAAAATATTGGATACTTTTTCTTAACACTCTGTATATTATGTAACACTTTACGTTAATTTTGTTGCAAATGTTCAGAAAATGGCATTTACCTTAGCGAAACCCGTTTCCTGGCGGACGCTATGTAGCACTCAGTGGTAGTTAGGGATAAATATAGCTACTGGGGAAGTGATTATAGATTGATCTTTTTTGATCTACTTATAGCTCTCAGTGGTGATTGCTTCGAAAGCGGTAGTACTGTACGATGTGGTTGACGTAATTAGACCCATATCGTGACTGTTGAATGTCCTTTCTCCTCTGTGAAGATACGACGCCTAAGGACCTGCGTCTTACAATGAACGGCTTCCTCTTTCAGTTAATCTGAGCTCGAGGCAATTTGTCTCGAGAGATTCATACTAGAAGAAGAGTGATAGAAAATTACAGGGTATCATTTCGTCGTACTTTCACATTAGAGCAATATCATACGCTTGAAACATGTAAACCTGGATAATTTTTGTAACTGTGTTTTACAGTACATCATTTATGCCATGGACAACGAGCTGTATTGAATTCAGAGGAGAGAAATTCAGGACTTGTACGTAAAAAGGGCATATAAGAAAAAAACTGCTGTTTCTAGGAAATCGCGTTTTAAGTTTTATTATTACTGTAATTAGGAATATATATTTAATACTTACTTACTTACTTACTTACTTACTGGCTTTTAAGGTACCCGGAGGTTCATTGCCGCCCTCACATAAGCCCACCATTGGTCCCTATCCTGAGCAAGATTAATCCATTCTCTATCATCATATCCCACCTCCCTCAAATCAATTTTAATATTATCTTCCCATCTACGTCTCGGCCTCCATAAAGGTCTTTTTCCCTCCGGCCTCCCAACTAATACTCTATATGCATTTCTGGATTCGCCCATACGTGCTACATGCCCTGCCCATCTCAAATGTCTGGATTTAATGTTCCTAATTATGTCAGGTGAAGAATACAATGCGTGCAGCTCTGAGTTGTGTAACTTTCTCCATTCTCCTGTAACTTCATCCCTCTTAGCCCCAAATATTTTCCTAAGCACCTTATTCTACAACATCCTTAATCTCTGTTCCTCTCTCAAAGTTAGAGTCCAAGTTTCACAACTATACAGAACAACCGGTAATATAACTGTTTTATAAATTCTAACTTTCAGATTTTTCGACAGCAGACTGAATGATAAAAGTTTCTCAACCGAATAATAACCGGCATTTCCCATATTTATTCTGTGTTTAATTTACTGTTGCTCCCAGATATTTTAACTTCACCTCGTCAAAAGATAAATTTCCAATTTTTATACATATATTTAATAATAATAATAATAATAATAATAATAAAATAATATAATAATAATGATGATAATAATAATATAATAATGATATAATAATAATGATAATAATATAATAATATAAGAATAATATAATAATAATATAATAATATTGATAATAATATTATAATAATATAATAATGATAATAATATAATAATAATGATAATAATAATATAATAATAATATAATAATAATGATAATAATAATATAATAATAATATAATAATATAATAATAATAATAATAATAATAATAATAATAATAATAATAAACGTGCACTGCTGAAGGAAACACTTTATCACAAAATGAACAAACAAGAAACTGGTGTGTAGTGTTTTTTTAACTTATGATTTTTAATGGGTTTGTTTATTATGTTATGCGCCCTTTTGCGCAGAACTACATATTGCAAGAGTAAATGTTGATATTAAGCTTATTATGAAACTAGACTTCTGAGAAAATTAGTATTTAATATTTACATTGATTCATCACATCTGTGGCCATTGTACAAAAATAAAATTACTTAATGTCACATCTTTCTCAGATAGAACTCTAATAAAACTTTTGACTTCAATAAATCTTACGTAGATCTACTTTAGGGCGAGGCATTTGTTCAAAATGTGGATTCTGATATTCAGTGATTCCATATTTCCAAATTCGAAATAATCAAAATATTCGGGTTTGCAGAACAAAGGACATCACCGTTTGCTTGGTGTTTCCCCTCACCCTTTGCTATCTGGAATCCCTGGTACATTCCTTTAGGCCAGCGATTCTCAAACTTTTTTGAAGTGGGGACCACTTTTTAAATCAGAACAGTTCCGCGGACCACCTTACTCTTGTTCCCTTCGAGAGCAAATTTATCATTTTTGTAGCATATTTTAATACCAGTAGGCCTATGCTTATAATTTAAAATAGAATTAATTAATCAATTAATTAAAATTAATGAAACTAAATTAATTTTATATTAGTATTAACTAATTAAGCTAATGTTATTAGAAGAAAATTCATTTTTGTTTCTTTAATAATTCAAGGCTATCAGAGTTTGGTTAATCTTTAACTTATTAACTAAAAAATTAATAATAAATGTTGGTACTCAAATTAATTAATTGCTCTATATTTGGATGTGTGCTGGTAAGCTTAAGTCGAAGATCGTCACATACATCGAGTCGATTTCGGTAGCCTACTTTGTTTTTATTAGAGATTGTGATGAAAACCCTTTCTCACACATACGTAGAAGCAAACTGAATTATAATCCCTAAAGCACCATTGTACAGTTCACTGTATTCTCTTTTCACTTGTGATGAGGTCCAGAAATTAACCCTAGCACTACTAAGCTTCGATCTGTCACGTGGATGGCTAAGGGGGCAAAAATTGCCCGCGCTTTGTTTTGATTTTTAATAGACTAAGAATTGCTTTACTATGTTACTACACGATTTTCTATATCAGGAACATTAAAAAAGACACACATATAAGTATTTATGAAAATAGTCTTATAAAACGTATATTTCTCACATAGGCTAATGCTTTGGATATTTAAACTTCAGGCTTTTCTGTACTAAGTAATCAACAAAACTATTGTAGACCACAAATAACAAAACTAAAAATCAAAGTCACAAATTGCTCAATTGTCAATAGCTTTTTTCACTCACTTTCACTTTCATTTTCACAATTGGTGCATATGATTGTTTTTGCAGAATGAGTGGAACAAACATATTTACAGCACCTGCAGCAAACTATAGACACTTTTGTCATTTTGTCTTTTTCCCTTTTAGAGCTTTTTGTCTTCAAGCAGAGATGACATCTTCCCCGTGAATACGATGCACCAGAAGGAACAACTACAGTAGTACTGGGAAGCGTTTTCCCTAGAACACTTTCTATTGCAGAGATGATAGGCTTTTGCAAACCTATAATATTCTTGGCTCTCTTTCCACAACTGGCCTAACTAGTTGTTGGCCCAAATCTAGCATATAGAGCCTTCTTACATCATGCTTCTTATTCCAGTCGGGATTGTTTTTCATGAAAATTGTTCCACCATTGAGACATGCAATATCTATCAAGGTGAAAAATATAGATAGTGGCCACCTTCTAGTCCCCTTCTTCACAGAGTGATGTCGCGTCATTTGATCAATGCTGTCTATACCTCCTTTTGTTTCATTATAGTAGAGATTAACATCTGTTTTCTTTTTTCTCTGTCGACTCATCCACTTTTCTATCATTATGTTGTGTGGATAGAAGTAGGAGATTCTTAGTGGGCTTGAGTCTGGTGATGTATGAAACCAAGGTAACTTGTGCCTTGCCTGTTTTTGGGTTTGTGAATAAGAATCTAGAGGAATATAGCTCTCGACCCTGCGTCTTCTTTAGCTCTTCCGGTATGTGCTTTCTGTTACTCTTCAATGTCCCCACCAAAGTCAGCTTGTCATCATTGTAAAGTTCCTCCGCTAGCTCGATGGATGTATAATAACGATCCGTTGTTACATTTCTTCCGGTTCCTTCCAGCGGCTTCACTAGGCGTCTAACAACTGCCTTTGCACTCTGTTCCTTGGCGGGTCGCTCGTCCTTTCCTGCATAGACCTCAATTTTCAGAATGTACCGGGTGTGTGCATCCGATAACATCCTAATCAATATGCCATATTTGCCTGGCTTGTCTTTCATAAAGACTTTAAATGGACATCTTCCTCGAAAGAGCGAGAGCATTTCGTCGATTGTTAGATGTGCACTAGGTATGTAGTATTTTACAAACAATTCGTCAATTTTATAGAAAACTTCACGAATGGGGCAAAACTTATCTTGCTTTCGTCTTTCAGTTCTTGTTTGCTTATCATCAAATCTAATCAAGGACAGAAGTTCTCCAAATCGAATACGACTCATTGTAGCTGTGTAGATGTTCTTGCCCAGTACTTTTCCCCATAAATCATCAATTGGCAGTTCACTGTCATTATTTGCACCCATGAGTATCAAAATACCAATGAAGGCATAAAATTCTTCTGTGTTTGTAAGTTTTAGATTCCTAATACTAGCTTCTTCGTTAGTATGATGCACAATAGTGTTCACTATTTCAGGAGTTATAAACTTTTTGAAAGATTCTGACGCATTAGAGGTCAAACCTTCATGGAAACTCACTATATTCTGTACTGACCTGCGGACTTGCCTTGGAGGTGCAGTAGTATATTCCCTACCACTTCTTGCTATAACAGCGATGTTAGAAGTAGAAGCGTGCTGCTGATCAGGGGATGAACTTCGCGAACTTGAGTCACTTTCAATTTCTCTGTGATATTCAGTGTCACTGTCGTATGTCACAACATTATCATCTTCTTCTGGATCACTTGCATCATCTATATTATCTTCATTTACCATAGCTGTCACCTCTTTTCTGTGAGAAAACTCCGAGACATTTTGACACTCTGATTATTACGAGACATTTCACACAACTAATTTCCAACTGTTCCAGTTTGAATAACAAGACAGTTATTACTTTAAAAGCAACAATGACAACATAATTTGAATTAAATTTGTATATCCAGTGGTACCAACAATCAAACAATGTATATTAATCTGATTATTGATCAATATTTTCAGACAGAAAAATTGTCACACCCATGTCTAAGGGGGCAAAAATTGCCCGCACTATAAATGAAGATGGTAGGCAGATTTAAATAAATCATAAAAATTATAAGTCCATGTCATTATATACTTGAGATATTAATCTACAATTACCTACAATCTTGTTTCTTCAGGTCAACAATTACATATTCTACACAAATAAAACAAATAGTGCGGGCAATTTTTGCCCCCTTAGCAGTGCTAGGGTTAACCATACCTTCCGCTTGGAATTTCATTTTAAGTCCGGTCTCATTCGAGAGTTCAATTAACTGTTCTCTTTCACTCACTGAAAGTTTGTTAGTTTTAATATCGGAATGAAAATGATCACGAACCCATGAAAATTCGTCATATTTACTTGGAAAATAAGTTTCAGATTGTGACCTCAGAGTTGTATTATTGGTGTACGACGTACAGTACGTGACCATTTCAATGTGCAGACTGGGTGTCGGGAAAATTATTAAGAAAGTCATAAATGCATGAAAAGGTTCGGTCCTCTGTTAGGAATTTGGTGGTCCCCGGCTGGGTTACAGGCCCGGCGCCAGATGTGTAGGGAAAAGATGGCGAGGAACACCACGTTCATAGTGCTTTAAATTCCTCTTTTGTTGTTGAGAGTAGAGTGAGAAGTCAGTAGACGAATAGGATAATAAATTTCATAAAATGTCAGTACTGAGAGAAAAAGTGAAAAGCGATTGCCATGTATCATTTCGAAACTCTGAGATTTTCAGCTATTGAATGATACGTAATTCGTTTGAATTTTATTTTTCTTTAGTCTTTTTTGAAGGACCACAAGGGCAGACCTCGAGGACCACAGGTGGTCCACGGACCATAGTTTGAGAAACGCTGCTTTAGGCCATCGCTGTTGTTCCATTCTCGTAAGATGTCCAAACCAGCTAGTATAGAAAGTTTCTACTCATAAATTTCTTCAACGTCTTTTGCAATTTGCTTCCACCTATTTCTTCATTATGTAAATTTTCCAACGCTTATCCTTAACATTGACCTTGTCACTAATAATACCTTTAATGCAAACACATAAAATACAGTGTGTTGTTATTGAATCTTCTAGCTTTAAATCATGATGGACATAAATATTGATGCTCGTATTTTACAGTTGTGTAGAAATAATGTAGCGTATCCTACTGTATATAGTTTCTCCCCTCTTACATTATTTAATTGTAATTTAACATGCTTTCTTGCGGTTTGCGATAGTGTTACTCTGACGTATAATTTGCAGACATGATTTTACAAAAAGCATCAGAGGCGAGCTGTATACAGGCAGTTCATTCTTTACTTAACGATTCTTTTAAATTGCAATATCTATTTTCATGTTATATCATGAAATAATGGTAATAATGCATCGAAAGTAACAGTAAAATCCTAAGTTCCATTCCAGGTCGGTTGATGTGAGGTATGTGAAATTTAGAGTTATTTAAATGTGTTATTGTAGTGCTCTAACAATGGATTATTTCGCAAAAATAGGCCTATTTACATGCGAACTATCTTATGATGACTAACGCAAATAAAAACTCTTTCTTTTCAATAAATAGGGTAAAGATTGGTAATATTGTGATACGAGTAATATTGTGATAGTTCTTTTTGAGAATTAATTCAATTTTACTGAGCGAGAGAAGGACTGGTTTTGTGCAGAAACTTGTCCACGAATATTTCCTTGTCAGTCTTGAACATTGTAATTGGGCTTTGCTTGTTATGTTCAGTAACGAATAAATAAATAAATAAATAAATAAATAAATAAATAAATAAATAAATAAGTAAGTAAGTAAGTAAGTAAATAAATAAGTAAGTAGTAAATAAGTAAGTAAGTAAGTAAATAAGTAAGTAAATAAATAAGTAAATAAGTAAATAAATAAATAAGTAAATAAAGAAATAAGTAAATAAATAAATAAGTAAATTAATAAATAAGTAAATTAATAAATAAGTAAATGAATAAATAAGTAAATAAATAAATAAGTAAATTAATAAATAAGTAAATAAATAAATAAGTAAATAAATAAAGAAATAAATAAATAAGTAAATAAGTAAATAAATAAATAAATAAGTAAATAAATAAATAAGTAAATAAGTAAATAAGTTAATAAGTAAATAAGTAAATAAGTTAATAAGTAAATAAGTAAATAAGTTAATAAGTAAATAAGTAAATAAGTTAATAAATAAATAAGTAAATAAATAAGTGAATAAGTAAATAAATAAATAAGTAAATAAATAAATAAGTGAATAAATAAATAAATAAATAAGTAAATAAATAAATAAGTAAATAAGTAAATAAATAAATAAATAAATAAGTAAATAAATAAATAAGTAAATAAATAAATAAGTAAATAAATAAATAAATAAATAAGTAAATAAATAAATAAGTAAATAAATAAATAAGTAAATAAATAAATAAGTAAATAAGTAAATAAATAAATAAGTAAATAAATAAATAAATAAGTAAATAAATAAATAAGTAAATAAGTAAATAAATAAGTAAATAAAATAAATAAATAAGTAATAAAATAAATAAATAAGTAATAAAATAAATAAATAAGTAAATAAATAAATGAATAAATAAATTGACACAAAAACCGATCTTCCTCTCGCTTAGTTAAATTGTAATAATTATCAAAAAGAACTATCACAATATTACTCGTATCACAGTATTACCAATCTTTACCCTACGTATTGGTTATTATAGAACAAGGACAACAGTTGTCATACAAGATGTTGAAGTTAGCAGAAATTTCTCATAAAGTCGGATTGGAAACACTGTGATTCTTTCTCTTCAGTCAGATGTCGTCTGTGTGGTTAATTGGTTATTTTACGACGCTTTTTCAACTGCTATGCGTATATAGCGTCTGAATGGGATGGTGATAATGCCAGCGAAATGAGTCCAGGGCCCAACGCCGAAAGTCTAGCATTTGCTCTTAATGGGTTGAGGGAAAACCCCGGAAAAAATTCTCCATCAGATAACTTGTCCCATCCAGGATTTGAACCCGCCTCGCTAGGTTCACAGTCAGGGTGTTAACCGTTACTCCACAGTGGTGGATCCTCGTCTGTGTGACACAGCTTCAAGGTATGGGTTTAGAAATGGTGTAACCGGTAAATGAATGAATGAATGAATGAATGAATGAAGAGGGTAACTGCGAGGAGAGACACTAAAAGGTACACAAAAACGAGTCTTGCAGGGAACTTCAGAGCTGAGAGAAACAGAATATCTGAGCTCCAAGCTTGTTGGCCATTTGTCTCACTCCAAGTTTCGCTGTTTCAATGAAGGAATTCCAGAACATTTTGAAGGGAAATGCCGTAAATGGACGTAACCTAATTACTACCACGTAAAGAGGTGAGGGGAGAGAAGCACGACTGCAGGATCGGGAGATGAACCGCCGAAAATTGTAAGCCTGCACATTGGAAAGTACAGTGTTCTTCCGCAATGCGAGTGGAAGTCGAATAAACTCGCTCTTGTAACAGGAGTAATTAATGTGCGAAAGCTAAAGCCAAGATCCAAATCAAAGATTTTTGTTTTTAAAGAATGCCATTTTTTGGGGGAGGGTAACCTGTACATTCTATCTTCATATGAAATATTTTCGATGGTAGATCAATTCTCAACGAAGTTCAGCAGGCCATAACATTGTAGTTGACCCGTTGCTTAATTTCCACATGCCAAAACAGCTTGTATTAAACGTTGAAGATTATGAATTGATAGACTACTCAATGACGTCTCGCTGTGAAAGACAAAGACGTAGTTAGTTCAGTCAGCTAAGTAGAAGGGAGGAGAACTATGAGGAGTAGAAGTAAAGAGATCGACGATGAGAAGTAGAAGGAAAAGGAGGACGATGAGGAGTAGAAGGAAAGAGGACGATGAGTAGTAGAAGTAAAGAGATCGACGATGAGGAGTAGAAGGAAAGAGGACGATGAGGAGTAGAAGTAAAGAGATCGACGATGAGGAGTAGAAGGAAAGAGGACGATGAGGAGTAGAAGTAAAGAGATCGACGATGAGGAGTAGAAGGAAAGAGGACAATGAGTAGTAGAAGTAAAGAGATCGACGATGAGGAGTAGAAGTAAAGAGATCGACGATGAGGAGAAGTAAAGAGATCGACGATGAGGAGTAGAAGGAAAGAGGACGATGAGGAGTAGAAGTAAAGAGATCGACGATGAGGAGTAGAAGGAAAGAGGACAATGAGTAGTAGAAGTAAAGAGATCGACGATGAGGAGTAGAAGTAAAGAGATCGACGATGAGGAGTAGAAGTAAAGAGATCGACGATGAGGAGTAGAAGTAAAGAGATCGACGATGAGGAGTAGAAGGAAAGAGGACGATGAGTAGTAGAAGTAAAGAGATCGACGATGAGGAGTAGAAGGAAAGAGGACGATGAGTAGTAGAAGTAAAGAGATCGACGATGAGGAGTAGAAGTAAAGAGATCGACGATGAGGAGTAGAAGGAAAGAGGACGATGAGTAGTAGAAGTAAAGAGATCGACGATGAGTAGTAGAAGTAAAGAGATCGACGATGAGGAGTAGAAGTAAAGAGATCGACGATGAGGAGTAGAAGTAAAGAGATCGACGATGAGGAGTAGAAGTAAAGAGATCGACGATGAGGAGTAGAAATAAAGATATCGACGATGAGGAGTAGAAGGAAAGAGATCGACGATGAGGAGTAGAAGGAAAGAGGTGGAGGACGATGTGGAGGAGTAGAAGGAAAGAGATCGACGATGAGGAGTAGAAGGAAAGAGGACGATGAGGAGTAGAAGTAAAGAGATCGACGATGAGGAGTAGAAGGAAAGAGGACGATGAGTAGTAGAAGTAAAGAGATCGACGATGAGGAGTAGAAGGAAAGAGGTGGAGGGCGATGTGGAGCAGTAGAAGGAAAGAGATCGACGATGAGGAGTAGAAGTAAAGAGATCGACTATGAGGAGTAGAAGGAAAGAGGAGGAGGACGATGTGGAGGAGTAGAAATAAAGAGATCGACGATGAGGAGTAGAAGGAAAGAGGTGGAGGACGATGTGGAGGAGTAGAAGGAAAGAGATCGACGATGAGGAGTAGAAGTAAAGAGATCGACTATGAGGAGTAGAAGGAAAGAGGATGAGGAGGAGGACGATGTGGAGGAGTAGAAATAAAGAGATCGACGTTGAGGAGTAGAAGGAAAGAGGTGGAGGACGATGTGGAGGAGTAGAAGGAAAGAGATCGACGATGAGGAGTATGAGACGTAGGTAGAAGAGGAGGGTAAAGAGTGGTAGGTGCGGGAGGTGATGGTGTTGAGTTTGGGATTGGAAGCATGGGGGAAAGGATGAGGATTGGGAGAAAAGAAATAAAAAAAAATGAGGATTGGCCGGATAAGGAGATGAGATATATTACGAATGGTATGAAAGTTTAAGTAATAGGGATAGACGAAAATGGAGAAAGAAAAGAATAAAATACAAGCTACTTGTATTGCGGTAGCATCTAAAAACATTTTGCCTGAGCCGCTGTAGATTTTGAAAGAATTTCTCTTGGGTCGCATCATACTTTGTCGTGATTGTCTGAGGTATTGTGGTGGATTAGGTCAGGAGGCGGATATACTTACCTAGGCAAGGCACGTAATGATACCTTGTAATTAAAACATTAAGTCGAGTGCTTCCCATGTCGAAGTAATCGCAGAGAATAAAGAAATTACTTGCGGAACAAATTGCAACTTGGCATGATTAATCACTAGGGACAGGCATAGGCCTAGTTTTTATAGCCATGTGTTTGATAATAATGCTGTTTCAATGTCAATATTTAACTGACATAGCACGGAATTACGCCTTTTATTGTATGTTGAGAATTCTCCGATCTGTGACTCTATTAATTGCAATGTAATTGGTGGACTGTCTTCGGTCTACTTCAATGTTGATTTGTTAGTACTGCATTGTACGTCGACGTTACAGCGTGTTCACACTGTAGCTCAGAATGGTTTTCTCTTCATTTACTACAATTTCCATTCAAATCCTAGTGCTTTAGAACACTTACGGGACAGTCAGAAAGAAAGAAATGTGTTAATTCTATATAAATCACTCTGTAGAAAAGGTTTGAATCTAAGACAGCGGTGACCAAAGCCGGTGTCGTGATTACATCGTGTAATCCAGCCTGCACAAGGTTTGCGCTCTCCGAGTCGGCTCATAGCTCATGAACGGAATGCAGATATTGGCTGCGCTCTGTATAAGGGGGGACTGGAAGAAGGGGTGATCTCGTACAAAATGTACACAAAAGGAAATACTATTATGAGTGTTTATGAAATGAATTCCCGTTCAGTGTTTGCAAACCTATCTTGGACTATTATTAATTAATAAAGAAATATTTAATTTAAAGAAAGAATAGAAATTCTATAGCTACTTAAATGTACAATATCATTTCATTATACTTTTATTTATCAGTACATCAAAACGAGGTTTTATGCTGTTGGCAGCTGAAAGGAATAATAGCCTACTGATCGTAGTGAAACCTCAGTTACAGAAGTTCGATGTCTGCCTTTATTAAAGTTGATTATAGAAAACAATTACTCACAAATAGTCTATAAATGTTGAGCCAAACATGGCAATCATTTTCACAGCCAACCTGTGTAGTCGTGGATATTATTGCTAATGTTCAGTCTTGTAAAACTCAACCACGCTAGTAGTATTATTCAAACGATCTTTAGCCCTTAGGTCACATTGAAGATTAATAAGTTCGAGCTGTAAATCGTTAAATGTTAAATGCTATTTTCCGTCTTTTAGATTCCTCCAGACTGTACTGTAGCAGTAGGTAAGCAACGTTAAACAGTTACTGAGAATAGGCCTACACACTGCACTCCAGTAGATAGCTGAGTGGTCGTTTCCCTCTCCTCTACCTATAGCAAGTCTATGTCATTCTGACGTATCTTCCTCTCCTTTTCGGCGGGCGGTAAAGACAGCGGTCCCGCTCCGAAGGAGCGCGCGTTCGTTGAGTGCTGTTTGTGCAGGTATGGTGTAATCAGACATTCAAACAGGTATGGGAAATTTCCTGTACATTGCTGTGTGTTTCATTCACGTACTGAAGGCAAGCAGTGTCGGTATCATGTTGCTCTAGAAACTCTGTCTCTACAAGCAGTCAGAGGTGGTTTCGTAAAGAATGAGAAGGAGAACTTTTTTTGTTGTTCTGTTGGACACAATGTAATATGTTTACTTTGCTCAGCGGTTCAATTAGGAGTATATAGAAACATTAATTGCCACGCTGAATAATGTATTATTATTATTATTGTTATTATTATTATTATCATCATCATCATCATCATTGCTGACCACTAAGTATGTGTTTCTATAATTCTTCTGTACGTGCATAAATATTGATATTTTTATATCTCCTTCATAGAAGGATAAAATTATTAGGTTTTATCTCGATTTTAATCTTCTTAATCTTTAGATGAGGGTAACTATTTAATAATAGTTATTCATTTAATAATAATATTTTAGAAAAACTGATTCAGTATTATGTGCCAACGAACTGTTAAACGCCAGGAATTGACATGTCTTAAATCATAGCCAGGAAGAAAAGATGAGATAAATAAATGAAAGGAAGTCAGCTACCTAATGGGGTTTGAAATATCTCGTGCTCTGAAGTCTTTTAATAGAATATAATTTCTCAAAAGAGTAATGATTAAAATAGTTTAAATAACTTGTCCATAAAAAGTTTATAATTTTGAAAAACTACGAATTTCTCGACCAAGTATCGAGAGAAGAATTTAGAAAATTCCAGATTATATTCGAGACAAAGGTTAAAAAAATAAGCAAGAAAAATCCTATATTATTCACTGGCTCTTGATGATAGCAGTGACATTACTGATACAGCAAAGCTTGAGATATTTATCAGCATCAAGATTTAGTACAGGAACAACCAGTGGTTGTAGTTTTCATGCCAAGTATCTTTCCTCTGTCTCCTTACATCATAGGCTGTCTGTCGCATGTAATCACTGCAGCTCGAGTTTTGGTCACCGCTGATCTAAGAATATGAGACAATTGTATAATGACGATGACGATGATGGTGATGATGGAAATATGTTTCCAATCTCCATTCTGGTTGGATGATCGTCCACCTCGTTTCGGCATGTGAATGTGAGGCCAGCAGCCGGTTGGTCGATCTCAGCCCTTCAAGGGCTGTAACGTCACGGATTATTATTACAATTATTATTATTATCATTATTATTATTATTATTATTATTATTATTATTATTATTATTATTATTACTTACTTACTTACTTTACTGGCTTTTAAGGAACCCGGAGGTTCATTGCCGCCCTCACATAAGCCCGCCATTGGTCCCTATCCTTAGCAAGATTAATCCAGTCTCTATCATCATATCCCACCTCCCTCAAATCCATTTTAATATTAACTTCCCATCTACGTCTCGGCCTCCCTAAAGGCCTTTTTCCCTCCGGCCTCCCAACTAACGCTCTATATGCATTTTTAGATTCTCTCATACGTGCTACATGCCCTGCCCATCGCAAACGTCTGGATTTCAAGTTCCTAATTATGTCAGGTGAAGAATACAATGCGTGCAGTTTTGTGTTGTGTAACTTTCTCCATTCCCCTGTAACTTCATCCCTCTTAGCCCCAAATATTTTCCTAAGCACCTTATTCTCAAACACACTTAACCTATGTTCCTCTCTCAAAGTGAGAGTCCAAGTTTCACAACCATAAAGAACAACCGGTAATATAACTGTTTTATAAATTCTAACTTTCAGATTTTTTGACAGCAGACTGGATGATAAAAGCTTCTCAACCGAATAATAACAGGCATTTCGCATATTTATTCTGCGTTTAATTTCCTCCCGAGTATCGTTTATATTTGTTACTGTTGCTCCAAGATATTTGAACTTCTCCACCTCTTCAAAAGATAAATTTCCAATTTTTATATTTCCATTTCGTACAATATTCTGGTCACGAGACATAATCATATACTTTGTCTTTTCGGGATTTACTTCCAAACCTATCTCTTTACTTGCTTCCAGTAAAATTCCCGTGTTTTCCCTAATCGTTTGTGGATTTTCTCCTAACATATTCACATCATCCGCATAGACAAGCAGCTGATGCAATCCGTTCAATTCCAAGCCCTCTCTGTTGTTATTATTATTATTATTATTATTATTATTATTATTATTATTATTATTATCCTCATATTTTCATATTTGCTGTATCTGTTGATTTCCTCTGTCCTTGACGGAGATCACCAGTCGTAGCATTACCTAGCAGACGGGAATCCTCAATGCCACAACTTATGTTAATGCGTGTTCGTAGAGATGGTGTGAAGAGTCTGATCTCTTCCCGATTTCACAACTTCAAGTGCTCTCTGTCAAGGCTGCACATTGATAATGAACAAACACTTTATTACTACCTGTCAGGTACTCTTCATTCAGGCATTTTGACATCCTGTCCTATGTATGTTCTTCCTTCCCCCATTGTTCTGGAAAGATGACGCAATGCATTAGATTCACAATGGTACAAATGTGACGCATGATGATGATAAAGATGATGCTGATCGTCAGAGGCCAGATTTATGAAAGCTCACGTGACATGTGAGAATTAGTGATGAGATAAACTGATCTTTTGTGATCACTGCTCACCTGTGATTGCTAATTTATTTATGATTACGGTGATCTTAGGTAGTGAAACAGTGATAAACAGTGCTCGAACTGCGAACTTGTTCGAGGTGAACACTGAACAGTCCATTCTATCCCGCTCATCAAAGTGTCTCACTGCGATGTTTCAATGCTCTCGATATTTTGCACATGGTGGGAGAGGGCGAAATAATGTTGAGGTTATGTGTTTGTACGTACTTCACGAAGTCAAGTGTAACCACAATACTGAGATGTAAATATAGGCGTTTCATCATTTTAAAAACAGCTTAAAGGTTTGAAAGTCAGTATTTATTTGTTTATTTGTTTATTTGTTTATTTATTTATTTATTTATTTATTTATTTATTTTACTGTTTGATTTTTATTTGTTTGTTTTTGTTTATTTATTTATTCATTTAATGAATCTAATACTATAGACCAGCCATGTCAATTGATGCCCACAGGAGCAAGCGCTTTTAGAGCTCAGGAGAGTCTGAGCGTTTTACAGCGGAAAGAAAAGAGACAGAAGAAAGAGGTAGTACATGTCGCTTGGTCGAGCTATATTCAGGGATGGCCAGCACTGATTCAATAGATAAAAGGAAGAGAACTTATTAAAACTGTATCCATGTTAAATTTTAGATTTGTCTGAGAAGTATAAGTGGATTATAAAAATGTAAGTTTTAATTTTAATGCTCATTTTCACAAGTTTGATTTTTTTATTGAAAAGTATTATTTTCTCAACTGTTTTTTTATAGAAAAGTGAAATTTTCAGATATAGGTATATTTATTTAGTAGTCTTACAGAATGTTCTCTTAAATCTAATATACCGTAAACACGTATTACTGAAGATTGTGTATTGAAAATTTTGAAAATATTCACATGGAAATTGTAAGGAAATGAATTAACAAAGCAACTACTGTTACATCATAAGAAAAAGATACGTGCCCATGTGTTGTAAAAATGTCAGCCCTATAGCTTCAGCACATTTCGAGAAAATAATTTAATATTATGATGATAGGAAGTTGCTCACCAATATCACCTTAAAGCATAATACGATAAGAGTTTTGTTATGGAATATTAGTTACACTTAAAACATATATAGCACCTAGCTAACTTTGCTTTGTACTGTAATACTGTTTTGATTAGTTTATTGATTACTTTTATAAGGCTAAGATACCATCAATATCAATTCTAACTTATATCATACTCAATCTCTTTTTTTGGTATATTACTTTCTTTATGAACGATGTGTTTCATCCACTTAGTACGGTATAGTTGTACTACTATGGAATTTATGTGAATATTCCTTCTTAACTCTTTATTACGTTATTAACATTTAAAACACAACTGCAAAATTAAGAAATTGGTGTTAGTACTTTTGTTTTACAGACAATATAAATAATATCAAACAGAAAAAGCCAAATAAAAATGACATCAAATTTCACGTTCCGTTTGAAGTTCGTGCACCACTGTTCTCTTAACCCAACAGGCTGTTCATTCATATACACAACCCTTCCTCTTTCCATACTTAGCGCTTGATGCCCGCGCACGACGTCAAGGTCAGAAAAATGCGCTTGCTTTGACTTATCACTGCTATAGACAAACTGAACATTTGTCGTCTGGCTACAATATAATGATTGTCCATTTGGCCTTGTCCAGTATTCCTGAAGTGAAATAGTACAGAGGAAAAAACGGAAAATAAGTAATTTTGACATAATTCACATCACTCAGAAGATGAATGAAACATTGTTATTTTTTTAATCATTGTCATATCTGATAAAATTTTGTTGTTATTGCAATTCTACTAGTTGCATAGTGTTGCCCAGTTATGTCAACGAGAGGCGCAAGCGTGCCTCATAAAACCATATGCGCTGTTCAGAGCATGTGAAACATGTAGGTACAAGTCACTGATGAACTGAAGCGTTGTACATTACACATTGAGGAAGAAGTCGTTCAGTAAAATTTTGGACTCCTGAGTTCTCATGAGTGAAAAAGGCGAAAATATTCTTTGTCTGATATGGAAAGCATTTAGTTACGAAGAGGACCTGACATAATTAGGAACATTAAATCAGACCTTTGAGACGGGCAGGGCATTATTTATTTATTTATTTATTTATTTATTTATTTATTTATTTATTTATTTATTTATTTATTTAACCTGGTAGAGATAAGGCCGTCAGGCCTTCTCTACCCCTCTACCAGGAGATTCCAACTATAATATGGACAATAAAATTACAATTAGTATTAAATTTACAATTACAATTACAAATAAAATTACAATATTAAATTTACAATTACAATTACAATAAAAATCAAAGTACGAGAAGATTACCTGACTAATGAAAGCTAGATAATTTATCATTAGGAAAACAAAGAATATTTTATATTTACTGAATTACAAATTAAACCTAGAATAACAAAATTGTATAGTGATGAAATTATCGGATATTGAAATATTTTGTGATAGATTAAAAACTACAGTATTTACAAGAAATCAATTACTGACCAAGTGCCTAGTTAGTTTGCGTTTTGAATTCAATTTTATTTCGACAGTCCCTGATGCTAGCGGGTAGCGAATTCCAGAGTCTTGGCAGGGGCTATTGTGAAAGAGAGGATGAGTATGAGGAGGTGCGATGGGATGGTATTGTTAGTACTGTTTCATGACGAGCGTGTGTTCAGATTGTGGTGGGAAGAAGGTAAGTGAAACGAGACGACAGGTACGAAGGAACAAGAGTTCAAGATTTCG
The DNA here is from genome assembly GCA_025594305.2 of Periplaneta americana. NCBI lineage: Eukaryota > Metazoa > Arthropoda > Insecta > Blattodea > Blattidae > Periplaneta > Periplaneta americana. The sequence continues at coordinate 29,199,791 of JAJSOF020000036.1, forward strand.
AAGAGAAAGAGAAGTGAATGTAAATTTTTTTCTTATCTAGTTTAAGCCAACCTATTGCTTCCAGGGATAGGTGATATGATCATATTTAAGAACATTGCTTACAAAACGTACACACAAATTATGAGCACGTTGAAGTTTCGTTTTGTTGTCGCTGGAGAGGTCAGTCAGTAAAATGTCAGCATAGTCAAAATAGGGAAATACAAGTGTCTGCATAAAAGGGACTTTTTAAGCAAGAGGGGAGATGAAAATTTATCCTTTTTAGCACATGGATAATAGAATATACTTTCCTGCAGGTTTCTGTGATTTGCATGTCCCCAGTTGACATTATTATCCATGTGAATGCCAAGATTTTTTACTGAAGAACTGAAAGGGATATGCACTGTACTTACTTTAACGCGGGATATGTCGAGGTGTTTCACAGCGTCAGTCAATGGTTGTAGCACGTATGGTCGAATCCAGAAATGCATATAGAGTGTTACTTGGGAGGCCGGAGGGAAAAAGATCTTTGGGGAGGCCGGAACGTAGATGGGAGATAATAATAAAATGCATTTGAGGGGTGGGATACGATGACAGAGATTGGATTAATCTTGCTCAGGATAAGGGACCAATGGCGGGCTTATGTGGGCGGCAATGAACCTCCAGGTTCCTTAAAGCCATAAGTAAGTGCATATCTGTACGATACATCTCAGTAAACTTTGCAGTATATTTGCATAATAAACATTAATCTTTGTATACACTTCCGGACTATATGTAATTATGGTAATGGTGTAAAAATCGTGGGAATATCTGGGCTACCTTGAGAAAACCTGTCTAGCTGTCACCCGTGTTCACCTCGTAAATTAAAGTCAGGTATCCCAACACGTAGAGTTAACAAGAGAAGCTGAGAACCTGCGATTCCTTCAGATCACATGTAGACCTACTGTATCTTGGACTATGACACATTGTTTCTATTTTTTTATTAGGGTAAGGGGTACATTTTCGACATAGTACAATTCTGAACGCACTAAAATTTTTAACATTTGCGAGTTCCATATGTATGTAACTCTGCTTGAGTTATACAAAGTGTTTCAAAATACGGGGCATAATTTCAGGTATGTATTTCCCACATGTAGATAATCAAATAGTTCATTACAACATGTGTCCGGAAATGCTTTATTTCCGAAGTTATAGCCTTCACAACATTGAAATTCACCGGAACCATACTTCATGTTTTAGAAGACCTCCACTGATCAATCGTCAACACATTCACTTCTTGCATGATGGCGCTCCTACACACTTCAGTCGTACGGCTCGCCGGTACTTGGATCGAAGGTTTCTGATCGATGGATAGGTAAGGTGGCCCAATTGCTTGACCTCCACGCTCACCTGATCTGAACCCTCTCGATTTCTACTTGTGGGGCCATTTAAAATCATTGGTTTATTCGTCTCGGTGCCTGATTTGGAATCCCTTCGGAATCGAATTGTGGCATGTTGTGAGGACATACGCAAAACTCGTGGAGTTTGGGATCGTGTTCGCAGGTCAATGAGACATCGATGTGAGTCTGTATTCAAGCAGGAGGTGGACATTTTGAACATCTTCTGTAATGACAACGACCTGCGGAAAGAAAAACGTTCTGGTGAATTTCAATGTTGTGAAGGCCATAACTCGGAAATGAAGCATTTCGGACACATGTTGTAATGAACTATTTTGATTGTCTAGATGTGGGAAATATATACCTGAAATTTGCCCCGTATTTTGAAACACCCTGTATAGCGTCGATAATCAATCTTCTATAGTTGTCTCTAAGAAGCTGTGTTGTAAAGTGTTACTATACTAAAATAAATCATTTTCAAACAAGGTAAGCACTTTGGCTACAGAATATATCTGTTATAAAATGGCTCTTAGTTTCCCGTTGTGGTATTGTATTACAATGACAAATATTAGTTTGTATCTGATTCTAACCTGTTCACAGTATAGAAGAATCAGTAGGACATGGTCTTGTAGGCACTGCTGATGTTGTTCAAATCAGTTCAAGGTCTAGTTTCTCATGGAATCCAACTGTGTGCTAGTATCAAACCACTATTAAAACATTAAAATATTTATTTATTTATTTCATTGGTCAATAATGAATAATCTTTTGTATGTATGTTATCTATCATCAATATTATGCCATGTGGCGAGTCCATCATATATCCATTGTTGACGTTCATGTTCACTTCACCGCAACGGACACCATGATGGCTTATGTTGTACTTGGATCAGTTACTAACATAAGCCTCAAACAGTGACTTGAACGTTAGCGTCAATTAGTGAATATTTTCACGTAACATTGATTGCATACGGAAGTAATTATTATGGTTATGTTGCCGTTCCTTTGTCTCATGTCTTTAAAAATTATTTAAAAAGATGAGTAATAGATATTTTCAATTAATATTAAATTATGCTAGCCCTGTCGTAGATGGAATCCATCTGTGGTGGAGGTTGAATAATACACCTGGTTTCTGACATGCGCACTCAGAATTTGTTCCCAGAATAACCAAGTGTCTTTTTCAATGTTGTCTATACTACAAACCTGTTCTTATAGTGCTTAGTTATTATATATACTATTTACACCCAGTGCTATCTGCTGAACAGTTTAGAAAACTGACAGTCATTTCTCAAGGATAGCTGAAGTACAGTTTCAGACATTATTCAGTAGAACTAACGCTAAGAGTATAATTTCAGACAGTTGTTTGTAACCATTCTAACTACATCATTTATATTTGTTGACATTTTAGATGCCACGAAGAAAACAGAAAAGGAAAAACGTCTGAAATGCTGGAAAAAAGACTATCAAAGTGTCATTTCAGGAGATATTTTATTGAAAGGAGAATCCGCGTTGTCTCATCTTCCACTTAGCACTCTACATGATGAGTAAACAAGGAAAAACAGGCCGGTCTTACTCGTAATATTTTTAGGGAAAGTTGAACATCTTTAGTACTGTCTCTGTTGTGATAATGGCTTTGGTAGATGGCTCCTATTACTGAAACAGAAATAGAGAGTTAAGTCTTACCTCCTTACAGGTCAGCTTGTCTGCCCAGTTTGGCCGTGGCCAGTCAGAGTCCCTCAGAAAATTCGCAAAAGGGCTTTCTGATTCTCAGAAAATATAGTTAGTGCCGTTCTTAACTCTGCCCGAGAAAAAAAAGCTTGTTTACGTAAAGAAAACTGCTCTCTACCTTACTTCGCAAGACCATATCAACGAGATACGATCTATGAAATCCTCTGCAGTTAATACTCGGCCTAAAGGAAAGAAAATAAAACTGCACCCAAACGAAGAGTGAAACAGCGGGCAACATCGTCCGCTCCATCAAATGAAGATGAATGTGGCCTCTGCCTACTGAATTACACTAGCCTGCGAATTTCAACTTTGTGTTTGTTGCCTAAACTAAGTAATGTGGTTTTATATAATGTCGATGTGCTGAGTCCGAATTTTCAATCCGTTTGCTTCTATCACGTCAGACTTGTTTGCAAAATCACTTGAAATGTATTTTTATAATTACGTGAATTTCATCACCAACTTTTTCATTTCACTTTTTTATTTCAAATTCAAAAAACAATATTTAAAAGACACAACTTGCTGAAATTATGTGTATGGTTGTTCATACACGTCACTAGAGTGTTTTTGCTTTGTTTTGTCTTGTTTACTTCACTATTGGATGTATAAATTAGCACAATGTATCGCACAAAAAATTACACCACTTGTTTCTTAGTTGAGAAAGTCCTCCTGTTCTCTCTTTTTTATGTTTCTCTTCAGGTATTTCACGCTTTACCATCCAACAATAATCACCAAGCATACTGATGCTCCCGCGTCCCTGGTACCTTCTTTCGAACTCCTGAAGATCCTTGTGAAATCGTTCATCTTACTCTTAGCTGAATAATCCTAGATTTTGGGCGAAATAATCTAGCTGGAGAAAACAGAAAATTTTGATACTCATGTTACAACCAAATTCCTTGTATGCTTCAAGCATGTTAGCCACAATGTTTCGGTAATTAGATCCTTGTTGCCAAGAGATTTTAAAACAAATTCCACAAAAAAAAAAAAAAATCATGCTGATTTCTCCTTTTCGTCCATATTGTTTTAAATGTTGCACAGACATGTACTTAAAACAGCCTCCTTCCTTATTTAAAGCTTTTACAAGCTGTTTCATTAAGCCAAGCTTGATGTGGAGAGATGGCAGCACAACTTTAGAAGAACTCACAAGTTTTGGCGCACAACATTCTTACAACAGATTTCCATATTTTGTCGAGGTGACCAGTCTTTCATAGCCCAGTGATCAACTCGTGCCCTACTATCCCACAGGCAAAGAATGCATGGAAATTTGGTAAAACAGATTGTTGACCCAGCAACATAGTATAACTTTGTAATCATCACAAACTTGCCACTAGTGTTCTTATAGTCTAGTCGCAACAACAGCAGTTGCAAATTTGTGTATGATTTTAGGATCACTGAATAGGCAGCGGGCACTGAACCAAAATGTTTCCGTTATGAAGGAGGAAATCAACTGAAACTTCAGCTTGGAAGCATCAATGAACGTCTCCATTCACTTAGGTCATAGTTTGGAAGTCCAAGTTTTAGCATAAATTCTTTCACATTACTGCAATATACAAGATTATCATCTTCGGAGAAAAAGTATTTAAAGCCTATTTCACGTTGTCAAGAGAATGATGTTTGTTTAAGATTTTCTGTCGCACAGGGATTTGGTACATTAGGCACAAGTAAAATGGCTGTCCGAAAACAACTGAATACACGATTTGATTTTTATGTTTAGAATCGTACCCCTTCACATCACACGAACAGAAGTAGCAGTCATTTACTATGGTTCGACTGCTCTCAAACCATAGGTACTCCAAAAGATAGCAACTGTCTTCTCCAATTGATCAAATGACGGAAGTTCTTCAGTGCATACTCTACATACTTTGTGCAGTGTCAAAGGCTTTACTTTGGTCTCAAGTTTGATTCAAATAGGCATGGTATGACTTTTTCACAAAATCTGTAATATTGCACCCTCTGCTTAGGCAATACGTATATCCTACAAGTTATATAACAAAAGTGGTCTGGATTATTTAGACATCCCCGATGCAACATGGTAAATACTTTCTTACTGGACTAAAAAAATTTTTCAACATTCTACTCCACAAAGCTTCTAAAGTGATTCTGCCTTCAGAACTTAGATGAAACGCAGACTAATGAAATGAGAGAAACCAGACGAGTTGAGTTCTGTCATCACCAAGGAGTGGCTGACATTTCTATCTTTCACAAATAAAATAATGACAAGGCTGCACGTTATTTCGCCTAACTTTCTTATGTGCTTGCACCCCTATCTGCTAAGAAACATCCAGTGTCCTTGGTTTCAATATAAACACATTAAAAATATGTTGAATACATTTGGTTTCATATCCTAACATACTAAACCTACATATGTTAAAATATTACAGTTTAAATAATTACGCTATAAATTGTCGTAATATATTATAAGAAAATTGAAATAACAAAAAAATGGTACGTGATAGGAACTTTTGGCCTTGAATTTGACTTCCGCATGCTAAAAATACCTAAAAACATTAAAACTTTGGAGGCAGGAATTTCATCGCAGACTAGTGTAATTATTCAAAGGAATCCGTTTGAAAGTGGATCCGATGCCAGACGTGCGGCGTGTGGTATCACGAAGTGTGCGGGTGCCAGAGGATAAAGCAGCTTTTGTGGAAATACCTGTGATCGAAATTGTACTTGACCTGTTCAGAATTATACCCCGTGGTACATTTTCGAACTTTTTTGTTTATTGAAACATTTACAACTATGGACAATGTAAACATCCTTTATTCCTCATATTGTTGTGGAACGACAACTAGGTCTTTAAGTCCACACCTGTAGAGTAACGGTCGAGCGCGTCTGGCCGCGAACCAGGTGGCCGGTTGCCGATTCCCGGTCAAGAAGTTACCTGGTTGAGGTTTTTTCCGGGGTTTCCCTCAACCCAATACGAGCAAATGCTGGGTAACTTTCCCGGTGCTGGACCCCGGACTCATTTCACCTGCATTATCACCTTCATATCATTCAGACGCTAAATAACCTAGATGTTGATACAGCGTCGTAAAATAACCCAATAAAAAAACTAGGTCTTTAACATTGTATTCACAATAAATTTAGAAATGTCTTATGTTTATTTTGTCCACAAAATAAAATATGTGTTTATTGTTCGAAATTATGCCTATTATACCCTACTTTTTTTTTATTTAACGACGCTCCCATAACTGCAGAGTTATATCAGAGTCGCCGGTGTGCGGAATTTGATACGAATTCTTTTTTACGTGCCAGTAAATCTACTGACATCAGTCTGTCGCATGTACGCACGCTTAAATTCCATTGACCTTGGCCAGGGTCAAACCTGCAACCTCGAGCACAGAAGACCAGCACTACCGACTGCGCCACCCAGGCCGACGACAGATTGTATCCAAGAGTCTTTTTTCCGAGAATTATCATTTCGTTATAAAATTTAACAGTTCTGAAAATCATTTAATCATTCTTATGAAAAATATAGTATTTATGTACGAACAATGCTTTCATTCATTCATATCTAGTCTTGTGCCCAAGGACAAGTCTTTCACTGCAAACCCAGCATTCTCAATTCTTACCAGTGACATTCAAACAGCCAGTAAAGTAGCCAGTTGTTATTAGATTTAGCTAACATAACATTTGCAATACAAAACATAGTTGGTTCCCATTTAAAAAAAAATGTTGACTCTAATATCCTGAAAATTATATAATGTACAAAAATACATTACGTGTATCAAATGTCCCCTTCCATGTAATTTAACTTGTAATAATTGTCGGTTTGTGTATATCTGAAATATTTACATGCTATCGGAGGTGAAAGAGTTAATGGACCACCATGTATTATTGATTGGTCATTAGTAAAGGGCGGAAAAATGTGCGTTATGCTTTAAGTTCAGTATCAACGTACTATAGTGTTATCATTCAGAGAGTACAGTCTGGTAATGAGAACCTCATTATTCCATTCAATCATCTATAAATACTGGAATGAAGTTGTAATATAGTTGTTATGATTATTAAAAAATTTGCCTCAAAATGTTAACCGCCACCACCTAATGATTAAAGGATGCATTATACTTAACCACAATATACATCCGTAAATTATCGAAAGAGAAAATTCGACGTCTCTCACTCAAACACTTTTTCAATATCGAAAAGCTTCTTTCCGTGCCACAAGATGTTAGAGGTGCAAATGAAAAAGCGCAGTAATATTGTCGATTTTCCCTCCATTCAAAATGCTACACATAACTGTATAACCAGTATTTTTTTGCAGAATTTGTGGAATTTTTCTTTCACCTTTTCATCTATAAATGTGGATTATCAAGTATCTTGAACGGAATATTTGCAGAAATCATCATATTACATAAATCCACATTAAATTCAGATCGTGTATGTCTTTCATTTTTGATGTCGAAGACCTTTGTACGTTTCTGGTATGTTTTTGCTGTTATAATCTCGCTCTTGTAATATTTCCCAGTACTTTAATTTCACATTTGCGCACGAAAAGAAAATATTTTCCTCGGAATAAAACTTCTTTATTTATTTCTT
>JAJSOF020000036.1:29207506-29223663 GCA_025594305.2 Periplaneta americana
AAAAAATGCCAAATTTCCCAAAATATCGGGTTTTTTAAAAGAAAATTTTTTTTTTGAAAATTTAATTTCCCGGAAAAACAATAAAAGGGGCGAGTGATTTAAAAATCCATAGCGCAGGAAGTTTAAAAATGGCGTCTAAAAATCCGATAAGGGCAAAAAACCTAAAAAATGTTATGCAATGCATTCCACACATATCAAAGGGTATTTAAAGAAAAATTATTTTTTTGAAAATTTAATTACCGGAAACAAAATAAAGTGGGCGAGTGATTTAAAAATCCATAACGCAGGAAGTTTAAAAATGGCGACTCAACATCCGATAAGGACACAAATACCACAAAATGTTATTCCATGCATTCCACACATATCAAAGGGTATTTTAAAGAAAAATTATTTTTTTGAAAATTTAATTTACCGGAAACAACAATAAAAGTGGGCGAGTGATTTAAAAATCCATAACGCAGGAAGTTTAAAAATGGCGACTCAACATCCGATGACACAAATACCACAAAATGTTATGCTATGCATTCCACACATATGACAGAGTATTTTATAGAATTTTTTTTTTTTTTTGAAAATTTACTCATTTTTCTCCAAAAATACCATCCTCTCCTTAATTCCAAATCCTTCTGAGTTAGGTATTTTAAATCACTTTTACAAACACTAACACTGCACAAATACAATAAACACACATTGTAAACACCTGGCTTTCTTCCCATACGACTAGAAGTTGACACTGAAGGCCATTTGTTGTTCCTACTTGTACTGCCGCCCTCGTAGTGCATTTAGTGTTATTGCGCGTGTACCTGTGACGTCATCCATACTTAAGACCAACTAACCTGTATCGCGTGGTAACGTCACATTTTTCCGCCCTCTAGTCATTAGGAAGAATGTTGACAATTTGGAAGGAATGAAGAGGGCTGTATGGGGAGAATATTTCATCTTCTATCTCGTGTTGATGTAGGAGGTAATAGCTGAGACATATAAAACCATTTTGCACTTTTCCCCTCACTGTGTTAGATATTATTTTAGATACTCATACTAGTGATGTAGCCCACTCTGACATTGCTAGAGAAATGTCTCCATGGAAACCCAAGAACCAAAACGAAAGCTAAATACGTCATTTGTAATAACCTACTGAAGACCATATTTTTGTTGGTATTAAAAACTACAATTGATTTATTTGCTGCATTGTCGTCCTTCACTTAAGGTGACATGGTAAGTGCCAAGTTATAAAACTTGAATTCACACCTAAAAGCAACTGCAAATCCTCAAGGCAAAGACCATGATGCAAGGCAGAAAAGAAGGGGAGTCAGAAGGAAGACAGAGGGCCTATACGAGCATGAGATAGACCCCGACGACCCATCATATGGAGCAGGAATGCATTAGTCGCCTGGATAGTTGCAATATAGAACTAAACTGCTTTTAATTTTTACGGGCTTTATCAACTTCTAGCGTCTGAGTTAGATTAAGATGACTATTACACTCTTACTACGTCATACTACTTTTGACCAATAAACGGCACGAAAGGACGTATTTCAACCAATCATGGCTGCTTATCGCACAATTTGTATCGCGTCCTAGCATTTGTTTCTTTGTTTGCCAACATTTGAAACTGCGCTGGTCTGGACGTTAAAAATATATATAAAATTACAAACCACTCCAGTCGATGCACAGCAGTTTGAAATATGACTCGCATTGGCATTCAAGAACAAGAATTAATAAAAATCACTGATCATACTCTATGCATCTTCTGAAATCCGATTTACAAATAAACGAAGAGCACCATTCGGAAATCATGAATAAGTTGAATACACCATGTAGGCCTAAATCAACGAGTTCCACTTCTATTACGCACACGTCCAATATAACATCAATTGAACCACCAACCACATTCAAATTTGAAAATTGTACATTCAATAATTATTTCTTTAAAATTATTCATTCGGAAATCCTGAATAAGTTGAATACACCATGAGGCCTAAATCAACGAGTTCACTTCTATTACGCACACGTCCAAAATAACATCAATTGAACCACCAACCACATTCAAATTTGAAAATTGTACATTCAATAATTATTCCTTTTAAAATTATTCATGTTTATTTTTTATGTCATCGTCGTTAATTAAAACTTTTCAAACACTTGTATATTAGTTAGGTTATGTTATAGCTTCTGCTATATGATATTATGGATATTCACGTATCAGAGATTGTTTAATATTAAGATTTATTTAAAATCATCTGTCAAGTGACGTTGATTACTGGGATTCGGATAATTGAAGTGGAATGTTGCATTTTAATAAAATGAAACTGAATCATCAAAGCCTTCTTAACTAGTAACAGTGCCATCGTGTATAATAGATCGAGAACTTCTCGACGAGAAGGCATTGCTCACTACTGCCATCTGGCATGCATCTAGCGTAATATTTGTAATGTTGAGATGGTACAAAATACATTTGAAGACAGTTGTATTTTCGTAAGTCAATTAATATTTTATTGTATTGAGTACTTCGTTACTTCTAATCTTCATATATTTCTTCTAATCGTGTAATAGTTAAATCCACTCTGAGTTTTGATTTTCTCAAGATAAACCAAAACGTCTAGTGAGATTACTGTTGATTATTGCACTTTACTACGTCATACTACTTTTGACCAATAAAACGGTACGAAAGGACGCCTTTCAACCAATTATGGCTGCAATATTTTATTGCTTCCTAGCATTTGTTTAATTTTATCGCTTCCTAGCATTTGTTTGTTTTTATCACTACCAGGCATTTGTTTTTCTTGTTCAAATTTCAAATTGCACTTTACGGTACTATAAAACGTGCTTTGCGATCGTAATTTGTTTCGTGCATAGATAATTGACTGAAAATGGCGAGTCCGTATAACAGCATATATTTCAGGCCTAGTCATATAGATTATTTCGAGTAATTCCGACTTCTCAAATCGCTCAAGACATTGTCCTACATTTTGTCTAAAGAAAACGACGGAATCATAGCGAGTGTTTTCCTGGTCGCAAGTGTCGTATGAATCTACCGCTGTGAATAACGTTAGCATGCCTGAGCATGAAACAAGCGACCCGGGTTCAAATCCTGGTTGGGACAAGTTACCTGATTGAGGTTTTCCTCAGCCATTAAGAGCAAATGCTGAGTAACTTTCGGCGCTGGACCTGGGGTCTGTTTCACAATGTTTACAATCTTGTAAATTGTAAACTTTGTTGTAAATTGTAAACTTCTGTTTCACAATCTTTGTTTGTAAGGTTGAACTTTACAAAGGAAATCAAATCTTTACAAATTAAATTTTCTACTTTATAAGTATTCTGTTTCACAATGAAGAGTAATTTTACAAACGTGTAAATTTTATTGTAAAATCAGCATATTTCTACAATATCTGAGATGTGTAAAGTTTGATATTGCAACAAATTATGAATAAATACAATAAAGAAATACTTATTAAATTAATTTTGAGTAACTGGATAATATTAAGAATTAAACTAAAGCAGTTTTGATATTAAGGAGTTCTAATGACTCAGACGAAGATATGAATTTAGGCCTAATCAAACGAAGACGTATACGTAAAATTCTCCGGCAAGAATTAATAACACGTTCGTATCATTGTATAAATTTAATGAAAGGTTTCAATGAGTTCCGCGCTATACTTCAGAATACCGCGTAAATATTTATATACGAAGACTGTATTTAATAAATACTCGCACTTAATAAAGAAGTTCCTGCACCAAAAATAAATAATTCAATAGCGACATTACTTACGCGGGTATTCTGAAGTCGTTTCGAGTCCCGTTTCGCTGAATCTGTCCTACAAGATATGGGACATCTTATCCAACATCCAAAAGAGAAAAGTGATGCCCTAACCTCAAAGCGAGAATTGTATTGTTTTGCTTTGGGATGCAGTACAGGTCAGTTCCGTGGGTTAGGCAGATAAGCACGGAATTTCTAAGATATCATTTACAAAAAGTGCCTACGGGGTAGTTTATGTTGTTAAAAGAGTTAAATCGGGAGGTTTGATCACCAAAATGTTATTTACTATAGCACAGAATTTTTAGCTGCTGCTGCTGCTGGGATCACTAATGTTTGTAAGGTTATGGATGCAACATTAATAAGTACTGATGGAAAGACAAAAATTAACCTGATTTTGTTTTCTTTTTTTTTGTGGTTAGATATTGTAATTATTTTATCAATTGCATATTTGTACATGGACCAAATCTGTTATTTACTTATTTGACTGAATTTTTTTGTGCTAACTTTGTTATTTAAGTAATAGACGTATTGGTATTCTCGACCAATCAGAAAAACATGAAACTACATTGTCGCCAATATATAAAATCTAAATACTTTTAATTTTTTAACAATACTTTATATTTTCTGTTGATGAAATATGACTCAGCAAGCTTAGAATAATCTATTTTAGTACAAAATATAAACATATGTATCGATAGTAGTAAAATAAAAGCGACTTTAGCTCTGCTCCTTAGCGATTTTTGTAAACTGTCGTTGGCGATCGTGTGTAACCAATAATGCGTATTTGTAAATTTCTTTAGCTGATTTTGTAAAGTTCGTGGGACTTTACAAACTAATAAAATAGCATTGTGAAACACAATTTACAAGCATTTGTAATCTTTTACTTGTTATTTGTAAATTGTTAATTTGTAATTTGTAAGGATTGTGAAACGGGCCCCTGGACTCATTTCGCCGGCATTATCACCTCCACCTCATTCAGATGCTAGATAACCATAGCAGTTGTTAAAGCGTCGTAAAACAACCAATTAAAAATACGTCCTATGCCTGAGAACCATCGGCATAGCTCAGACGGTGGCGATCAGGCCTCTCGTGAAGCGTGCTACGCTGGAACATGGGTTCGAACTCCGTTTGGGCACTTTACCTCGTTGTTATTATTTTGGATATTTTCCCCAACCGTAAAAGGGAATGTGAGGTAATCCCATGCAAATCCTCGGACTCCTCTCGCCAAACAATTTTGTTAATCACCAGTTCCACCGGCTCTAGTTAACTTCGCAGTTGATACAGCGCCCTTAAATAACCGATTAAAATATAACCTATGTTAGGGCACACAGCTGGTAGGAATCCCTGTATAACTGAATCCAGTGTCTGGAATGTGTAAGAAGACATGATCATGTATACCGTTACTGTGTAGTTTTGTTATGGATGTTTAACTTGCTAGTTGTTTTTATAACAGACCTTTGATGACGTCACGTCTCGGTCCATGTATGATTATAAGGAAATTTAGTACAAACTACATAACACATGTAAATATATGCACGCGGAACGGGTTGAGATGCACAGTATAATATAAATATTTAATACTTACGTACGTTAACCGTCAATGGGAAAGGCACTACTTCCACATAGCGTTTGGGTTTGAGTCCTAACCATGCTGCGTGTATTTGTCTCACCGTGTAGTCCTACTATATTATCTATTTATTTATTTATTATTTTGCTAATAATTGTAACATAAAATATAATATATGCAGAAAAATTTAGCTCGCCCCTGAAAGAGAGTAGAACTCGTGCTCAGGGGCGGATTCCTGAATTGAAATGAATAATTATACAATACAATTTGTCTTATGTCTACTATGCAATTATAGTACAGTAGAACTTGGTTAAGGACCTCGTTTTGTGCGACACCTCGCCTATAACGTCAAATATTCTGTGGTCCCAACTAATTCCCCGCATAAGACATATGCTTTTCTATCTTGCTTAATACGACAAACGTATATGCGTCTACCTCGCATATAACGTCATTTTCAACCAGTTTGGAATACAATTTTCTAAGAACAAAGTATTTTAAGAAATATTTGCTGAAATCTGTCAAAATCCTTTACTGTTCCCTTCTATCATAGAACTCAGAATGCAGGCAGATTCCCCATCCCATTGTAACCTGCCCGAATTCATGCGGTATTAATGGTACCTGCATGCGATCAGTTTCGACAGGAAGTTTTCACTAAGTGCACGCATTTTAACGCAGTATGGCCACTAAAAGAAGTGAGTGACACTTTAGAAGCCATTAGAATTGTGAACACATTTCTATGAAGCTAGAGGGAGGGAGTATGACGCTAGGAGAAGGAGCAGTGAAAAATGCAACTGAAATAATGAAATTATAGAATTTAATTTAGAAAGTGTATATTGGGCAAGTAGGAGACAACAGAGTAAAATGACTGATTACTTCACTCCTCAGTAAAGAAGTTTGGTGAGTAATGAACAAACTGTTTTAATACAGAATACTGTATTTATAATTGTACATGTTTTTTATTGCGTTCATGGTATGCTTAAAAGTCAATACATAAATCTAAAATAAGCCTAATTATGTTTATTATTTTTCATTTTCCACCTACTAGTTTCATAATATGAATCTCGGTTACTACGACACTCGTTTATAACAACATAATTTTCAAGGTCCCTTGGATGTCGTTATAACCAAGTTCTACTCTATATACATTTAAAATTTTTCAATTTTTATAAAATCCATACATAACTTTAAATTTAATACTAGAACTATTAGAATTGACAAGATTAGGATATTTAAATATAAATTTGTTATATATTCTTGGGCCTAAATTACTACTATGATTAAATACTGTAACAGTGTTGCATTTTGGTTCAAACAATCTTAAAGAATTCATACCTTTTGTTTCATAACTATGAGAATACAATTCAAAATTATTTCGATTTTTATGTATGAATTTTATTAATATAATATAATAAATTTGTCTTACGTTAAGTACATTAAAGTCTAGAAACAAATTTTGAGATGGAAAATCAATAGGTTTATGAAGACATATTTTAATTATTTTCTTCTGTGTTAAATAAAGTGGATTAAAATTGATTTAAATGAGCTATGTATAATTCCATACATAATTACCGATTGAAATAAAGTTAAATATATTGTACGTAATAGCTTGTCTTAGTTTGGTTTTTCGTGGCGGGTATGTTTGAAATGGGAAGCGAATTACGCAACAGCCAATGGATAGTAATATTAGTGGAACCTTACCGCTTCTGCATACAGAATGCCTACTGCTTTACTTTCGCGCCTTCTGATTGGACATTGATCACGATGTTCAAGGACAAACCACTTGTCATTTGAACGCGCAATAGGCTTGTTTTGGTCCATTGTGCACCCCATATAGGCGATGAATGTCCAAGTCCGACAGGTGACCTTGGTGAATCCGATGTTGACAGATTGTCCATCCTGCCTCAGCCTTAATAGTGCAAGGTTTCATCCGCAGACGATTAGCATCAGAATCAAAACGAGCACTTCACTCCAGCCTATTTTTAACTTTGATATTAGAGATAGATGAAATGGAGAGAAGGTGAAGAATGTTGGTGGAACGATAGATGGAAACGGAGTATCCCGAGAAAATCCCTCTGTAACTTCTGCTTTAATCACTGCAAATTCCATCACTACCTGGCCGGAGAACCCTAGTCGCCTGAATGGAAGATCAAGGCATAAACACGGCCTGCCTGACAAAAGGGAAGTGTTGCAGAGCTCATAAGAAACCTGTCTTGAAATTTTGCTGACAAAAGGGTCATCTTGTAAGAATGCCACACACCAAAAATCATATCTACCAAAATATTGTGTATTTCGTAACAATTCTTTCACTGACATATAGATAAATGTACAATATTATATAAAAAAATAATTGAAAAATGACTTTTTTACCCTCAAATATGTATATCCCCCTTAGTTGTTTCATTTTTTACTTTCTTTACTAATGCGTTTTATAGTAGGCCTACCAGTTAATTTCTGGTGCTCACAAATTATATTTCCAGCATCTCTGGAAGAAATGTGAGATAAATGACAATCTATTTATTGAAATTAGGCTTCTGGGTAATCCATCGAGTCACGGACTTGACATTTGCAACGTTTCGAACATGCATACAGGTTCCATCATCGGGGTGATAACCTGGATAAATAGATAATAGGATGCGAAACTACGGTTAGCACCATCTGGCGGCGGGGGGCTGAAATAAGATGATCAGCGCCAACGTCGTAGGTGGTGAACATTAGAACTACCTGTTGGGTACATTACCCAGAGTTCTCTATTTATCCGTTCGAGATATTGCTCGAAGAGACAAGATGGCAGACAGAAACTTGCTAATAAGTGAACATAAAGTGATACTACGTGTATAAACAGTGTATGTTAAACAGTGATGTTTATGTACGTTGTAAAAATAGTGTTGTTGAATGTATTGTAAAGTAATAGTAATATAATAAATTGAACTATCTAAGTAGTTCTTGCAGACTTTTCCATTGCGCTGTACAATAAATAGGCCTACCCAAAGAATACAATCCCAATTATCTAACCTTTTGCTTTTTTTTTGTCTCTGTCTGGTTATATTTTAATTGGGCAGTATGAAATAGATCGTCTCTTTTATCTTCCTGTTGCCTCCGGTAAGAATTTTCAGTAGAAGATGCTGTGAGGAATAAAATGTAAATGTTTTATTTTAAATTGGGTTAGTTTTGAATATCGATGAAGGTGGGAGGGAATACTTTCTGCACAGTTTAACATTTTCGTCACCAGGTGCGCCGCTAAATGCATGGAGTAATTACTCTTTTCGCTGCTTGGTGCGCTGCTAGATGTAATAACGCCCCTCCCCCAACAGGTGGCAGCAAGACCAATTTCTACAACAGCGCCTCTAGTATGTGTTACGGGAAACTCAGTAATTTTCGCATCCTATTATATATTCATCCATGGTGATAACATTTTCAACGTTTCGGGAATACATACAGGTTCCATCGTCAGGGTGATAATATTTTCAACGTTTCGAAAATACACACAGGTTCCATCATCAGGGTGATAACATTTTCAACGTTTCGGAAATTCATACAGGCTCCATTATCAGGATGATAACATTTTCAACGTTTCGGAAATACATACAGGTTCCATCATCAGGGTGATAACATTTTCAACGTTTCGGAAATACATACAGGTTCCATCATCAGGGTGATAACATTTTCAACGTTTTGGAAATGCATACAGGTTCCATCATCAGGCTGATAACATTTTCAACGTTTCGGAAATACATACAGGTTCCATCATCAGGGTGATAACATTTTCAACGTTTCGGAAATACATACAGGTTCCATCATCAGGGTGATAACATTTTCAACGTTTCGGAAATACATACAGGTTCCATCATCAGGGTGATAACATTTTCAACGTTTTGGAAATGCATACAGGTTCCATCATCAGGGTGATAACATTTTCAACGTTTTGGAAATACATACAGGTTCCATCATCAGGGTGATAACATTTTCAACGTTTCGAAATACATACAGGTTCCATCATCAGGGTGATAACATTTTCAACGTTTCGGAAATACATATGGGTTCCATCATCAGGGTGATAACATTTTCAAAGTTTTGGAAATACATACAGGTTCCATCATCAGGGTGATAACATTTTCAACGTTTCGAAAATGCATGCAGGTTCCATCACCAGGGTGATAACATTTTCAACGTTTCGGAAATACATACAGGTTCCATGATCAGGGTGATAACATTTTCCACGTTTCGGAAATACATACAGGTTCCATCATCAAGGTGATAACATTTTCAACGTTTCGGAAATACATACAGGTTCCATCATCAGGGTGATAACATTTTCAACGTTTCGGAAATACATACAGGTTCCATCATCAGGGTGATAACATTTTCAACGTTTCGGAAATACACACAGGTTCCATCATCAGGGTGATAACATTTTCAACGTTTCGGAAATACATACAGGTTCCATCATCAGGGTGATAACATTTTCAACGTTTCGGAAATACATACAGGTTCCATCATCAGGGTGATAACATTTTCAACGTTTCGGAAATGCATGCAGGTTCCATCACCAGGGTGATAACATTTTCAACGTTTCGGAAATACATACAGGTTCCATCATCAGGGTGATAACATTTTCCACGTTTCGGAAATACATACAGGTTCCATCATCAGGGTGATAACATTTTCAACGTTTCGGAAATACATACAGGTTCCATCATCAGGGTGATAACATTTTCAACGTTTCGAAAATGCATGCAGGTTCCATCACCAGGGTGATAACATTTTCAACGTTTCGAAGTACATACAGGTTCAATCATCAGGGTGATGACATTTTCAACGTTTCGGAAATACATACAGGTTCCATCATCAAGGTGATAACATTTTCAACGTTTCGGAAATACATACAGGTTCCATCATCAGGGTGATAACATTTTCAACGTTTCGGAAATACATACAGGTTCCATCATCAGGGTAATAACATTTTCAACGTTTCGGAAATACATATAGGTTCCATCATCAAGGTGATAACATTTTCAACGTTTCGAAATACATACAGGTTCCATCATCAGGGTGATGACATTTTCAACGTTTCGGAAATACATACAGGTTCCATCATCAGGGTGATAACATTTTCAACGTTTCGGAAATGCATGCAGGTTCCATCACCGGGGTGATAACATTTTCAACGTTTCGGAAATACATACAGGTTCCATCATCAGGGTGATGACATTTTCAACGTTTCGAAAATGCATGCAGGTTCCATCATCAGGGTGATAACATTTTCAACGTTTCGGAAATACATACAGGTTCCATCATCAGGGTGATAACATTTTCCACGTTTCGGAAATACATACAGGTTCCATCATCAGGGTGATAACATTTTCAACGTTTCGGAAATACATACAGGTTCCATCATCAGAGTGATAACATTTTCAACGTTTCGAAATACATACAGGTTCCATCATCAGGGTGATGACATTTTCAACGTTTCGGAAATACATACAGGTTCCATCATCAGGGTGATGACATTTTCAACGTTTCGGAAGTACATACAGGTTCAATCATCAGGGTGACTTTGATGTAATTATTTCCTCCTCATCTGCATTTTCTCCAGAACTGTATCTATTGTGAAACTATGCGTTTTTATACGTAATAGATCTACTAAGCCTAGAGGACGTATTGAAAGTAACAATTAAGTTTTTATGCATTTCCTTCTCGGAACTACGATTTGAACCTTGACCTAAATTTTCTGGATTTCTTCTCAACCTAATACTAGACCGGAACATGGTTAGAATCCAATCAACATTACTCTGTACTTTCACCTAACACATCACACAACATAACTGTGAAAAGCGGAAGAATCTTCAGATCCCATGTGAATAAGAAGCGAATAAAAGCTTGCAGTGAACGAGAAATGAACATTAGTAAAGGGGCAATGGCAGATTTGTTTTGAGTAGACCTATTATATTAACAAATCAAAGATAAATGATTAAGGTAAACACATTCTTGTTGAATAGTGTCATTCAACTAATACCTGCACAACAAAACCAGCAACTTCAAAACTGGCCAAGAAGAAACAATGGATTGACTTCTTTCAACTATAGGGAAGTAGTTGTGAATTTATGAAATTGAGGTACAGTAATGCCAGTGAAGAAAATGTTGAACTTTCCTTCCTAATTATTCAAACTATCCAGAAAAGATATCTTGGATGTGGGGGTGCTTATATGGGTGACAACTAAGACTTCGTGCTGTTCAATTATCTTAAGGACAAAAACTGCTATTCATTCTTGAAAGACTGACAACCAGTGTATAAAATTATATGCACTAAAAACCGTAATATGTCTGTCATCGATTTGCAAAAGGGGACACGTCCAAAATAACAGAAGTCGCAAAAAACATAACAGACTTAAAGAATTAAAATGTTCGTGGATCCTGAGTGTAAGTATACATAGTGATCTAATTAGAAATAAATAGATGAACATTTTAATTTGTTAACTTAGTTATAGTTTTTTATGATTTTACAACACTCTGTTATTTTGAACATGTCCCCTTTGTAGATTGAAGACAGATATATGTAAATGTCTACTGAATGCAAAAATTTTCACTAAATTTAGATCCCCGCAAAAATCAAAATAATAGCTGTATAATAGAACTTTTCAAAATTAAATGGTTTAAAAAAGAAAGTAATTAGTATAATTTATCAGTACTAATTTAATTACAGTCATGTTTGTAGGGAAAAACCTAATTTTTTTTTGTCTATGGAACTCTGGAGAACAATTAGCTTTTCCAAATTTTCTATATACGTCGTATTTATTTGTGAGCAAAAATAGTTTGTGTACTGAAACACTTTCCACATCACACGAAGTAAGGAAGAAAAACTTAATCTGGTAATAACCCTTTGAAGCATAGTGGTTAATCAGAAGAACCACCTTTTCTTTCTTTCTAAATTTATGGCAAAGATATTCCACCAAGGAACTACATCTAGAGTATACATAGAGGTGCCATCTGTGTTTTGAAATTGTGTGCAGAGTTAAAATGTTGAAAAAAATTATTGAAACTTTGGTATGATCCATGATATGAAAAACATAAAAAATTAATTTGTGTTTCAAAGGGATAAACTGGGATTAATGTTCACTCCTTATAGCACTTTGCTGACGTTTCTAAGCATAATTGTGTAAGTTTTCTTTTTTTTTTTTTGTCAGTAGGCTACATTTGCCATCTTAAGTTCAATTACTTCTCCTTTCTCCTTCCTCACTGCATGTTGAGACGAAATATTAGCGTCGTCAATCTTTCTGTAATTCCAAGCACTATGCTTCTGCTTGAAAGGACGTGGTAATTCGATTTGATGTATGCTAATTTATTATTAACTAGCCGTACCCGTGCGCTCCGCTGCACGTGTTAGAAATAAATATAAAGTAATTACATAATTAAAATAGGACATTTGATCCACGGAACATTCGTGTTAGATAGACGGATAAATCGTTTAATATGTTACTTAATTTAAATTGAATTTAAATAATTAAAATGCGATCATTTTGGTCCAGAGACACTCATTTGGTGCAATGACAATTACTTTAATATGTTTCTAATTTTTATTACATGCAACCATAGTTTAATGAACATTGACATCATTTAGATTTAATGTGTATATCTTATTTTACTTGTTATAGGTTTCCATTGAATTATGGTAATAATTTAATTTTAACCCTTGTTTTTCTACGTATTCAGTAAATGGCGTTTGGCCCACTATGGTTGTGAATCCTTCAAATAACTTAAATTATATTATATTATATTATATTATATTACATTATATTATATTATATTATATTATATTATATTATATCTTATCAGTTACTGTAATAACATTATAGCATTATGTCCATCTAGAGAAACTACACTTTCCAATGGTGAAATAATAATTAATTATACAAATCGGTTAATTTTGCTTCCGATATTACTTCATACAAACACAGAAACATTGTCTGTAGGCTATCTTTCATAGCTTTCGATTGTTGCTGTCCAAGGCCCCTTATAGACGAAGTCATTTGTTTTTTTAATTCATTACACGGCCTTAGATGGCAAAGTTATTTTAATTTTAAAACTCATTTATCTCATTAAATCAGTCCTATCAAAATTTATCAAGGAATAAAACGTATCGCAATTTATTTTTAAAGAAACGTTTGTTATGTAACATTTTCATAGAAATCAATAATAAGCGAGATATTTGATTTATTTAATTCAGGCCCCTTATAACCCCCTTTTAAATAATGTATTTTGAATACCATATAGCCTAAAATCTAAGTTACAACTATCATAATTTATATTCCCATTTTCATCGAAATCCGTTTATCCATTATCGCTTGAAAAGGTGACAAACATACAGAGAGACAGACAGACATACAAACAAAAAATTTCAAAAAAAAAAAGCGATTTTCGGTTTCAGGGTGGATTAATTATGTATGTTAGGACCAATTATTTTTTGGAAAATCGAAAATTACCAGAAAATTTCGGCTATAGATTTATTATTAGTATAGATTCATTATATATTTATATTTACAGGGCCTGTTATTTGAATTTCAATAAATCTAAATCTAATTTCTTGTATCTGCTTGATGCAACAGTGGTTGTCTTTGCCTGTTATATACGTGTAGTCGTCAATAAATAGTGTTACCAACCTGAGACACAATTTAATTTAAGAATTAATTTCAGAAACTGGCGTAAAAGCAGGAGTAAATGAATTTGTATTTCTGCTACACGTGTAGCCCCATTGTCAATACATACATTTATCAACCTGGATCACAACGTTTAGTTTAAGACAGTGGTTGCCAAACACCACGAAATTGTGACGTAATAGAAATGCAACCCGCACACCACTATCGCAGAGACAGGGGTGGAGTGGGTATCTCCTCAGGTAATGCAGTGAATAACAGTGCAGAGACGAACTGTGACCAAAAACGAAAGCAATATAATATTCTTTCACTTATTAACTATACATACTTCTTTCCATGTTTTTTATCCTCCCGAATTATTTTTGTATTATTAATAAAATAAAATAAATTTATTTTCTTATTTACCATAGAAAGAGCGTGTACTTTACATCAGAAGATATTTGAAATTAGAAACACGTACCAGGCTGGTCACGAAGTTATAAATTACACTACATACTTCAAAAAACCGTTGAAGTATTTCACTCCGATTAAGACATAGAAGCCGATATTTTTATTGCTTATTTATTAATGAAATTTCAAATTATACTCATACGTAGAAAAAACGTGGAAGTATTTTACACCGATTAAAACATAGAAGCCAATACTTTTATTGTTTGTTATTAATGAAATATTCAAATTACACATACATAAGACGAAAAAACATCGATGTATTTTATCCTGATTAAGACATAGAAGCCGATACTTTTATTGTTCGTTTATTATTCAAGTTACAGGTAAGGGCGTGTAGTCTTCATAACAAGAAAATAATGACAACGTACATAGTTATTTTATATTTCATTTAACATTTTACAACAAATTAAGTATCTCATATTTTTGCCATCTGCACAAAATAAATACTTTCCCTTCCATGCTCCCTAAAATTACGTTTTACTTATTACCTGTTTTGGAAAAAGACATCGAAACATATTATCCTACACACTTGTAACATTACATGCGTACGTGCGCTGCTGATAAATTCTTTTACTTATATCGAAGTGATGGCTGTAAACAGAGGGGTGGGGATATGATGTCATGATTACGCTTGAGTGGAGACAGGGGGCATGTGTCGCGACACAGCTTTTGGCGATCACTGGTTTAAGAATGAATTTCTGAAACTGACATATAAACAGTGAGCAAATGAATTTGTATTTCTGCTACGCGTGTAGGCCAATTGTCAATACATACAGTTATCAACCTGGAACACAATTAGAATTCATTTCTAAAACTTACATAAAACAGAATAAATGAATTTGTATTTCTGTTACACGTGTAGCCCATTGTCAGTACATAGAGTTAACAACGTAGAACAACATTTAGTTTAGTTCCTGAATTAATTTCAGAAACTGACGTAAAATCAGAGTTAATGAATTTGTATTTCTATTACACGTAGTCCCATTGTCAATACATAGAGTTAACAGCCTGAAACACAACGTTTAGTTTAAGAATTAATTTTAGAAACGGACGTAAAAGCAGGAGTTAATGAATTTGTATTTCTGTTACACGTTAGTACATTAAGTTAACAACCTGAAACACAGTGTTTAGTTTAAGAATTAATTTCAGAAACTGACTAAAACCAGGGTAAATTAATTTTTATTTCTGTTACACGTGTAGCCCCATTGTCAGTAAATAGAGTTAACAACCTGAAACACAGTGTTTAGTTTAAGAATTAATTTCAGAGACTGACTAAAACCAGGGGTAAATTAATTTCTATTTCTGTTACACGTGTAATCCCATTGTCAGTGCATAGAGTTAACAACCTGAAACACAGTGTTTTAGTTTAAGAAATTAATTCCATAAAATGACTAAAACCAGGGTTAAATTAATTTTTATTTCTCACGTATATCGCATTTGTCAGTGCATAGAGTTAACAACCTGAAACACAGTGTTTAGTTTAAGAATTAATTTCATAAACTGACTAAAACCAGGAGTTAAATTAATTTCTATTTCTGTTACAGGTGTTTAACCCCATTGTCAGTGCATAAAGTTAACAACCTGAAACACAGTGTTTAGTTTAAGAATTAATTTCATAAACTGACTAAAACCAGTAGAAAATTAATTTCTATTTCTGTTACGGTAACCCCATTGTTAGTACATGTCAACAACCTGAAAACACAAAAATAGTTTAAGAATTAATTTCAGAAACTGA